>VXBJ01002601.1:107665-166047 GCA_013400055.1 Nycticryphes semicollaris | reverse complement strand
GTCCCGTCCCGTCCCGTCCCGTCTCCACGGAGCCTCCGCGTCCCCTGACGTCCCCTCCCCGGCCTCGGGGCTTGCGCCCGGCCCCACACCGAGGCCCGAGGCGGGCCCGTCGCCGTGGGCCTCGCCGCGCGGTGTGAGGCAGCGGGACGCCGCGGAGAGCCCGGTCCCTCTGCGGCCTCCCCTCAGCCCGCTTCGTGCTCTGTGGCACCGGCTGAAGGGCCTTCAGTGTTGGAGTGGGCACTCCCGGTGGCTCCCCATGTGCTTCCTGTAAAGGAAGGCGGTGGGGAATGACGCAGGACCACCAAAGCATTAAGGCGTCAAACCCTTCTGTGGCAGCGTGGATGTGGGCAGAGCGCCTTGGTGGTGACATGATGTGCTGAGGGCTTTCACCTTTTAAAAAACCAACCAAAAAAAAATAATGTAAAAAACACATCTAAAACTAACAACTTGAGGAAGTGAAAGTTGAATCTAAACTGATAAGCAGAAATATAGTTTTATCTAACACGTTTCTATTCTGGCTAGAACCAACATTATCTACCGAGGTACATCCTTTAGGGGTTGGATGGGTCCTGTCTTGCCATACGCATC
This sequence comes from Nycticryphes semicollaris, assembly GCA_013400055.1. Classification (NCBI taxonomy): domain Eukaryota; kingdom Metazoa; phylum Chordata; class Aves; order Charadriiformes; family Rostratulidae; genus Nycticryphes; species Nycticryphes semicollaris. The sequence goes on along the minus strand of VXBJ01002601.1, from coordinate 165,459 downwards.
CCTCTTCCAGGGGCACCATAACACTCTGCAGTCCTCCTTCTCCCTCAGAGGTGTCACCCTCAGAGGCATCGTCACAAAGAAGAGCCTGCTGGCACTACCTGGCATGCCGGACGCCATACATGGGAGAATTTAAACCCTGGTCAGTCTCCCTCACTGGCTTTAGAATCCCTGTGCTGCAAAACCTGTGGAAGATGGCATGAGAAAGAGGATTAACCACACAGGTCCTTGTGCTCTTGGTGGCTTCCTCTTCAAACAAAGCACTTTGGGAAAGGCACAAGGTTATCACCCATGGTAAAACGGTTTGTATGGTTGGTAGTTTGGGAAACAGGCAACTGAACATATAATATGGTGATGGGCTTTATCTGGCCAAAATTGACCGAGAAACACCTTGACAAAGTGCCCGGTCTTAAGGCATTGTGAGCTGTCTCTCATGAGTAAGCCTTGTTGCACTCATACTGAGCAGTCACATCCTCTGCAAGGGAGTGCAGAGCGTGCAGGGGAGAGTGAAGTTCTGAGAGAAGCCCAGTCTCCACCAGGCAGTGATGAAAGATCAAAAGCAGGGAAGACACTGTGGTGAAGCAATTTACGTCAGTACGTTTGTTATTTTGCACGTGTTTGTCTTGTAGTAGCTGGAGAGCAGTTTTGCCTTTTTGTCTCCATAAACCAGCAGCCCTGAAGGTACCTTCTGCAAACCCCCAAAGTGCCCACAGTATTCAAAGTCTGCACAGATAACTGCTGGTTAACAGAGCTAGAAGTGACCTATTTTGACGAAGGGGATCAGAGAGCGTGCCAGAGGAACTCGAGGCGACGGCCAGTGCCCCAGCTTATTCAGACCAGAGAAGTGCAGGAACAAATAGTTCCAGCACGGTTATCCTCACAAAGAGAAGTGGGGAGCAGCGGAGAGGGGTGCATGGTGAGGAAGAAAGGCATTCAAATTCTCTCTTCCTTTTTTGTTGTCTCAATTCGGTAACACCTTACGTAACTGTTTTTTTGTTTTAGTTTGGGTTTGTTTTTTTTTTAAATTGGGAGACTGAAAAAGATTCCTCCCTAAAACTGTAAGAATAAAAACTACTTGTGATCTTTTTGGAATATTTTTATTTTTAGCTGAAAAAAAAAGGTTCTATAGAGAAAAGTCTAGGGCCAAAAATTAAAGCCTCTGCATAGAGAGTCAGGATATTTTTTTTTTCTAATGCAATAAAAAGTGCAACTAACCCACACTGATACCACAATTAACTCCTGCAGGTTGAAGCTATTACTATGAATGACTTTTTCTCTTCAGCTGAGCTTGGACTGAGAGTCTGATCTGGGAGAGCGCTGCAGGATGAAACTGTACCAGTTTGTTGCTAACTTGGGGACACAAACGGAAGGAGCCTGGAGGACCGAGCCGCTGAGGGGGCAGCACCTGACCTTGCTTCATTGAGATTAGCAGCCACGTTCTTTACCTCCTGTTCGCAAGGGGCAAAGCACGCACGTGTTGGCAGCTGACATGCCTCAGCTGGCAGGTGGTCACTCGTGAAGGAGCAGTAGCTCGTTTGCGTGCCAGCGTCTAACTCCAGCTTAACTTAACTTTTTTTTTAATTTTTTTTTTTCCTTGAAAGCCTTCTTGTTCCTCCCTACCACTTGCACAGCAGGCTCCTGGAAATGATCTGAACTGTGGGCACAAACCAGGGAGAGAGTCAGGCCTTAGTTTGGTAAATACCCGAACCCTCTGGGAGAAGAAGGACTGCTGGTGTTTGCTGGTGTCCCTCGGCTTCTGACCTTCCCTCCCCAGGCTTTCAAAGCTCCATAAATTCTATCATATATATTTTGCTACATTTCCGGTGATGCATTTTTTTTGGCCTCAGTGCTCACTGCCCCTTTCTGGCAAAACTGTACTGAAAGAGCAGTTATCAAGCTCATGAGATAAGAAGACCTAAAGTGGGGTAATGGGGTAAAACAGGGGCAAAAAAACTTTATGGTGGCTGTCCAGTGGGGTATAAAACAGCATTCGAACTTTGACACTCTCCCATGGCCTACCAGTTCACGTCCTGCTTCTGGCAGGAGTGGCTCTAAGTGTATCACCCCTCACTTCCCCTATTGCTGGGGGGCTGGGGATGAGGAATAGGTAAGTACTTTCAAGCTACGGGGGTTATACACCTTGTTTACAAGTGTTTCTCTATTTACAAAAGCTGGCGTAGCTTGTTGTTCCTTTTCCAGCAAATGGATTTTGTGGCACTTCGCTTGGTTAATCAGTTAGCAGTGATTAAACAGGAGAAAGATGAATGGCAGCCCGAGTAACGTCATTATGCACGGTGGAGAGGAGTGGCTTGCCAGAGGAACCTCTTGCGAAATAAGTGAGAATTGAACTTAAAGCACCGAATTTACCATGTTTTAAAATCCCCTTGTGGGTGCTCACTTCCTCCGCGGGCTGAAGTGGAGTTGTTGAAGAGGTTACCATTCCCAGACACCTCCCAGTCACCATCACAACTGTCTTCTGCCAAAGGTTACTGCCTCTTCTACCTACCTGCAAGCTGCTCACACAATCCCCCCCAAACCTGTTTCGGCTAAAGTCAACCACAGTAGCTTAAGCAGTTTAAATAGTAGATGTGAGCTGAACTGGTTTGTTTTGGCTGAAATGGATTAGGGGAAACCCAAGTCAGCAGATGGGAAGTGGGGTGATGACCTTTTCATGGACAGCTTCAGGGGCACCGGGTAGTTTGGCCTAATCTACTTTCAGAGCAGACTGCTGTACCAGACATAACTGCTACTGACAGCTCTTCAGGGTATTTAAAAATAGAAAGGTTGCTGAGATACCCACATTGAAACATTCATAGCATTTTTAGATACTAGCTTTGTTGGCACAGAGAGCAGGGTACAGTAGTCAGAGCAGCGCAAGGTTGTGGGAGAGCAGCAATGGGAACATGAGAATTTGAAAACCGGGAGGAACAGAAGATGCAGAACTCAGGGTGGGGAAAGAGCAGAAGAGAGAGAAAAGTTTGCAGACGGAGATCAGAGGGAGATCACAGAGCTCAGTGTCAAGAGGTGGAATTTGAGTAGTGAGAGAAATGCAGGCATCAGAGATGTAGAGTAGCATTGCTCAGGGGAAAACAGCAAGTTAAAAACAACCAGTATCTCCCCATTCTTCCTTTACATGTGTTCATCAGGCCTTGGGAAGCTCTACCCCTCTGGAAAATGCTTAAATAAGAATAGCCTCAGTATCCTGTTACTGCAGGTAGTTTTCATATCTCTGCTTCCCCGTAGATTGTTCAGGACTGCCAGATTCATAGCATGTCAAACAAGCTGGGGTTAGTATGCAAGTAGAGAGGTCTAGGTTCAATGCAGGTACGTGTTCTGGAGCTGGGACAATTGTAAGAGAAGATGGAAAAATGTTCTTGTTCCCTGTAGGACAACAGTGGACGGTTTGGAGCAGTGGAAGAGAAAGGGAGAATTACAGGAACTGAAGCGGCAGAAAGTACAGAGAAAAAGGAAGGAGAGCATCAGCTGCCTGCTTCCCTGTTTCTCCTTACTTCATAAATTCTATACCATTACTCAATAGGAATTTACAAGATCCCTACCTCTATAGTTTCTGAGTACCCTTTAGTTTTGTAAGTCTTTAGTGGGACAGGGGAGTATTGTGATGCCATGTTTTATGGATGTAAGAATGAGTTACTGAGATAAAGTAACTTACTCAAGGTAGTATAACAAGCCGGTTACAGATCAGAGAACTGAACCAAGTTCTCTTAAATTCTGTATCTAACCACTATCCCTCCTTTCCCCCTCTCTTTTCTTCCATCTCTCAAAAGAAATCATAACTTTTTTTACTTACCTGAGCAGGCACATTTACTAAAATTAAATTCACAAAAGTTTGTTGGCGTAGTTTGCAATTAGACGCACACACACACACAGAGGCTATAGGTGAGATAGACAACAGAAGACAATGAGAAGAGTAATAATTTCTGATTCTATGGATGGGCTTTATAAAGCTTAGGGGGTTTTAATCAGTTCTAATCATCTTGAACAGAAAAAATCCTAGCTATTTTGATGTCTAAGCCACTTCTGTGTGAAACAGTAAGATTAAGTTTTGAGAAAGTATTTGAAATTGGAGATCATAATAAATATTATTTACAGAAAAGGAGCATAATAACATGTTGTCATCAGGAAACAGAATAATGAAATACTGTTCTCAAGAAACAGCAAGTTCAGACAAATCTACAGTGACGGAAAAACTTCACTAGTAACATTTCTCACTTTTTGGTATATCTAAAGAGAAAATATTTAAATAACAACAACAAAAATAAAATAAGTGATACATTAAAAAAAAAAAGTCACAAACACATTCCAGAAATTAAGATAATTGTCACAACAAACACCCCCCGCACCTTCTCTTAGCTCTTACTCACTGCTAGTCACTTGTCTGTAGGCTGGTGTACGTGTATTGAAATCAACTTGTAATGGGCTGTAAGCACAGATGGTGAAAATCATCATTGCTCAACTAACACTTAAGTTGCTTTGCCAATTTATACTCTCTGGAGAGTAGCTTTGTATGTTCATGTTTTGTTTGTGGCCAATGATGAATCAGAACGAAAATGTATTTGTGTTTATTATGAGGGCAACATGAAATGTATGAGCTCTTTGACTATTCATATCCTTCTTTTTACTACTTGAATACTTTAAATGATGTGAGAGTACAGTAATTACCAACCCTAAATACATTTTAGACTTTATTTTTCTTATCATTAATTCTTTCCTTAAGAGTACCAAGGATACAATGAAAAAAGGACAACATCCATAAAATGCTTTGAAGCTGTGGTACGTGAAATGTGTGTGAGTTAATTTAAACTGTTAAGTACAAAGTTACTGTCTTGATCGCATGTTAAAGTAAGCTCACAATCAGGAAACTCATTTACAAGTCTGAACATAAAAAGTGGATGAATAACCTGTGGTATTAATGAGCAGTTTCTTTTTATATTTATTTATTTTAAAATATTTTCTTTTCAAGACATATATACAGGAGAGGAAATTTTCTGACAGTTTTAGAGTCTTCACCGTTTCTCCTAATCCATTGTGTTGTTTCTACCTACCTTTAATAGTTCCTGACACCTATGGATGTTCTAAGCCTTATGGATTTGATAGGTTGCTGTTTATTTTATTTCTATTTCTAAGGTGCAATTCGGCTGTTGCAGTAATATGCAAGTGAAACTATATTGTTATTCAAATGGGTTGTGCAAGACATGGATTTCTCATGTAATCATTAAAATGTACTTAATAGATAAAAAGAGCTTAATATCAAAAAACCACAAAAGACAGACAAACCTATGGAAATGAAAAAAATCCCAAGTTCTAAAAGGGAAAAGAAACCCCAGTTAGTTACCATGTGTTGTCGTTGTGGGAAAGAAGGACATGAGCACCACAATGACCTGCATTTATAAGCTTTCATTCATATAAACCTTTAAGTGGATAACACCCAGAACATCAATATTTTGGCCTCACAGTAAAAACATTCGTAGGAAAAAAAAAAAAAGAAAAGAAAAGAGTCTGTTAACTCTGAAGAGTGTTGTGTTTTGTTGAATGCACTGGTCAGAAAATTGTTGGGCTGGTACTAGCCCAGTTGTTAACAACGGGCAGCAGAGTTTGTAGAGAAGGACAGGTGAAAATATCAGGTTACAGGGAAAAGGAGCCTGTGAAAATTTCAGAGTGGGTCATTTTATTTTTGTTAGGATGCAGGGTTAGAATATGCCTATTTTAGTAGCAATCTGAGTTCAAAACTCTGAGGTGGACGTGAGGTGAAGGACTGCTTGTTTATTTTTATATTGCCTTCTTGACTATTCTGATGCTCCGGAACAAGCTGGCTTCTGTGTATTAGTTATGGGAACATCTCTTTTAGCTCCAAGAGGGGTTTGAAAATCTTGCAAGAACATTTCTGCTTCAAAGCAGTTTGTCCCTTGTAGCTGGGGGAAGAAGCAATAACATCTTAAAATTGTTTAAGCCCTTGGTTTAGGTTCAGCTTGCAGCAAAAAGAAGGGGAGAAGATGAATGAGAGTAAAGCATAGGACTGCAAATCCAGTGTTTTATTTCCTACATGAAGGTCTGACACAGACTTCTCTTGAAGTTATTTGAAGCTGCACCCACTTACCCCTCAGATATAAATTTGGCTTGCTGGCTCTCCGGTCATTAAAAATTTGTGATGATGAGTTCCAGATAAACTTATGCTAAAGAATGTGCATCTTCATGATCGTTTAAAATTGAAATGGGATATTATGAAATCAAATGGGACAGAAGGTTTTTTAAGAGGGGGAATTTCAAGTAGAGGGCATGACTTTCCAAGACATTATTTCTTGGCAACTGTGTAGGCTCAGAAGAACTTCCTAGTCAGGAACATATGAAGACAGATTCTTTTTTGAGCTAGTCAGTGGAGATGTTTATAGGAAAATAGTAGATGCAATTTGAGTTCCAGAATATAAAAGAAAAAAGAAGTCCCTGTTAGAAGGGCCTGTCTAATTACTAAGTTGCAGAAATTGTATGTTTATTCATCTGTTATTTTGTATGAGGACTTACAATTAAATGATGTCAGCTACAGTTTAGGAAAAATGGTTATTATAGCCGATGATTCATTTAAAATACCTTCTTACCCTATAGCGCCGGCAGGAGATCAGGATGCAGTTGCACAAATGCTGTAAAGCTGGTCATCATTGAAAGAAGAGCTTGGCCCCCTGTTTGGTTTACAGCACGTAAATGAACAAAGGCTTGAACCACTGCAGAGGAGACAGCAGCATGGGGACAAGGATGCATACATAGCCATCGGAAGAAGAAGAGTGAACCAACATGTGGCAGTGGCAGTCCCTGCTCAAAGGGGTGTACATGGCTTGAGAAGGGGCAGGCAGATGACCTGGCTGAGCCCATCTAACAGGTTGCTGATGCCAAAAGAGGTGCTTCAGCTCACAGTTTCCTACCCACTGCTTCTGACTGTGATCTCCTGCCGCTTTCCTCGCTGTGGGTCTGGCGTTGTTATAATGCAACATGAGTTGATTCAGCCTGCTAATCCAGCAGAAGTAGAGTGGGGAGTCTTTGACACTCATTAGATTGACATTTGCTGTCTGATGATACTAGAAAGGATCTCGTCACAATGAGGGTGGTCAAACGCTGGAACAGGTGCCTAGAGAGGCTGTGGCTTCTCTGTCCTCGGAGATGGTCAGTGCTGGAAGGGACAAGGCCCCAAGCAATCTGATCTAACTTTGGAGTTGGATTTAATATTGAAGTTGGCTCTGCCATGTAAAGGGAGTTAGACCAGCTGGCCTCCAGAGGACCCTTCCAGCTTAAGTTACTGTATGGTATAGATAGGGCAGTCATGATTCCTGTATATCGTCTCCTTCTTTTACACTGAAAAATCTCCTCATGTATCAGTATCCCTAGCTGAAAATTGATCTGTCAAACATTCAGGTGGTCCTGTAATTCTTATTAAATGTCAGAGCATACACTTCTATGTATAAATTTCTATCAGCAAAGCTGTCTCATAAGGAAGTTTGGTCAGACAGTATAAGTCAGTACTTTCAAAATTTATATATCGTAGGGTTGATCTCATTATTGCTAAACCAAAGATTAGACAATGAGGTTATTAAATATTAATTTATACTGTAAAAATAACCAAAGTAACCTGTACACAGTGGAAGTTTACAAACAAGCTTAACTTTACTTTGAAGTGAGACTGTAAAATAATCATGTGATAATATGTAATGTATTTTAAGTGGTCCAGATTAATCTCGGTGGGCGTTAAAAACATAGTCAGATTTCATCTCTTACTTTGTTTCCTTGTGGCATGCCTACGATGCAGCATGGCTTCTAGATTTTATTGGACCAATAAAAGTTGTGCTTAGCAATTGGTTGTTTGGTTTGTTTTTTTTTTTTAATGGTAGCAAATTACATTTACATCCATTTAGAGGCCCTTTCACGTTGGTAGGGGTGTGAAAAAAGACGCTGGAATAAACTGAGTCAAGGTTGTATGTATGTAATTGAAGGAATAGAGGTATGAAATCCTTCAACACCACCACAATCCCTAGTAACAAATGCATATGCAAATATATCTCTAAAAAATCCCAGAGCTTTACTCTCAATCACACACCTCGCTCTCTGTAGTTGTCCATAAGATAATAGTGTAGCTGCATAGAGTGTATTTACTTCCAGTTAAATGTTCCTCAGCACTTCTAGAGTGGTGCAAAAGGTCTGTATCGTATCATTGTCCTGTTTCTTCTCAGTTGTGCAGCCAGATTATGAACTTTATAAACCAAAAACATACAAAGACAAAGCGAAAAAGCCATCTAAATTGATTATAAATTATTACCATTCCAAAGAAGCTTATAGTTTTTGGAAACGATCTCCGTTTTATACAGACTGTCCACACTACGGATTCACAGACATCTGTCTTTTCTGCATTTGAGTAACCCTATCTGGATCAGCGAGGCACCTACCTAGTTTTCAGTGTTTTACACGGGTATGCTCAAGTGGTTTGAGACTGTAGCCTTTCTAGCAGACTTTTAAATAGGTAAGTACTTCCTGTGGCACTTCACTGTATTTTGGTGGGAACATGCCCGCAGATTCCACGTTGTGTTCAGAGGGAAGTGCAAGTGCAAATGCAACCACACTGCAAGTTGTCTGGCACCAGGGGGCTGGGAGCTGAGATGTGCTTAACACATCACGCATGTGTTACCCTACGGTGCCCACCAGATAAACATGTTGCAGATAAATTTCCCTCAGAGTGCTTGCCTGCACAGATCATTTCTACGTGGTGATAATCTGTGCTACGTTGGCAGCAAGTGCAACCTGTCTGAAGCTACATGTTCTTTGCAGAGATTTTTTCCTATACCAGGCATTAAGTGAGTTGCACAGCAGCACTTTTCTAGGATTCTTGATGCCCTTTGACACAGCCATTAAAAGTAGTAGTCTGCTGTCAAAACTGCTGCAAGAATATCAGGATTTGAGACAGGCGAGGCCTCCAGTGTCATCTAAATTCCAGTTTCATTCTTCAAATTGATATGCAGGACATCAGTCACCAACTTAAGTCATGAATCAACCATTCTTCCTTGAAACTAGGAATTAAAAAATTGTTTGTTTTGTTTGGACTTCAGTTTCAAAATCCCAGTTGTCTCTGAAACATGCTGGATCTGATTGCTAGTTTAGAGCAACCAAAGATCTGTGCTGCCTCAGAGCTTCTATACTCAGTTGAAAATGATGTCCAAGTGGGATTCCAATGCTGACACCAGAAAGCAGACAATTGCAGCTTGGTGGTATTCCACAGTTGCAAATCTCTCTTGTGCCTGTGCAGAAGAGGAATGAAATTGTAAGAAATTCTGCCCCTAAATCTCCCCATGGACCAGAGCCGGTAAGAATGAGGCTTGCTCTTTCAAGACATCTATCTGCAAATAGCTACAGTAGAGTACAAACAGACATAATAAGCCAGTTTATTTTGGACGATTGATTAATGGGAACATTACTCAGTGCATGACTTTTCCTATTACTTGTTCATATCATTTGAGAGTTAAAGGATATAAATACTTAGGAATTTGCCACCAGTTGGGTCGCCACCTGTCTGCTGAACACATTAAAGGGGAAAAAGGGTGAGTTGTATTCCATGTAAGAATGCTGTAGCTGTCTGAGGGACTCTGAATAACATTTCTGACACTCTCAGGGGAAAATTTTCCATAGCAGTCTCAACACAGGTTCAGCAGTAGGGCCTTTTCTCCCTGACATAGCTAAACATTTAAGGGATGTTAAGAAAGATGGAGGTAGAGGGAAGGGAATGACTTCACTGAAGCCAGTTTACAGTACTCTGGGCTGATGCTGCTTTTAATAAGACAAGACAGGAGACGGCTATGGACTCTCTATATATGCAATCAAAGTGAACATTACATAAACAGCCGTCGATCTGTGTACAGATTCATCACTTTCTTCGTTAATGTTTATACCTGGCATTGTAACAGTAACAGTTGGTTAATAAATAGCTCGTTTGAGTGAAGAACTGGAGAGGGCAGAAAACAACAACAAAAAATCTGTAACAAACCCACATGCAAACCCCCACTTGCATTTCTTTTTATGAAATACCAGTCAAACTGATGGCAAAGCTATTCTGTAGTATGACATCGCTTGGTCCTGCGAATGGACTGCTGATGGGTCTATTCACAGAGTCTATAATTAGCTACTTACCTCCAAGTTTCAGTGATTTTGAGCAGCAGCCTGATGTAAATGCTTTAAATCAGCCTCTGGAGACGCCTTTGAAACCAAGCAGACTAATGCCTAACATGGGCATTAATGCTACACGCTTACGTCAAGCTTTCTCCTGCAGCTTAGCCTTGGCCTTCAAATAATGGAAAATGCATGGAGAAAACGTATTGATGTCGTATTTGGAAACAGATAGCTGTGGATCTCAAGGGATCCTGTAAAGGATGAAAGGTCCTCTTGCTATAGGTTTACTGCTCTTGAATTACCTCACAGCATCATTTATCTCTTTTCTAGAGATATGTCCCTCTATACAGGATCCACTAATGGTCCCTTGTGGAGTGCTATAGAGGGGGACCTGTTCAGGAATTAGTAAAGCTTTGACGTGTGCTGCTCCTAGGTCTGAGAGCAAAACTGTTAGAGGATGTGTGGGAAAGGGGCACGGTGCCACAAAGAGCTTCTGTCGCATACAGAGCCACTCCACACAGTCTGACCATGAGGGGTTTGCAACACAAGATAGCAGCGACATAAATGCAGCAAGCTATTTTATACAGTTTTCTGAAACTCTAGTGTCAGTCCCAATTCTGGGGGGACAATAGAATCCCCAGTCCCCATAGAATCAAAGTAGTTTGATTTCAGAATATACTAGAGTTTCATAGAGCTCATTTCCTTCTTCCCTTGAATCAGTCATGTCTGAAATTTGTTTAACATCCAAAAGAAAAAATTGGAGTCCACAGTGTGTTTTTTCATTCAAAGTACGGTCCTTTTAGAACACGGGGGAAACCCCCCAGATCTTGTACTTCAATGCTTTGTGCAAACTAGGCAATGTTTTCTAATTTTAATCTTATAATTGCAGATAATTCTCCAAATCTTCAAACAGTTGTCACAGATTAATTATGCTTTCAAATCACAGATAGTCTGGAGCTTACAGTTATTATACATATATTTGTATGTGAATGAGAAGGAGAAAATTAGTAGATATTTATGTGCATTTATAGTCATTTTTCTTGACTGTTACCTTTTTCATATGATAGTTTCAGATCTAGCAGTCTCACTTGTGAATTTAAAGTGAAGTCAAGACAAAATGAATTTGAACTGAAGTCAAGTGAAATGAGCAGTCAGAGTCGCAAAATGCTAAAAGTGCACGAGATCCTCCAAAATAGTTCTACTGTGCTCTATCTCTCAGGGCATGCCCATGCCTACACTAAGATGGTGTCATACTTGGTCAAATCCTGGTGCCCCATCACAAAGTGGGGCACCTCAATATGGCACAGCTTCCATCAGGAGCGTGCTTTCAGGTTCCCTTTGCATGAAAACTGGAGAGGAGAGAAAGGAGCTGGCTCTTACCTAGGTCTCATCCAGGCCCTGGATGTGATCAGGGTATACGCCTGACTGAGGAGCTTAACAGAGCTTTTGGGTCTCTCATTTTAGTTGTTACCTAAATTGCTCCAAATGCCTGAGAAGCCGCTCCAATTTGCTGTGAGTTACCAAGACAGAAGCATGTGAGTATTTACATTCGTTGTGTAGGTGTCAACAGTACTTCCCCAGGAAGCTGACAGAGCATCAGCTCCTGTAAAACTAGAAAGAGAAGTTTGAGAGTATCTACACTTTTTTACACTCGTTAGGCAAAATTTCACTGAAGTGAAATGCAAAATTTGATCTGCCTATTTTTGTAAATATATGCTTAAAAGTAATTTGCTTTAAAACCAACCTACTCAGGTGACTCAAACCATGGTAGCTCCAGCCATGTCAAAAAATGTTACCTGGTATTGTTCTGCCCTTTTCAGATGACCCATCCTTGCTGAGCATGATCGTGTCCATCTGTAACTGCTCCCAGGTGCCATTATGGACACGTTTATCGGCAAAGGTCTGCCAGCTCAGCCAATTCAAGCAAAGGCTCCTTCAGAGAAGTGTAGAAGATTGTCGGCTGAGGGAAAGGGCAGGAGAGGAAATGTAGGCAAGGGAGGAGAAAACCTGCTGGTTCTTTCAGAGAATAGCAGTGTAGTGGGAGCTCTGAGACACTTCGGAAGATTTTGAGAGCCAGGGAGGAGGGAGTTGACAACAAGTGAAGGGTCTCAGCTCCTAATAACCTGCTGTTTATTTTTGCCTGTTGCCTTGAAATAGGCCTGCAAACGAGTTTGTGTTCTCCAGGAGTCTGTTCTCGACTTACATCCAGTTAATAGAACACTTTTCGTGGTGCAGCCTTTGATCCTGTAAGTAACTTTTGTTCACATGAGCAGTCTCATTAAATACAGCTCCTGTTAGCCGCAAATACAAGTCTCATCAGCAGTTGCAACAATACTAGGAAATCCAATATGCTTAAATGCAGTTGCGAAACAGAAGTTAGCTGATATGACGCTGTCTTAAGATGGACTGAGTCGTGCAGACCAGGGCAAAGCACCGTATTTGATGACCTGACCCTTCACACGAAACACAATGACATTTCATGAAGTAGACCAGGTCATCATGGAAGTCCTCTGACCCAGTTACAACGCAGATCCAGCTTGCTATACGAGTCCTTCGTTTCATGCTCAAGCTGTGCAGAAACCTTGTTTGTGCCCTTGAACAAGACAACAGTGTCAGACTTAGATTAGTGAACGTTCTGAGTGTGAGCACAGCCCATGCCATAGAACCTGGGTCTGGACAAAACTGTTTAAAATGTTAAGTGTCGTGTTGCGGAGAGCAATCAGAAATGCTCTCACCAGAATGGCCAGCTACGGGCAGCAGTTTTTGGCTGGCTCTAATAGGTATGCATATGCAGGCATATTTGTTTGCGTAGGCCAAAGGGGAGAAGCACGTTGCAAAATATCTTAAGAACAAAAAATGACACTGAGCTGAAGTGGATTTTTAAACTTCTTGAGAATGAACAATATGCTTTTTTACAAAACCAGTTGTGCATAGAGATTAATGTACACAATTAAAGAAAAAGACTAATCCTGCTGTAAGTTCACCTCAAGTATTTCATGAATTTCACATGATCCACCCACTTTTTTCTGTACCTCTGCAATTACCATATCAGCAGCAATAATTCTCTGTTGTTCAAGTGCCAGATACAACATGGCTCTCACATTCCTGAACGTGGCATATTGTGCTGCTCTGTTTGTTTGTTGTTTCAGAACAAGATTAAATTTTATTCACTCGCGCACCGCATTGAACTTTAACCCACTCTTCGTCATCTTCTTAATCAGTGATTTGTTTGTCTTGCTCTTTGGTTCTCAGGTTTTTTTTTTTTATTTAGTTTAAATTCTACGTGAAATCCATGTTATTTGAACCATTCCTAGTTTTCCACTCTATTTTACTTGGAACTATCAATCACATGCATGGAGTATAGGAGCATCTGACTTTTTTCTGCCTTCCACTGGCTAGTTAGAAAACAGAAACAGCTCATTTCTAGCTGCAGCATGAACACTTTCATGCAATCAAATTTACAAATAGCCTATCTATTCCGCAATATAAAAGTTTCATGAGCACTGTTTCAAGATTTTGCTTACATGTGAAAGTTAGTTTGGCTAGATAAAGCTGTAACTTTTCCCACATGCGTGTACGTGTAGGAGAAGAGCTGATTACACTAAATTAACTTTTTTTTGTGTCCACTTTACTTGGGAAGTTAATCTACAATAGCTAAACAGGAAGAACTCCTTGTGTAGATACTACTTCAAGCATTTGTAACTACAGAAGGTGCTCATCTTGTCACAAAGTAAAATATTCAGAAAAAGCAACTCACTTATCAACACTTAATTATACAGTGTACAGCAAGTAGTCACAGATCAGGCTCCCGATGTGCTGTGCTTTGTTCAAACAGTGATTAGATTTTAAAAATCAGCTTTCAAAGAGCATGTATTATAAATAGAATTTTCTGTTAATCATCCCAGTGAGATGATCAATCACTGTACTTGTTAGCATGCTCTCCTGATGTGTTTACCAGGTCTTTCAGAGCTTTAGCATGTATAGGTTATTTCTCTAATGTAATAAATAAATAAATAAAATCTGGTATACTTTTATCATAGTTATATAAGTGAGAATAACCCATAGAATCTTATCTAAATAAACATTTTTGTCACTCCTCAACGACAAATAATTTAAGTAATATATATTAAATGACAAGGTGAGGGTGATCTCTCTCTCAGTGTCAACATTCTAAAAACTGAAGGACAGGAAGTTTCTTCTAGCATTTCCAGAAATGTTTCTTGGGTATCAGATTAAAGGGTATAGGCCAATGCAATTTCTTTATTTGTTCTACAAAGAAACCCAGAGATTAAAAGGTGGCCTGTTCTTGCACAATCTTTCCCCACATGGCAAATGAGTTGGCATCTCTATTAAAGCAAGTGGTGTCTTGGTACATTTGGAAAACAAACAAGAAAATATCTTAACTGTGTCCTTGTTTTTCCATCCATGAATGAACTGATCTCAAAAGTTCTGAATCTGCAGACTCCATAGACAGTAGAGCAATTTCAGCAAAATGATGAGTCTTGATACCAACAGGTTGCAAGAGTTATTCTTATTTCAGGCAGCCTTTCAGAGGAACAGATTTCCATTTACCCAAATTAAAACATTTGCAGTTCTAGAGAGAATAAACACCTCTTTGAGATGTGTTGACATCACTGCAAATATGAGCACATGGTGCAAAATCACCCTGTGAGTTATATCTTTTTTTTAGTCACACTGACATAAGCACTAATTTTTAAACTGTTGCCTGATCACTGAACCCAGCTTATTTATGTACCTCAAAGTCTCTCTGGATCACAGAAGCACAACTCTTCTTTTAATAAATATAATTAATTTGAGCAGGGAACTGCCAATAGTTATTGCGTAAGACAGTTTGTGACACGGGGTTTAATACGAGGTAGTGTTTCCTTGGTGTACATCACTGTGGTTTAGCAATATAACCATCAGGATGTCTCAGAGAATTGCTTAGTAATCACCACTTACTAGGAAAAAAAAGTAACCTGCAGTTAGTGACAATGAGTTGGTCTACTATGTAGATCATCAAAATGATGACCTGTTAAACAACACGAAAAAGGTAAAAGTTTCACTGGATCTGGCCATGGGTTCATTTAGTTCAGTGTTCTGTCTCTGGGAGTGGCAGAAGGAGAGGCTTTTTAGGGAGAATATGTGAATTTGGCTTTTTTCCATGCTCTCCTCTCATACGCCCCCAGTATCCAAAACTGTTAGATTAGGGATTGTGGAGAATACATCCCTTTACTATCGCTTTATGAAACATAAACCTGTCTAATCCTTTTTTGAACCTGCTGAAATCTCTGTCTTACAGTGTCCTGCAGCAGTGAACTCAAAGAGTTCACTATTTGGCCTGTAAAGTACTTTCTTTTAGCTGTTAAAATCAGTTTAAAACGTCATAAGCTTGTGTGCTGTATATGTGCATATATACAATGTTCGATTCCATTCACAACTGTTCTTTCTGACAGATTCCCATTCAATCTGCATGTTCGTATTCATCTAGGAGCACAGCATAGCTGTAGTAGAAAAGCAGACTGAAATGCATACTTTGAGTTGTTCCCTGCTAAAATATGGAAGCTCTTAAGTGTTTAGGCAGGGAACTTGTGCTTAGCGTGGTCAGAGGCTGAGAGCTCTGCTTCTTAGGTGACATAAAGCAGAATGGGTAGTGTGGGGCAATCTAGCGGGAGGAAAAGATGCAGCTGTAACTTTAATTTGCTGGTTAAAAGGATTCTGGACTTTCTGAATCAGCATCAGGGGCTCTGTCTAATCTCCTTCCTCCACTCATGTTGCAACAGAGGGTTGCCTAAGTGAGCTATGTTGGCTCTTTGCCACTCAATATTTCCCTTCACCAGGGAAACCCCCAACTGGCTTTTAAAGCCAGCTTTATGGCCCCAGGACAGTGCCAAAGGTGGTATGAGGCGCCTCACCGCCTTCTCCAAGAATTTGAAGGCAAAGATGGGGGAGGGGAGCACAGGAGAATACCAAGGCAAGCTGATAGTGAGCTGTTCCTTCCACTTTATTAGCTGATGCCTCTTGCTTAGCATACTGATCCTCTCATCCCTGCTTTTTTTATTTTTTTTAAATTTCAGAGGCAGAGTTACAAGAACTGATACATCGATTTTGGACAGGCAAACAAGAACCAATGTGGAAACTGCCCAGTCTTTGACAACTGAAAATCATATAAACTTATGGGGAGAAAAAAAAAAAAGCTTCTAAAAGTGCTTTGTCTCTGCCATCCAGAAAGCGTATGCCTCCAAGAGGAAGGTCTGTGATTCAGGGGGAAAATCCCATGACAAAGCCTTTAGCCCTAACAATTGCATGTAAGAGAGATTAAGTCATGGGAAACTCTTGTGAATAGAGTTGCATGAATAAAAAGAAACATGCAGCAACATGAAACATGCCTTGCTTCAGGTTTCACTGCGAACTGGAAACACGGACCACGGTTACAGAGCTGTTCTCTGGGGCTACAGGCGCCTTTTGGGCAAGCAGGGGACTAATTAAAAGGGACCTGGGATACACACACACACACACACACAGAGCTTGGCTTTGCATCGAACGTGGTCAACGTTAACCTTTTCTGGTGTGCATTGACATGAAAAGGAGAGGAAACCCGATATTCCCAAGGGATCACTGGGTCTGCTCCTTCAAACTTGTGGGATCTCAGGCCCGGTGCACCATACAGCACCCAAGTGGCCAGGGAGACTCAGTTCTGTCTTCAGGAACTTGAAGGGCAATCAAGGCAAATAATAGCAGAAAACTTGACTATTTATTTGTTTTAACGCTCAAGCCGTCACACAGTCACTCAGCTGGAACCTTAATGGCTCCGTAATCATCACCAGAGGCTGCTGCTGCGGGGCCAAGTTGGATATGCCGGCTAGGTCAGAGGTGGAAGAGGAGGTGCTGATGGCCTCATCAGCGGCAGGAAACGATTGGGGTTAAAAATTACGGCTCAGAGCCCGAGGGAGCCTGTAGGAGGGTCAGAACCGGCAGCCACCCTCGCGGAGGTGCGGGAGGCGGTGGCATAAGGGCCCTGGGGCCGGTCGGGTTCCTGCTACCACGTCGGCTAGGCCTGAGGAAGACGACGACTCGGGGAAGACCCGACGAAGACACCAACTGCGCCCGAGGAAGGCGCTCGCCTCTGAGGCAGGGAAGAAGTGACGGGAGCAGACCGCCCGTGGGGAGAAAGGCAGGTCCCGGGACCCTTCTGGGAAATGTAGTTCTCCTTCTTCGCGGGGCGGGGACCAATCGCCGCACTCCTCCCCGCCTCACCCCGCGGGGCCTGCTGGGGGTTGTATTTTCTTCCGCTCCTCACTTCGGCAGCGGCCAATAGTTGTAGGGCCGGGAAAGACTACAATTCCCAGCGTGCACCGCCCTGCCACTCCCCTCCCCCGCACCCGACTGTAAACAAACAGGGCGACGGGCCATGGCGGCTGCGGTGGGTTGTGTTGAGGGGTTCTGAGTGCTGGTGTCCACCGGGGTCGCAGCGGGTGATTCCGGTGCGCTCCCCACGAAGGGGCAGCGGCGGTGCGGGGCTGGGGCTGGCGGCACACATGGATGACAGCAAGGTGAGGGGCTGCGAGGCGCGCCCGGGGGCCAACTTGGAGGCGGTGCATTGGTGGCGGGAGGCCGGGGAGCTCTCTCGCCCGTCAGCCCGGCGGATTTAAGCTCTAAGCGGAGCGCAAGTGTGCGAAATAAACTCCGCAAACCTCTCATGGCAATTAATGGCCGTGGAACCGTGAGTGAGGTGAGCGCTGTAGCTAAAGGCCTTTGAGGTAAGCTGCTCTGGAACCTTCCCTCGAAGGCCTCTGGTCACTGCCGGCAGGAAGGAGGGGTTGTCCCCCTCACTGTCCTCTCTTACCGTGTGATGTGGAGCACAGCACTTGGATGCTGCTCCTAACTTTTCCTTAGAGCTGCAGGCATGGGCAAAAGGCTGGATACAGACCAGCTGTCTGATCTGGTATGCTTATAATACCCCAAATTTCTTAGATAATTAGCAGTTGTGGACAAATGGTAAGGTACTAGGGTGTGAGCTTGCATTGCAGCCATGTAATGGGTGCCAGTGCTTTGATTCTTCTTTCATTTATGAGAACCGCACAGTGGCATCTCTGAATCTAGGCAGAGCAAAGCATCAGAAGATGCACAAGCAACACCTCCTCTGCGTGCCTGCACTGGTGTGCCCCTAAAGAAGGACCTGCACAGTCAGCATGAGGACTGAGAATGGGGAGACTGTGTCTGCTCAGCGCAGAGTTTCACAAGTGAAGCTCCCAGTTGAGTTTCAGTATTTCGGCTCACTAGAGTGGTAGTGATGGTAGTGTCATGAGGTTTGTGCAGGAGGTAGCTCAAGTCCCCAGGAGTAAGCTAGGTGAATCCACAGTTGAGGTAGGCTATGAGGCAGCTGTCTTCTGACTTTTAATAAACTCTGAGCTTGGGTTGACCATTAAAACTTGTTGTGTGGTAGTCATCACCCTGTGGTACTTTATCTGTTCTCAAGCCACTTGGTTTTCTTCCCACTTGAATTTTAGTAAAACTTGATGTAATTTTTTAAGGAATAAATCTAAGAAACTCAGAAGTGGTCAATAATTTGGCAATTTAAAGTGTCGCAATGGATTGTAAGTACATGAGAGGTTCATGATTTGCCAAATTAACATAGATACTATTTGGATTTATTGAGGCCTTGTCTGGAAGCTGCAAAGGAGAGTGGAGGGAGTCTTTGTCACTGAAGTTATCCAAATGCTCACAGCTGTGAGAACTGCATGAAATGCTATGTAATCAGGGCAGTAGTTTAGAAGATCCACAAGTTTTAATTCTGGAGGCATATGTAGCTTGTGGATAATAGGTGATTTTTATTTCTTCTAGTGTTAAGAATGTTTAATTTCTCTTGTATCAGAACTAACTAACTTGTAACAGATAACTTCCAGATTTTTCATTTAAAAAGTAATCTGCTTTTCTTTTCTGAAACATTTTGGACACATTTACAAAAATAAACAATCTTTTCATCAAGTCAGTAAGACAGGTCTTTGCTGTTGGTTTTTTGTTTGTTTGTTTTTCTTCAGAAAAATTGATGTTAATCAAAGGGGTGGGGAAAGCAGAGTGGAATACTTACTCTTTGTATAGTCAGTATCAAGTCCAGCTTCCTAATAAGACAGTTTTATTTAATACTTACCACTGAGATACTTGTAAGGACAGTGGTATTGAAAAGGATCCTGCCCAGAACTATTGGGAAGGGCTGTGCCTAAGGAAAAATTTGAAAAATCTTTGTTACCTTAGCAGGTTTTTTTTATTATGTAGTAACCTCGGTTAATACTGGATCCCTGTGTCTTCTACTGAAAACAGCTGATACTCATCAGTAAGTGCCTGCTACTCTGAAAGGCTCCACTGTAGTTGTTTTGAAGGGCTGTGGTTCCTTTCAGAACAAGTTCATGAGACTGCAGGTTGCCCTAAGGGTTTGGTGGCTCCATTGAAGAGATCCCATTTCTCTTGGGAGGGCTCTTCCTGTTGTATGTTGCTGCATCAGGATGAGGCAAGCACTATTTATACTTCGTTTTGTAGTCAGTGTGGTCTCACAACTTGAGCCAGCATGTCCTTGAAGCCTTCTGAAAGCCCCACTGAATCACGTTTTCCTCCTTACTGAGAGGCCTGTGTGATCGATGAGTCTTAGCTGTGAATTGAGTGAGCGTGACTGTGAAAGGAATTTCCCTGTAAAAGCGGAGTTAACTAAATTACATTACATTAGTAGTGAATTAACAGATTTATATCTGCACCCACCCAAGTTCATTGTTTTCTTTCTTCTATGTGATATAAAGAATTTAGAATAGGGAAAACATTACAGCCTGAAAGCCCAAATTTTTAGTGCACTATAATTTGGTTGTACCCAGTTCAAGGGAGCAAGCGAGAAATGGTTCATCTTAACGTATTCCTCAAAATGGGTAGGAAGCGATAAGAAATTAAGGGAGAGGTAGGATATCTGAATGCCAGATCCGGAACACTTTCATGTTCTGGTTTTAAAGGCTGTTCACAAATTGTGCACACACACAAAAAAACCCCAACCAGACCCAAAACATGACCTTCTTTTATTTCTCCTACAGGCTGCTCTGAAACTAGGGCTTGTTTAGACACTGGTTTAACGTGCTGTGATTTGAGCTATTGGTTTTGTAAAGGAAAGAATTTTGTGATGCAGCTATTCCTTGGCAATTAATCTCTGTTTTAATAATGCTTAAGTATCTCTGAAGTATTTAGGCACAGGAAAAACGGAGAAATTCTATCACTGTGATTTCAACCTTTATAGGTGAAACTACTTGGTTAGTTTCCAAGATTACATGTAATTTACTGTGTATTTATTACATACATTGGGAAGCTGGGGGGTTGTATTAGTGTAAGAAATATTTTTCACGTTTGTGTTAGTTGACAAATAACTGTTGGTGGTAACTGTTAAAATATAGTTCTGCATAGCTGACTACCATCTTTTTTATAAATTAAGAGGTTTCTTATGGCACACTGGCACACACTTTCTTATGTGAGTAATTTCTCAGTTCATGGCTAGAAATTAAATTCTTAACGTTAGATCACTTCTTCTGTTACTCCAGTGAAAGTAAAACCAAGCAAAAAACAAAACAGCAATAACAATAAAAGTTTGGGATTTTCCTCTTTTATTACAAATATTCTTGTAAAAATTCTTGTAAGGAGAGGATAGCTTTAGTTTTCAAGAAGCTTAGATGAGATGTATTTTTCTTCAAAAATACAGTTAACTGAGCCAAAACATAAATAAATGGATTGAGCTTTTTAAAAAGTGCATTTTAGAGGCAAATACTGTATTTTAAGTGGTATTTTAAAATTTAAAGTGTTCTGTTTGGTTAGGTTTTTTAATGTATAGTGCATCATTCTTAATTTTAGAAGTGGAATGTGGTACTTTTTTTGAATGGGAATGAAAATTTAGGGAAATGCACCCAGCAGCTTTTTACAATGCCTTGCTCGTTGGATATACAAAGGAAAGTAAAAAAGCAGGCTTAGCAAAACCTTTTGTTATCCAATTCTGATGACAATAAAACAGTCCCCTCTTCAGAGTTTTAGAAGAGTACATCTCAATCTCTTTCGCTTGCTTTAATTTGAGGTCAATTTCTTGACTTTGAACTGCCTGGTTCTTGGTCTTTCTTTTGCTTGTAAGTAAATTACTGCATCCTCTAAGTGAAGCAGCAAGTTCCTTTATACCTGTAAAAGAAGCAATGGCTGTTGAAAGCCAGATCTCCAGCTCAGATTGTTTGCTCTCCATCAGACTGGGGTAAAGGTGTTGGTCTTGGGGTCTGACTACTAAGTTTCCACAAACTAGCAATGTGTGAAGTGAAAGAAAAGCCTTTAAGTAGGCACACTAGGAGTGTTCTCAGGTGTTAAATGAGTTTGAAGAAGCAAGCCCTCAGACAAACTGTTGTATTGAGCATTTATATTTATGGCTTGAGCATCTGTGAATGTCTTGCTCTGGTGTTTGTACAGCCTTTCTGTTTTGGGGGAGCACGTAGTGTTAGGGCAGGGGAAGGCCACAGCAAAAGGCTGCATGTGAAGAGTTACGCTGCTTTCCCCACAGCCTGGCTTTGAAACATCAAATATGACATGATCCTGTGGCAGAGGGAGTTGTGTTCCAAGACGTATTAGGAAGAAATTGTTTACTGTGAGGGTGGTGAGACAGTGGAACAGGCTGCCCAGAGAGGTTGCGGATGCCCCAATGCCCTATCCCTAGACTAAATGATCTTTAAGGTCCCTTCCATCTTGAACCATTCTGGGATAAATGGTGGGGATGGGGCGTTCCTTGGAAAGGGGGTGTGGGATCAAGTCAGATGTGAAATCTTGTGCTTAAAACGGAGGGCTTGATGGGTCTTCATTCTTAAGATGTCCTGTAGCATGTCTGTGCCTGTGACCCTTGTTGATGTGGGTGACCGGGATCACAAAGAGAGGGGTAATCTCCCAGGTGATTCTGGAATCGACTCTGAGGAATGTCTGAGCTCTGGGGAGGGACCGAGAGCTAGTGTGGAGAGCAAAGTATAGGATCTATTTTCCTGATTACCTCAGTTGTTAAGGAGATAGGTTACCATGTTTTCACCTTTCAAGGATTGTGGGTGGGTTGTGTTGTTGTTTTGTTTTTTTGGTTTTTTTTTTGCATTGCAAGGGTTTGCAAAGTACTGGAGAATTCTTCCATCCGGGATTGCATTTGAAAGTGTTCTCTTTGCTGCTTGCTCGGAAATATAAATAGCTTTGTTTTGAGGTAGGCAGTTTCAAATTGTCAAATGTTTTAAAAAGTTGTGGGTCACCACTGCTGAGATGACGTGTCTGCTTTTCTCATATTTAAAATGGGTAGGCTTAAACCCTGGAGAACAGTTGTAAGAGTTTTATTTCATGTTTGCAGTGGGGTAGGAAGATACATGTAGCATAGTGTTAGTTAATCATCCTGTTGCCCGTTTTGGGCTCTAACAGATGTTTAAAGAAGTGCTTGGGTTCTGTTAGCATAAATTGAGAGAAGGCATGTGATATGTTGGTGGATATGTTGGAGGCTGTAAGTCCTTCCTGGGGGGAAGAGGAGGATTCTCAACTCTTGAGTTGTGAAGTGGCATCTGGGTGATTGCTGCAGGGTCTTAATAGTGATTCCTACCCTGAACCTTAGTGCTTATTCGCCTTGACTTGTGGATGTCTGCATAACACTTCATGTGAACTTGATACTTATTTCCTAGCTTATGCTTTCTAAAAATAGATATTTCAGCATAGTTGTCTTTATACATGGGTGTTAAAGATTACATTCTTAGTACATCAATCACTTTGTATTATTAGAGTTTTAGGATTAATTTCTATTGACATATCTGCTTAAGACTTACAAAGTGTTTGCTCACTAAGTAGTGTCTTGCACCCAATAGCAATCTGAAAATATATTTTGTCTGCCAGTGAAAGTTAACTAAATAATCTGTGTTAAGCATATAAAGTGACATGACTGGAGGAGTAACTCATACTTTCTAGCTGGGTTTTATGCTGGTGCTGTGACTTAACAGATCAGGTAACTTAATCTCTATTGGATTTGTGACTAACTTAATTTGATCACTGATCTTGAGAAAATGTTTGCAAGTGTGAACAGGTTCCACAGTAATGAGTGCAGTGCTTAAGTTAGTTTTTGTTTCTTGCTTCTTGCTAATCACTTTCATACTTTTATATAAATTCTGTACATGATCATCAGCTCCATGCTAAGTTATATTCTGCAGGTCTGTACATTCAGCCCCTAACACAAGAGTCTGTGTAAGATAATTTCCTGAGCCGGATCTCAAGTACTGACACTTAAGAGCTATTTGTTTATCTGTGAATGAACTGAGAGCTGCTGGAAGATACTGAACTGGTCAATGTGATCAGCACTGCCAATCAGCAGGGCTGAACAGTGCTTCAGATAGATGTTTTGGCAGATAAAGCAATGCTAAAACCTGCAGGTGTCACAATGGGGCCAGCTTTATCACAGTTTTCTGTCCGAGTAGCTCAGTTCCTTGTGTGTGAATGCTAGTGGCCATATTATATATATATGTCCTTCTGAAGGAGGACTTTTCATGCAATCTGGCAATGCTTCTGTAGAGATCTGCTGAATCCCTTTTGGGGTGGTAGAAATTAAAAATACAGAAATCTGAGGGCTTTTTCCAATTCCAGGTCAAATAAGTCTGTACCTGAACACAGAAGCCAGGCAAGAATAAAATTATGATCCAAGTACTGTGTTAAAAAGGGAGGGAGTGATGTTTTTCTATTTTCTGAAGTCTGAGTGAACTGCAATGGGAGCTTGGTTGGCTTTCTGACAACTGCATGTCATTATTAATATTCCTGTGATGAATTTTATGATTAATATTGTTCTGGGTCTTGATTACATGTGACTCCCTGAAAAAAAACAAATCCCGGCTGCTGAATGCTAATAGGTCCCATCCCTTTACAAACTCTGGAGGAATACAAAAGGAATAAAAAAAATGTTTGCTTCCTTATTTTTTTTCTTGGTCTGCTGCCATGTTCAACATCAACTAGCACTTCTGCTTTGTCTTCTTCCTGTCACATCAGCATAGCAACTGAATAGGCAAACATGACTAGAAGCCAGGGAGATATGGTAATGTGGGATGGTGGCAAAGGATTTATCAAGCCTTTCTTTTTCCCCAGCTGGGTTGCTTAAGGATACAGCAGGAACTTCTAAATATTGGTGAGGAAAAACCGTTAAGGATGCAGGATTCCATTAAATAGCTTACCACACTAGCTGTGCAGGGTGATGCCGAATTATGCGGTGAAGTCAGATGAGGATCCATGAAGACACTGAATCTTTCAGGGTGGTGTGAATACGGATTATTCGGGTCTTGCTGCTTAAAGTCAGAGTTAAAAGGGAAGGAAGCTATTCGTTATTTGCATAGTTCTGGTGGTTAGTGCATTGGCAAGCGATGCCCCAAGAGGTACAAGCCTTTTTCCTCCCATAAGAGAGCTTGCATGCAGGGCTGCTGCAGTGGTAAAAGATCTTGAGGGAGAGAGAGCAATTAGTACACCTATCTGCAGAAAGCTCCCTCCAGTGACTAAATGAAAAGCAGTTAATTGATAACCCTGGAGCCAAGATGCATTTGCAATGTGCAAAACAGTCTACACCAGCAGCTCATTTCCTTGCAGACTACAAAGTATCTTTAACTGTCTTCTGTTTGCATCTCCAGAGCTGTCTGTAAAAATATGCCATTAAAGTTAGAGTTTGTACAAACTCATCTGATACCTCACTGGCATGTTGATGTGATCCTTATATTAAAAAAGGAACCAGCTGCATATAAACATACACAAGGTGCTTTAAAATAACAGGTCCTTAAAAAAACTGCAAGATTGTGATGTTAGGTTTGCTGTGAAGCTGTGCTGCTTGTGAATACTTTCCACTGCGGCTGCCTTCCCAGGATGCTGGCTGTGGAAAACTTGGGTGTTATTTCTAAGTGGCTTTAACTTGCTGCTTGTGAGAAACAGCGTGGTGGCAACTATTCACCTGCCTGACTCTCTGGTGAAAGGGCATGGCTCTGACATGCTCCTGCTCAGGACTAAGACTTGAATTACTGTTCATATGACAGTGCGTGGTGTGCTGGGCCTCTGACCTTGAGTGTTAGCCCACTCTTCTAGAGGGTCAGAAGTCGGAGTGGCAAAGGTTTTTTGAGAGTGCTGGAGTGTATGTCTCTACAAGGCCTTATCTGGCTCTTAAGTTCAAAGATTTACTTTAAACTACCTTGCACTGGCACAGGAAAAGCCTCAGGTGCTAAGTCTTTGACTGCAGTGTATAATGTAATATCCAGAAATCCTTTAAGTGCAAGTAATAATAGATAGCAATTTGTGAGTGCCCACAGCTGCTCCTGGGAAGGCTATGTGTGTTTCTAACTCCTACTGAGCTAGGAGTATAAATCACACCGTGTATAAATATGAAAGCATTTCCATGAGAGGACAGAGCTGAGCTTGTCACATCTGAAAGGGGACAGTTGCTTTCCTTTCTTTGGAACTTCCTTTCCCCTTGACCATGGCTGGTTAGTTTTATACTGTTTCAGTGAATATAGTATCTGAACTGGAAGATGTTAAGGAGAGTGCCTTGGTGGAGTCAATGAATTATTCAAATAGTATTCAGCAGTTCAAATGTAAAAGAGTGCTATTTGTTTTCCTTTGCTTTTCTGAACATATTATATTTGCTTCATTATCACTAGATGTCCATTAAGTATTTTCTGTTCATTTGCTTATGGTAGGCAGCTACTCCTGAATAAATTAGGAGAGGCAGTATAGAGAGGGTAGGATTATGTTGGCATGTGATTGTTGACTCACTTTTCAAAGAAAGAATAGGCTCAATTGTATAAGCCTTTTTTTTTTCCTTCATCACGTCACTATGTTACTGTTTTTATTGCAGCCTGCTAAGTTTGTAGAACAAGCGACTTCTTTGAATGCCAAAGCTGACTTATTTTGGAGCATCACACAGTAAAAAGTTAATTTTTGTTTTTTTTTTATTATGAACTCTGATATTTTGAACACTGACTACTAGAAAAAGTACCATCTATACGCAGTATGGTGAAACACTAAGCCAGCAGTGAAATTCTTGTATGTAGGGGTGTGTGTGTTAGGTATGTTTCTCCACACCCACTCCATTCAAACAGTGTGGTCAGAATGCAAATAAAGAGAAATCCTCACTTCAGAGGGCAGGTGGTGTGTGTGACTCACGTAATGCTTACAGGGTGATACTAGCCAATGGCCGCTATACTGAATTTCATACCATATTTAAGACTTTCATGTGCCTTGCTCTCATGTTAAGAGTAAGATGTTTGGGTGGGGAAGTGTAAACATTGAGGAAACTGCCCTTTTTTTTATTTGTAGTAAGAAAAGCTTTCTGATGTGGGGAAAAAAAAGGGGGGGGAGGGGGGGCACAAAGAAAAGGGAAAAATTATTGCAAAGCCTGCAGTCCAGAGGACAAGAAACTTGGGGGTTACAGTTCTGCAAGGGAGACCTAAATTAGGTGCTGGGGGAGCTGAACATTGAGATAGGTGACATGAGAAGACCATTTTCCAGGCTGCCTGGTATTGTTTGGAAGGTAAATGTGGCCAGAGTGGTTAGGTACAACTGGAACAGAGGCAGCAGACTCAGTGCAACTGAGTTCCTTCTTTAGTAAAAAAATCCTTGGAAGACTCCTTTGAAATAAATCAGGACTGAGGAAGCTCAGGTGACTAGTGAGTAATTCTGACAAATTTCATCTTTTGAGTAGGCTGGAACTATGGTCATTTTATTGTACCAAAACTAAGTTTTGGATTATACCGATGTAAATATTTTTTTCTTCCAGATGAGTGTTAAACTCCATAGTATCTGCCAACTCTAGAAACACTGTATTACAGTAGGAGTTGTTTATAACAATAAACCAGTTTTGCTATAATTTGACTGATTGTCTCTGCCTCCTGTGTGTCCCAGGTATCCTCCTAGGTATCTGGAGTGATGTGTCCAGTTCTGGGCTCCCCAGTTCAAGAGAGAAATGGAGCTAATGGAGCCCAGCAAAGGGCCGCTAAGATGATGAAGCACCTCTGCTATTAGGAATGGCTGAGAGGGCTTGGACTGTCTAGCCTGGAGAACAGAAGACTCGGGGGACTTCATCAGTGTGTACAAATACCTGAAGCAGAGGGTGTAAAGAGGATTGAGCCAGACTCTCTTCAGTTGTACCCAGTGCCAGGACCAGAGGCAGTGGATGCAAACTGTAACGCAGAAGGGTCCCTCTGAACNAGATGAGTGTTAAACTCCATAGTATCTGCCAACTCTAGAAACACTGTATTACAGTAGGAGTTGTTTATAACAATAAACCAGTTTTGCTATAATTTGACTGATTGTCTCTGCCTCCTGTGTGTCCCAGGTATCCTCCTAGGTATCTGGAGTGATGTGTCCAGTTCTGGGCTCCCCAGTTCAAGAGAGAAATGGAGCTAATGGAGCCCAGCAAAGGGCCGCTAAGATGATGAAGCACCTCTGCTATTAGGAATGGCTGAGAGGGCTTGGACTGTCTAGCCTGGAGAACAGAAGACTCGGGGGACTTCATCAGTGTGTACAAATACCTGAAGCAGAGGGTGTAAAGAGGATTGAGCCAGACTCTCTTCAGTTGTACCCAGTGCCAGGACCAGAGGCAGTGGATGCAAACTGTAACGCAGAAGGGTCCCTCTGAACATTTTTATTATTTTTTTTTTACTGTGAGGGTGACTGAGTGTTGGCACAGGCTGTCCAGAAAGGTGGTGAAGTCTCCTGTCTTGCAGATACTCAAAAGCCATCTGGACATGGTCCTGGGCCCTGCTGAGCAAGGAGTGGGACCGGATGACTTGTAGGGATCCCTGCCAACCTCTGTTCTGTGATGCTGTTTCTCCAAATCAGATCAGTAGTGTTCACAATAGGAGTGCTTAAGCACTGGCTTCAATATGAAGTCATATCTCTCCCTTTTGTTTTTGATGCTGTCACTGAAAACTTCATACATCAGCCCCCTAAACAAGCTGCATCTTTCCTCTGTTGCTCAGAATCAGTGAAAGCTCATGCAAAATTTTGTCCTTGAGACACCTAGTAGGCACAATTACATAGTTCCAGCATTCCCTCTGCAGAACAAGATCTTTAATGTTCCCTTCCTTTCCAGGTGGTCGGAGGCAAGGTAAAGAAACCAGGCAAGCGAGGTCGTAAACCAGCCAAAATAGACCTGAAGGCAAAGCTTGAAAGAAGTCGTCAGAGTGCAAGGGAGTGCAGAGCCAGGAAGAAGCTGAGGTACCAGTATCTGGAAGAGCTGGTTTCAAGCAGAGAGCGTGCCATCTGCGCTCTCAGAGAAGAGCTTGAAATGGTAAGAAACTGTCACTTCACCGAACCCTTAGTGTTATTTGGGGCCTGTCCTTGTGGACATGTGTTTGTGGAATCACTGTGACTCAGAGTGGGATTTGGCTAGCTGTAAGGTATCAAAACATCAGTAACAGATGCACTCAGCTGTTTCCTGATTTTGCATGTTGAGTGTGAACCTCATGTCACAAGTTACCTGCTGGTTTTGAACTGGAAACAATCAAAGAAAGGGCCATTGCATGTAATTCTGTCTTTGAGATGTCTGTCCTGGAAAACCTCCGACAGAGGTAGAAAGAGGTAGAGGGTGGAAAGAGATGTGTTGAAGTCCTAAGGGGGACACACATCCACAATGTGTCACTGCTTACCACAGACCTTTTTATCTTCTGGGGAGGCTTATTCTGGCAGGATACTCTCATCAACATGTGCAGATAGATGCATAGCTGTCTTGTGTTTACAGCACATATAAGATGGGTGTCTTGGTCAAATAAGCTGTATTGACCAAAGAGAATGTTTCATCGGCAAGTACAGACTCAGCTCAGTAATAATGAGATTCCACTGAAGTTTCACTGGAGCTGAGGTTATTTCCTTGAACCTTGCATTAGTTTTGTTTGAATAGGCAAGGCTAATCATCACAAGTGAATAGGGTTAGGGTTGGGTGGAAAGTCAGCTGACCACAGCTTTTCCAGTGTGCTTTAGGGTTTGCTGATGAAGAATTTAAGATGAGGGAACTAGGAGTAAGGCACATGTGCTGTTACTGTGCCTTGCACAATCAGAAAGGACCTCTTAGTAGTCAGTCAGCCCCAGAGTCATGTGAAATATTTGTTTTTTAATAAGCCATGAACTGGAACAGTATTCTGGCATGCTAGCAGTGAGAAAATGCACAAAGTGTTCCGTGTTGTTTAATAATTACAGTATTGTGTCTAGTACTGCTACTGAGCAGCAGTTTATTGACTGAAAGGATTTACTGAGGCCAGGTATGCAACTGTGGACACGTGCTTAGCTCACTAGTGCCTCACATTTTGTAAGAGGCTTCAGTCCAGTAAATTCAAACCTTAAATGAATATACCGGAAGGTAAAGATTACAGCTGTGTTTTGTGTGCTAATGGGATCCTGGCACTTTGCTAATGCCTAATGTGTTTGCATATTTCAGTACAAGCAGTGGTGCATGGCAATGGACCAAGGGAAAATCCCCTCTGAAATAAAAGCCCTGCTAACCGGAGAGGAGCAGGGCAAAGCACAGCAGAACTCAACCAAACTTGCCAAGGCAGGGAAGACAGAAGCAAACAGCAGCAATCCCTGTAAGTATCCAGCTGATGATTAATTCCTGTTTTGTTACATCTTTTGTGGCGTAGGAGGAGGGCTGTGGTGTAGGAAGAAACATAAGGATGTGCTTTTGGGCACAAATAGTTGGTTGAAGCAAAGAGCTTGGTGGGTGGTACAAAGACTCTGTGTAATGTTTACATGGACAACACAGAAATTACACCAGCTAGGAAGTTGGGCAGTTCTTTTTAAAAGAAGACTCAGTCTTTGTGTTTCACCAAGGCCTGTGAAGACCCGAGATCTTAATCTTTTACAGCATTTTCTGTTTTCCTAGAGCAAGGTAGATGGAGCACATAAAATGAAATTGAATTTAAAAAACATCTTCAAGAAAACATTATTCTAGCTGCAAGCACTCAAAAGTGAGAAATGCTGGACTTGGAATTTTCTATGGAGTCTTCTTTCTGCCTCATTTGTGCTTGTCCAGGGAATAAAGTTCTTCTGGGGATTAATATGTGAAAAGATTGTGTGATGTAAAGTCATATTCCTGGTACACACCTGCAAAGGAACAGAGTTAATGTGTAGCATGGGCAATTCTGTATCTCACATCTAATTTGTGAATATATCATGCTACAGGTTAAATCACACTTTACTGTAAACTTTAAAAAAAAAAAAAATTCCTAGCTTTATGTTTTTAAGGAATGACACAGAAAACAAATTTGTAACTATAACAATCTTCCCCCATGGTGCATTGTTCACAGGAGGCCAATGCAGGACCTTCCGCACTGCAGCAGAGAGAGCTTGGTAGCTAGCAGAAGAATGCTGTTGTCAGAGAAGTGGATGCATCCCTGGGTGCAGGGAGAAGGATCCCAGTCTGCTGTCTTCTCTTTGCTCTTCCCCACATGAAACTCTTTGATTGTGGTGTTCCCAAGCCTGCATGGAGTGAGGCTTTTGGGGTAATAGGTGTTTGTATAAGAGAAGCCTTGTTCTTCCTTTCTCTGCACCGCCTTCCCCAAATACAGCTATGGCAGCTTGTGGGCATTCCCAGTAAGAGATGGGAGCTGCTTTTGTGTCAGCCCAGAATTGCACTGGCTTTGTGGTCATTAGTTATGTGGTTAGTAACCATTGTGGAAGTCTGAGAGGCTCTGTAAAATACAAGCAAGAAGAGGATCTCTTCACAGCTTTGCTAAAGCCAAATGGAGTACTGGAGTACTGTAGGTTGAGGAGAAGGAACTGGATCAAAAGCTTTCAGTAAGAAGGTTTCTAGCAATGTAATTTGTAACCTAAAGATGTTGCTTTCAGCATCCTTTTATAATGCAGCATGTCAATTATGTTATCGGGGCCCTTCAAGTGAGGTACTAGATACTGCTCCTGCCTATAATTCTTTCACAGGATGTACTTTCCCCCCCCTCCTGCTCCCGGTAAGATAGTCAGGACATCTTCTACGCTCCTTCCAGCAGCTGAACAACTGCCATCTCCTTCTACCTGTTGTTCCCTGCTATCTTTCTGTGTCTACCTATACTTTGGGCCCTAGTATCTTTCTAGCCTGCAATTTAATATTAATTCTGTGGTGCCACCGTGGTTTCCCAGAAAAAGTTAATGCCAAGAACTGATAGCAAGGCAAACAAGTTGCATCAATTTGATCTTACGATAAGAGAGGTGATGGCAAACGTATTGTGGGTTGGTTTACTCATCCAAGATACTAACAGATAACCTGCTGCTTTCCTGAGACAGCTCTTTATTCTCTAAGTGCTTTTTGTGTGTATATATGTTGCATTGTGCAGAGCGGAGCTCTCAGGATTTTCAGTGGGGGTTTTGCTAGCTTATTCTCTTGTTTATGACATGGCTTTCTCTGTATTTCATGAAATGCATGGAACATTTTTTAATGTTACGTTTTCTTTTGTTTCATAGAATAAATACTATAATGAATGACTTTGCTAGACTGTGGCCTTCTTTTTATTCAACTAATTGGGTCTGTTTAGCATTATCCCAACTCAGGATTAGTCAAAAACACAGAAAATGACAGCGTACCCTATTTCAGTGTACAGCAGTTGCTCTCAGGATTCCACTCTGAGCACAGTCCTTAAGGCATGGCTTTAAGTTTATTCTCTAGATTTTCCACACATGTACTTCGTTAGCAATTGCTAGAAATGTTGCGTAAACGTGGAAAACTTATGAAAGGTTAATGAAACTTATGAAACGTTATGAAAGGTTAAGTAACACTGAAGCAGCGATGGGCAAGATATGAGGGTTCCTACCCCCCTCTGTCCCCCATATTTTTGTCCTTGAACTGCAGTTTGCCTTGAAATAGAGTAACAATCCAGCCCATAAGCTTTGGGGTTTTTTTTTCCTATGTTGAATGCTTGCCTGTCCTTTTTCTGGGTTCTCTGGAGGGGAAAAATAACTAGGCCAGATGTCCAGAACTTCACTCTGTGAACCCTGCAGTTAGATTTTGTAACCTGATCACGTCAGAAGTATAATAAATTATTTTTGGTTAGAAATAGACTTACACAGTGCCTCTAGTTTCAAATGTAAACTATATATTTAATTAAAAATGTATTTCAAAGGTTATGCGTATACTTAGTGTCTTTCTGAATCAAGGATGTAGAAAATGTGTAGAGGAGTTATGGTATGCCTGACTAGACCAGCTCTACTCTGTACTAGCTTATGTGACAAAGGCAGCTCTGATCTCACCAGAAACACCCCGCTTGCTGTCTTCCATCCACTCTCTTTCACTTTCTGTGATACCAAATAGGAAACTTCTGAGGAGTTGAGTTTTCTTTTATGGAGGAGGTTAGGAGTTGGAATTTCCTCATTGTGATGAGCAACAGTTCTCATCTGTTCCTCATCACAGTTGCTCCTGCTTCCTGGCTTAGCCAGCAGTTGGCATTACAGGACTGTGTTTGGCAAGCCTGGGCCCAGCTCTGTGGCACAAATTGTAGCATCCATGCTAACAGATTTTTTGTGCTTCTTGCAGAAGGGACAGGAGGCATGTTACAGCCTCCATCATCTTCAACTGTTTCCATGTTTGTTCTGCAAGCCAAAATAAGTGTGAGACAGAGTCTCTGACTTGCAATCTTCCAACCTGCTCTAGATGCCATAGTTCATTATGGAATATAGGATTCCCAGCAGTAATCAACTCATTAGTTAAAGTTCAGTGGCTTCCATCACATGGCAGATCGTGCTCTGTTTTAAATGTTCTGGGCATAGATGGATCTCTGTGAGTCCTTGATTTTGGAGTCTGAGGTTCAACAGTCCCCCTTGAAAACTAACAGAAGTATCTGTAGTATGTGCTTATTTGGTACTCTAATGGTTACAGTCTTCATTCACATTGCAGTGGCTCCTACAAGTGATACAACCAGGTCCTCTGACCAGGGGTTGGTATATAGTACCCTCAGTCAGGGAGGATGGCTGAGTCTTACCCTTTCTGTGCCTAAGATGGGTACAGCCTGGCACCCATTTCTCCTGCAGTGAGTGTGTGCGGCTGCTTCTCTCTTGCAAATACCGAAGAAAGGAAATAAGCCTGGAAATGCTTCATTTTCCTGCTTGCTGTGGAATTGTAGTGGTCAGCTAAAACCATTTGCCCAGCTAAAGGTGGGTATCTCTTTGAAACTTTCCACAGTCTTCAAAGCAATGCTGTCTGCAGTATTTGGTGCTTATAATAATGCTGAATCTGTTACAATAAGGTATAATAAGAGTGAACTCAGTTGATGCTGATGGAGTAAGCACTGTACAGTTACATTCATCCTTTTGGAGACTTTAACCCGAGGTTTTACCAGATAGTGAAAACTTGTTAAAAAAAAGATATAGTAAGTCTTGTCTTTTTAATCCCAAATATTTGCTTGGGGAATAGAATCCTTAAAAATGAAGTGGATATGTTTAATAGACCTGTCGTTTAATTGAGAACGTTTTGAAATTGATGTGTTAAAAAAGAAATACAAAAATCATGGTCTGCTTTTAGAATCTAATAATAATAAGTGTTTGCCAAAGTGCTTTTCAAAAGACTGTTATAACTTACATCAGAGGAGTTTTCCAGTGATTTTTTTTTTAAATATATTAGATATGTATCAAAAAGCTTTTCTCGTTTTTGACAGCTGAAACCAATGGCTAGCTTTGGGAGAGTGCCTGTGACTGACTTGTTTTTCCTTTTCTTCCCTTTTATGTTTTAGGGTGGAGATTAATCTACATCAGTAATGAATTGAGTTCTTCATGGCATCCCATGAAGAGATGGAGAAGATTTGGCATCATAGTTCCATTTGGTGCTTTCTAAGAAATGATAATGTCTATAATTAGCTGTAAAATCGCTGTAAATAAGAGAACCAAATGTGGACCAAATGTTTGAGACCAGTTTAAAATTGTAAAGAAATCAAGAGGGAAGAGCTGAAATAAAAAGTCTAGTCCTTCTCATTATGCTGAAGAGTTACAGCATGAGTGGCAGAGGAGTGGCTGATGTAGAAGTCCTTTCAGTAGGTAAGGAAAGCAAAGCACCAGCTTGTGACTTGTGAGTGTTCTACTGTTAGTACTACTGAGCATTAGTTTCTCTTTAAATTTGGTCACTAACTAAATTTCTTCTATGAGTCTGTTGTAGACTTGTATGGGAAAACAGAAGCTTCTAATCTGTAGCAGGATCTGAGGTATCCCATGTGAATAGAGAGCACATCAGTGGACTAAAATTCAACTGATATTGTATTTATGGAATATATGATTAGTATATGTAGATATAAATGTAGAATTTGTGGTGTCAGTTACAGCTATTACCTCAAGCAATTTCTGCAAAGGCTGTTGCTTGATATTATTTATAGCATTGTTTGTATTTTCTTTATCATACTCACTTTAAATTGTGACTAGAAAATGCTGTTCTGCTCACCTAATGATTATCAGCAACACTTCATTAAAAAAAAGCATTTAAAAAACAACTGACTTTTTTTTTCTCAATAAAAAGCAATGGGGAGGTGGAAATCTTGCTTGTGTAATTAGTGCAAGATTAGCCCTGCTTTTTTGTGTATCTGTTTGTAACTCACAACTGACTTAATGCTACTAACAGTAAATGCTGCTTCAAGCAATTCTTCTATATGATTTCTATATATTAGGGTGGATAATGGTGACATTCTTAACTGTGTCGCAGCTGATAGGTATTCTGATGATGAATTTGTGAGTAAAAATGAATTATACAAGTGGATTATAAAATGTGTGTTTTCATGAGGCAGGAGTGTTCAATGTGAATACAAGTAGCTTGCTATGAAGGGTGACTTTTCCCATACTTACTTCCTCATGGCAACTTTCAAAATACATTTTGATCAAATTTTACGGTGCTGGCGACAGCAATGCTGTGTATTCCTGTGGCAGAGCATACCAGCAGCGTCCTCCAACTTTACCATGTCCTTATGTGGCATGCTCTGAATGCTTGCTGATGTAAGAACAATTCTTTCCTACTCCCTATCGAACATAGATCCTCCCGTGTTGCTAGGCCAGTGTTTTCTGTTTTGCATTTCTGGGCTTTTTCTTTCCTCTCCCCTAAGCAGTACTTTGACATCTCCCACTTTTCAGCGTGCATTCCTTTTTCCCCTACAGAAAAAGAATCTTCTGTGAATCTCCTTTCCTCCCCAACTGGTCTGGCAGCTATTTTCAAAAGCCGTCAAGGGTTTCTTTTCCAGAGGACTACATCAAAACGTGAGTTATCCCGCTGGTTTCTCTCTGCCTCTGCCACACACTGCACCGCACCCACCCACTCACCCCTTCTGCATTTTAAGCTCCCAGTAACATCAGAGTAAATACCCCTACTGCATTGCAAGCTCTTAATACTATCATGACCCTTTGTAGCTCAGGGCCTCCTTGTTTCTCCACACAGCCTTGCAGAAGTGGCACTGACTGGTATCAGCTCACCCCAGAGTGGTTTTGTTCTGTTGTTGAAGCGTTCTTCCCTTTAGCTGTACGGCCAGGAGGATGGCAGCGCTCTTAGCAGACAGCAGCAGTAATGATAACGCCGTTCAGTTGTAGATGCTGGGCATGCGTTGAAGTGGTTCTGCTGCTCACAAAGTTGTAAGTCTTCTTTCGCCTGAAAACATCGAGCTTTAGATTGTTCTGTTACTTGTTTTTCTCTAAAATTGCTCAGTGTTTTCACCAGTGACAGTATTTTTTAAAAAAGGATAAGGTCAGTTGGGGTAGTTGTACCTGAAGCACTTGATTAAGCTGGAAGTGGAATTAATTTGTGAGGGAGCAAATTTTGGCCCAAAGGCCTTTATCTCATAACATCAATCAGAAGAAGTTTCACCAAAATAAATAGATCAACAGTTTTCCATTTACACCTAGAATCCTGTCTGGGATCTCAGATGGAGAAAGAGGAAGGTGGTATCACCTAGATTTCTGATCAGCTAATTACTCTTGTGACAAGTATTTGTGTAAGCCTTCAGAGGGTGATAGCTTGCTTATTCTGCAGGGATCTATTGATGAGAACAGAGAGTGTTACCCTTCTCACTTCAGTAAGCTGCCTTTCTACTGATGTTATTCTTAGGGTTTTTTGCCTTCTGAAATAAAATAACAATTAGCTATTTAATTACTAGTGTACCAATGGAACCAAAGTGGATTGCTGTGGTTGTTTGAGAAACAGCCAATTAACTACTTCAGCTTTCTGGATTTACGTGATTTTTGTGTCCTTTTTGCAGTAGCTGCTTAATGTTGTCATCGTTTCAATCCAGTGCCACTAAAGGAGTGGCATTGTTAATGGAGCTGATATTGTCTACACAAGCTGGCAGATAAAAAAGGCTGACTGACAGCTGGAGCATGATGATAAAGGTTGTCTGTTTTAATCCCTCTGCCACGAATGTCCCTCTTGTGGAATGAGCAGAGTTGCAGTTCTGTGGATGTATTAACAGGAAAAAAAAAAAAAAATAAAAAAAAAAAACCCAAAACCCAAACCAAACGTAGGCAGAATGATGAATGGCCTCTTGTGATAGCTTGCATTCACCCTGCATTTCTTTCTGAATCACGCTGTTTGCATGAAGTAAGTCCTATAAACAAAACAAATGTGGCTGTTCTTAGCACAGCTTTCCCTTGGTCTGTCAGAAATACTGTCACCAGCTGTAACTTTAAATATCACCTGTTAGGATGGATTAAAATTCCTTCCTTTGTTACTGTAACACCTCTTTTTTCCCTGTCTTCATTAGTATATAACTGTTTTCAGACACCAGTGAGAATTTTATAAAGTAGCAATTTCAAGTTCATTAGAAAGGATGAAGAGGAGCACAGGGACTGTCAAGGGGGCTTCTAAGCAGAATTTTGGCATGTATGCCATTTTTCGATCATGCATGTATGCCATTTTTTGTATCATGCTTCATTTGAAGCTCTACATGGAGATGGTAAGAGGATCAATGCTGATGCACTCCACTTTCTTTTCTGTTATAGGGGGGAGCTGACTGCTAGCGTTCCAAGGAGCACTGCCAGCTTTTGAGGTCATAGCTTGACTATAGCAAGGAGCAGGAAAAACTGAGTCGTGTTTCTCTTGCAGTGATCAGGCTAGAAGAAAGAAACAAGTGTGGGGCCTGTACCTGGCAGCAATCATTTGTCCTTAGAGGAGCTGGTACTTGGAAGCCTGGACCCCTGCAAAACTCCTCTTCTGCCTTCTAGAGAAAAATGGAATTTGAGTTGCTTTCATTAAACAATCTAGGGTTTCGAGCTGTATTCCTACCTGTACCCCACTGTTTCTTTTCCATCCAAAGTTTCCCTGTAGAGCATTGTCTCTTTAGCTCCTTCCTCTAAAGACTTGAAATACTGTTACCTGCGTCAGTTTTCTTATATTGCTGGGGCCACTGAAGGACTGTTTTCACCAACTTGTTTCCTTTGCCTTTGATTGGACTGGGCCTATTTAGAGTCAGGGGATTTTTTCTCATCTGAAAGGCAGAAACTTCTTAAACTGCTCCAACCTTATCACTTGTAACCATACACTTAAATACTACTGCAAGTAGTATTAGTGAAAACTGAATGTTTGAATAGTAAATGTCTAGTCAGGTGAGCTCGAAACCCTAATATTCAACTTTGAAGTCTTTGGTTTTGAAATAGGAGCATTACCACTCATTTCTTACACTGCCGCTGCCCCTATAGTGTTTGGAAAACTTTGTTTTGTGCTATCAGTTTTGAAAGGCAGATCTTTACTCATTGAAGATTATATATAAAGTAAATGAGGACTGTGGCCTCTTTACATGAACTCTGCTCCTGTAAGTGTACAGTAGGAGATTGGGCACTGTGGAGGAGTTTTGCAGCTGCCTTCTGTGAGAGATTTGTGAATAGGATGTCCTAATCTAATGCATGTTCAATGTTTCTGTTAAGCCAAAGGGTTGTTATGTTAAAAAGATTTTGTGTGTGTTTTCATTGTTTGTATCCTAATATGGAGCATGCTGCTGTCTTGCCCCTTGTTAGATTTAAAGTATGGTTTTAGAGAATTTTAGAAGGAAGTGTCCCAAGAACTAAGGTGAGAATGCTACTGGTCTTGCCATCATGAGGGCATCCCAGGCAAAAATATTGAATGTAATGAATGAGTTACAGGGAGTACTTGCTCTTTACAGAGGTGAGGTGAGGAATTTCTAGATCAGCATGGCAGGTGGATAGTTGGGCTCTGCGAGGAGGGCTTCTTCTCTTTACAGATCATTGTATCAACCTCTGCCTGGTGAAGGGAAAGCTGGGAAGGTTAAAGACCAGGTGCCGTCTCCCAGGAAGCTTTCTGCGTGCTAATGATGAGGTTGCACTGAATTTTCTTCTACATACGTGCAGTGTGAGCTGGAACTGTGCCGGGCTGGTGGTATCGTACGTGCTGTGCGCACTCTGCTCGCACTTACAAACGCCACTGCAATAAGTACATCCCTTACACTCTTGCAACTGTGCTAAATCTGTGGAGAGTTTTGGTAGACCACTGAAAGGGTTGATCAAAGACATTCTCCCAGTGTCCTTTCACAAGCCAAACTTCCCTGATGACAGCAAATACCTGAAATACAATACTCAAATATATTCAAAAGTGCTTACTACCATGAATAGATTTTTTTTTTTCATAGAGGAAAGAGATAATTGAAGACAGAACTCCAAATGCTTTGTTACCTTGATAGGAATTTCTCATAACAGAAGCCAGTAATAGTGTTAGGACTTGTGAGTGGCAGCCCTTGCATGGGGGCGGTGAAGAGCGGTGTGGAGTGGTGGTGGCAAAGGCAGCGTGTCTGTCATCGCACCCAGGACCAGACCTCTCTGGTGGGACTTAGAGAGGTGCTGTTGTAGGTTCAAGAACAATTTGTGGAGAGCCAGCCTTTGCCATATCACCCTCCATTGAAATATTTTGGAATAGCTCTTTATACGTCTATCTGACTGTTTTCTGGCCTGTACTGAAGTGGTGGCTGCTTTCTGCTGGTGTCCTAAGATTATGGATGGTTTGGCTCAAAAGTTCAGTGCTTTCTGCCAGAACTTCTCGTATGAGGACTAAGGGCCACATCCCCAACATCCCTCTTAAGGAAAAAAAATATACAACATCAAGACTTCATTCTGAGAAAGATGCCCTGGATTAATAAGAAAGACCAAGACAATAATGTGACAAGAGCTGTTTCAGAGTCTGCAGAAAGCCTGACAGCAGATCAGCTCCTGGCAGTGCTGTGAGTTAATGAGAAACTTGGGGCTGCTTCTGTTACGTTTATAGGTAACTGGTAAATAATCTGAAATCTTGCTAACTCTGAATATCATTTAATCACTCTCCTTCCTGTATCTAGATCAATATGGAGAGGGACACTGCAGAGTACAAATTGTAGTGGAGATGGTAAATCTCCAGGGTTGAAGAGAAGTGCTGTAGTGCCTTGGGAAATAAGATGGGCAATTACACCCATACACCCATCTCTATGTGGCCTCTGCTGTCTAATTCTACGTTGCCTCAAAAAAAAAAAAAGTCCCTCATCAGTCCCTCCTCCCCAAACCATGGAAACAAAAGTGTCTCTTGGTCTTACTTTGCATACAGTGAAGAAGCTATTGTCTGGCCAGGCATGAAATGAGGACAAATTAAATTATTTGGTGGTGATTTTTTTTTTTCCCTGCAAACTTAGGACCAAATCAAGAGAAGGTTTAAAAAGGTTGAGATGCTGAACACAACAGAATTACTGGTGTCCGTGCCACTTCTGAATTTTATCCAGGGACTGGTTTCATGAGAAAACTGAAAGAAGACTTTGTGTGCATTAGCACTAGTGTAGAAATAATCTGAGTGTTAGTTCAGGCTGCTCACCAGAAGGTGACATTTATATAACAATCTTCCAGTAGGTGTGTTATGCTTTACTAGAAGCCAGTTCAAATAAAGCTTATGTAATTTATAATGGCCTATTCCACAACACTTGCTAGGTTGAAAAGGACCAACTAATAAAGACATATTAACTTACAGAATCACTTAGGGGGCTAATAACCCTTCCTTTGAGCATAAGGGTCTGGCTTTAATAAACTTCAAATCTGCTCTTTGTTCTTTTAAACAGGAAGGATCTGATATTGAGAAAGGTTGAGCACTCAGAATTTCAGCTAAAGTCAATGGCATGCGTTCAACACCTTGGAAAACCAACTCCTAAATCAATGTCAATTATTTCTGAAGTCAAACTGGTTGAGTTGAGGAGAAGGGAAAAATCTCTGGGGATTCTTAACTGGGCATATGGAAACTCTTAAGTTCAATTACGGGTGATAGCCACCTCACTATCACGTCCGGGAGTCTGGCTGAAAAATAGGGTCAAGTGGTGTGTGTCACTGCTTCTCACTAGCCCCCACCCCTTAAGTGGAAATTTTAAAAACATGTTTAACCAAAAATCCAACTTTCTGCTGAAATAAAAAGGAGGGGGACATAATTTGCCAATTTGTAATAGTAATTCCCAAGTGCAAGCCACTTAATACCAAAAGTAAACAGCCATGATGGAATTTCCACTTAACAGCTGTCTGCTTAATGGTAAAAAAAATATGTAATGGTTGGCACTATGTCATGTTCTTACACAGAAAACATTTAATACTAAGGGGTGAATGGGCTACAGATTCAGGAGACCTCTCTCCCAGAACTGCTTTGCAGATGGGGTTGAGATATGTTTGTGAACCGGGAGTTCTTGTTTGCTCAATGTCAAACCTGCCCTCGTAACTTCTGCCAGCTTCAGCCCACATCTGCACACTGGTTTTCTCCTCTCTGGACACACGCTCACGGACACCCACACAT
Organism: Nycticryphes semicollaris; assembly: GCA_013400055.1. Classification (NCBI taxonomy): domain Eukaryota; kingdom Metazoa; phylum Chordata; class Aves; order Charadriiformes; family Rostratulidae; genus Nycticryphes; species Nycticryphes semicollaris. The sequence goes on along the minus strand of VXBJ01002601.1, from coordinate 124,535 downwards.
CCCCATGTAGGAGCTAGTGGTCAGTACCCCAGGCACCTAACCAAGCTTTCTGTGGCACAGGGGTGTCTCAAGAGCTGTATGAAGCTCCAGGCACGGTTGCTGGCTATTCCCATGTTCAAGCATGTTTCTTCCAGGTGCTTTTGTCTGAGTAGCGTTGTTTGCCTTAGTCCTAAAGTTTCTTTACCCGTCATTAAATTTATTGTTGCATTAGGTAGGTCACTGAAACAATCTGTTGGCAATAAGGAGCTGCAAGGGAGTGCGGAGAGATTTGTTTATATTGATCAGACAAATTCTGCAGCATTTTCCATTTCTCCCTTGGATAATCCATGATCTTCCTCCTGAGTGTCTGTCATCTCTGAGACCTTGACAGATCAGCAGATACCTGGTGGTTGGTGCTATCATACCCATCCATCACCCATCCTAAAATGATGGAAGGAGTAGAAAAGATTTCTGCTTGCTCTGGCACCAGGTCAGCACTTGTCAGTCTCCATCCATTTCATTACAGGTTTCCGAAGTAGCTGCCATGTCAACTGTCAAGCTGCCAGCACTGCTGTAGCATGGTGTCTTCTTCAGCTCTCACAGTGGCAGCACCAAACTGCTGGTGGCTGGGTGTCATCGGAAGGGCTGGGGCTGCTGGGGCAGCTCAGGCAGCCTTTCCTCAGGCACCTCTCCCAGAAGCACGGTGTTTGCCAAGGCATAAGCACGGTCAGCGGCCAAGGCCAGCAGGATAAAGGATAAAGAGGACTGGCAGGACTTGGGAAAAAGGGAAAGGAAGGAGGTAGGAATGAGCATATACCTATGCACCCGATATACAGGCATGTCACTGCTCCTTTTGCTTATGCTGTGTAGTGAAGGCTGACTTTTCAGACCAAAGGATCTATTGGCTAGTGAGCAATTGAAGCAGTGGGTTTTATTTGATCGCTCCAGCCATTATTTTTTAACCATACCAAAAGCTGTGTCATATGGAAGTAGAAATTAGGAAAGTTTATCAGCATAACTGCGTAAAGGGAGAGCTGCATGGCCAAATTCCTCCAGGTTCAAATGCAGCTTATGTTCATAAGAATGTGTTTTTACCAGTGTAGTTTTTGCTAACAGAAGCTACACAGGCAGCATCGCTCTGATGGAACCGTGACTGGGCTCTTAGTGGTACAAGAAAATGGTGTAATAAAGCCAACCTCCAGACTTCACTCTCAGTCACAGGACTGGCTAGGCCTGTGATTTCAGGGCAGAACTGTCAACTCTTTCAACCCAGAGACATTGCTTTCCAAGGTCTTGTGTCATGGCAGTCCTGGAATTTTCCTGGCCTTTGTGTAGTTTTAACAACTTCTGGAAGGTGGGGAAACATGTCTGAGTTCACAAGAGGGAAAGCTGCACAGAAGTCTGCAGTTTCACACCCACTGGTGTGTTCTTTTGGACTTTGTGTGTGAAATGACATCTGGCCAACTGTGGGTCTGCAACATGACACTAGCACCTACTGAGTGGACTGCCACTCTCTCTGCCTTCCTTTTTCGGCAGTGGGGCAAGTCTGAAGGCAGCAGCCCCTGGATGTGGTAGCTGCAGCAGTATTTTCCTTCAGGATTTGTAATGGTCTGAGACCTGCTGGAAGCTGGCTGTGCACAGGCAAGATCCACTGAACATCTTTGGGATCTGACTGTACAAAGACTTACCACCTAAAGCCTCTCTGGATACTCCTTGACAGGATAGTGACTGTTACGGCCCATCCTGTTCACGATGCCCAGATAACGAGGCTGTCTCATGCACTCCCATTCCATGTGGACTTGAAGGAGTAAGTGTCCTGGGGCCCTCTGAACTCAGATTAGGTGAGTGAGTAACCATGACCCTGTGGTCCTCTCATTCTGTTCAGTCCCATTTCTTGAATAAAACTACTAACTAAATGAACAACTGTTGGATTTCAGTCTCGCAAACCAATGACAAAAATAATGTTGCAAAGTTGACCTGCCCTGCTTACCTTAGATATGATTTTACTGTCTCAAAGGTAATTAAGTGGCAAAGAAAAACTAAGCATATGGTGATTTTTCAGAAAGAAACAAACTGTGCAGAACATGAACCACACAGAAATTATTGGTTTTGTCTCCTTTTCAAGGTCCTCACTCCTCCCATTTCATGGGAATTTTCATTAACGGTTTTAATGAGAACTATCAGATCCTTATTTAATGGGGATTTCTGAATTTGTGAAATACATACTGGAAGTGTTCCTGCAGTTAGTAAGGGTTCTTGCAACCATACTTCATGTGGTAGAAGAGGAGGAAGGAAGTTTTTTACCATACGTGCAGGAATATTACTCAACAAAGGAGTTTCCCTACCCACAGTCAGCATGAGAGTCTCTTCAGAAGGTGACAGCTTGGGACTCCACCGCACGTGTGCTTCTGCTCTCTGCTGACGGGAAAGGGAGATACTCAAGCACGTTTAATACACCCTGCTGCTCATGTTCTTCTAACTTTCATTACTGAAGCACTTTCAGGCCCCAGGCACAAATAGGAACCCAGCTGTGCCACATTTGCTCTGAAAGCAGAAGAAAAGGATAATCCTTCTCTGAGGAGGCTGCGGCTGAGGATATCTCTTTCAAACATACAGTGAGGAGCTTGAGATTTTGAAACAGGTGTATGTGGAGGGATAGCCTACACCTGCACACTGTCTTCTGTTGCCTAGTTTAACACCTGTGATCAAAGTGTCCATAAGGCTTTTAGGATGGCTTGAGTGTTAAATGCCTAATGGTAGTCTGGACTTGGACATGGCCAAGTCTTGGACTTGGCCATGCCCTGGCTGCTACATTAGGGTGCTCCAAGGAGACCCTGGTCTGGAGCTGGTTTTGTGCAAGAAATGACTTGAGTAGGATGTCACTCTTCAGTAAGGAAAACAAAATAACTGAGAGAATATGACAGAGGTTTACAAACCCAAGACTGGCATGGAGTGAGTGGGTGGGGATCAACTATTCACCATCTACTGACTATGTCGAAGCTAGTTGAGAAGAAAATAGAGAATAGAAAAAAAGTCCTTGACATCCTCAACTGAAAAGAGTTCAGATACTTGATTCTCTGCCAAAATTCTCCTGAAATCCACTCAGATAGGGCCTGAGCAAGCAGGGGGGACTTCTTGTCCTGTGTTTGGAACTAGGCCCATTCTGAACCTACTGCAGATTTAATGAATGGCACTGCTTTTTTGGTAGCTGCCCTGTGAAGGGTGTTCATTCTCAGCAGCAAATGCTAGAGACTGGAAGGAAGTGTCAGGAGACATCTCTGTAGCTTCCCTGTTTCCTACGCTCTGTCCTCAAGCACCCACTGATGGCTACAATCAACGATAAGATACTGGAATGGACAGGCCTCTGGTCTGAACTCCATGAGGCTCTCCTGTTGATGTTGTAAGAAGAGAAAATTGGAACCTTGCAGGGTGAGGGGTGCAGCAGCCTGGACTAGACCTGTAATGGCTACAGCTCATAGGAGAACATTGGTCCAGTGGAGTGAGGGCAATACACCAACCAGTTGCTAGTGCTGACCTCATTTTGTAGACAAATAGTTACCTGTGTTTTCTGAGGGCGTGCTACTGTGCTTCTGGGCTTTACAATGGGAATTAAGAACATAAATCAACATTCTACACACAGGCTCAGTCCAGTTCTTATTAGTGAGGTTGATAATAAAAAAACCCCCAAAACCAACCCAACAAAAAACCTAGCTGTTAGCTGTTTCTGGAAACAGATGTTTTTGATTGGATTTATGTATTTATACATGGTGGCCAAAATACAGGGATACAAAAAAAAAAAAAAAACCCACAGTGGTTTTCCTTTCCCTTTCTCCTTGTTCAGCTGGGATGTAGGGCTGGACCAGCTGCCCTATCAGCCCAACACCTCCCACCACCCTCTCCTACCCTGCAGCTTGGCACCCTGTGCAAGCGGAGCCAAAGATCAGCCTCTGCAGGTCCAGTGTCTCTGTCCCTCATGCACACATGCCAGTGCCTGTTTCTCACCAGCACATCACTGTAATGGAGCGTAGGGGGGTGCAGAGGCACCCCTGTCTCTCTGCCCTCTTCCTCAGCCAGTACAGCGGGTGCCATTCTCCTTCTCACCAGGAGCAAAGCCCCAACCAGTCTCAGGTTGTTTTCTCACTGGGCTGGCAGAGAAATACCAGCAGGAGCTGGCTCCACCTGCAGCCACAGCTCCCTGCCAGCTTGTCTGCTCTGGGATGCCTGACAGTAGGGACTGTCATGGTTCCAGCTCTGGGATGGAGTTAATTTTCTTGTTAGCAGCTGGTGTGGGAGCAAGAGGAGGAGTTCATTGCAATGTGAAACCCGGTAACCTGGCTCAGAGGGACCAGGGGTGGAGACTGTAATGGATATATCTTTAAATTGTTGTAGTCCATTATTTGAGTTGCATGTTACAGGAATTGCTATAGCGGGAACCACCTGAAAGGATGGAGGACAAATTCTCACAAGAAGTGCAGCAGTGTCCTGACCTGAACTGGCTTTGGTGTACAGTAACTCCACACACCACCACACACCATGTCTCCTGCCCTGAAAGACTGCTCTAACAGATGGACCCCAAAGTCATGGACTAACTGAACCCAGTGGATGTTTTGGGGACATTTATGGATATTTTACAGATCACCACTGGGGTGGTCCATAGACTAAGCGAATGATGTCTGTGTATCACATCAAAGGATGGGAAAGGGTGGTGGTGGTTAATGAGGATGTATTGGATAGTGTGGGACCTGGGCATGACAATAAATAGTATGAAATAAGAAGTGGAGAATGCCATAGTTTCAGATGGGATGGATTTATATTTCTTGATAGCAGCTGATGTGGGGCTGTTTTGGATTTGTGATGGGGGGTGGTGTTGATAGCGCACTGATGGCTTTGGTTATTGCTTAAGCACTCGAGGACTTTTCTGCTCCTCGCCTCACCCCACCCCACTAGTGAGTAGGCTGGGGGTGCACAAAAAGCTGTGAGAAGAGAGGCACGATGCTGAGGTTGCAAAAGCATTCAGTACTGGCCTGATGCTGGCCCTACCAGGGCGGTGGGAATTTTACCAGTGATGTCAGTGGGCTCAGAGTTATGCCAGCGTTGGCCACGTATGGACATCGTACCCGTAGGGTCTGGGACAAGAGGGAAAACCCCAGTGCAACAGTATTCACAGGGATATAAAGAAAGGAAGTATACCTGGCTTTGAGTGGATTTATGCATTCATACACGGTGGCCATTGTGCAGGTATTATAAAGAGCAGTGGTTTTCCTTTCCCTTTTTCCCTACATACTGATAGTTTTCTGTTCCGTAAAAAAGTTATGCTTGTGATTCAGGGAGAGTAGTTCCAAAAGCAAAAGGTAACTGAATGAAATAGACTGTACACATCAAAATCAACGCATTTAATAAAATAAAACATCTTTTTCTTCTTCTCTAAAAGTTGTATTAAAAAGATGTAAATATACATTGGTTCAAAACCGAGAGAAAGCTCCTTGTTCAGGGGGTAGGTCATAAATTACCAAAGCAATGAGGACAACTAAACAAATGTATTTGGGGGATTGGACTGAATAGGCCAGGCAAGCTTTTTTTCCTTTGCTTCTCTGTTAAAAGCATCATAGATGGAGTCTTTAGTGACAGTTTTGGCTGGAGCTGGGATTTCTGCAATCCCAACATGATTTTTTTTGGCTATCCTGGAACTGGTGGTGATGGTGTATGCGTTGCTTCTGTAACATTTCATGGCGGACATGCAACAAGTTTCTTTCATCCCTCTTCTGAAGTTTGCATTGTACACGGAGTAGAGGGTTGGCTTTGAGGCTGAAGAACTGAAAGAGATCCAGGTGACGGCCAGAAAAACCAAGGAGCTCTTTCTGTAGTCTGTTTCCTGTGGGTGCCACAGTTGTACCACGTAAAAAGGCAGCCAGGACAGGAGAAACACCGAGTTTAACATTAAGAACATCTTGATGGTTTTCACCTTTGTTCTTGGAACAATATTCATTGTCCTCCTGACAGTCATGCCATCGGTGCCGATTCTCCAAATGTACCTGATGACCTTCTGGTAGAAGAGGATAATGAGGATGGATGGGATCAAAAACACCACCAAGAGGTGGATGATGCTGTAGATGGCTCCTTCCCAAGAACCAGGGAGAAAAAAGTTGCAGTGTTTGTCACTGTTGGAGCCATAGAAGAAGAAAGCTGGCGATGCAAAGACAGCGTCAAACAGCCAAGAGGCCAGAATCATTTTCTTGGCTTTCTCCCTGGACACTTTGAAGCTCAGGGGGTAGACGATAGTGTAGAATCGATCCACGCATATCGAGAGGAGCACGTATATCTGGACTCCAGGGGTAAGGTACTGTACGTACCTGACCAGCTTGCACATCACATTGCCCAACATCCACCTGCCCCAGGTAAACTGGAGCAGCACAAAGGGCACGCTTATGGCACTGATGAGAAGGTCTGCACAAGCCATGGAGACAACAAAATAGTTGGTGGTGGATTGTGTCCTCCTGCTCCTGTGGATCACTAAGCAAACAAGGGAGTTTCCAAAGACAGAAACCAGCCACAACACTCCCAAAACCATGCTGGCTGCTGCAATCTCCCCCGGCCTCAGTTCATACTGCAAGACAGTGTGGTTCCTGCTTGAGTTGGGTCCTAGGGGTGACTCTGTCATGTCGCAATCAGCAGGAGGGATGGAGGTTTCAGGGTAGCTCTTGTTCTGCTGCAGGAGCAATACAGTAGGGAGAACAAAAGGACCGCTGCTGTTATCCATGCTGTGGGCAAACATGGCCACCTCTTTTGCTCAGGCTGCGTAGAGACAGAAGAGAAAAGGTGATATTTAACAAGTATGTGTGAAAAACGCATACATACTACTTAAGGTAATAGATTTCAGAGAAAGAGTCAGCAATCTCTGGTGAGACTAGCCGTTAAGTTTCATGCAGATTTTCATGAATGGTATTTCTGTCCTCTTAAAGATAAATATCCCTTTCACAGATAGAGACTGAGATACAGTTTCACCAGTGCAAACTGAGTGAGTGGAATATGCCCCACTGATCCCAGAAATGAGCTGTACTTCCCGGAGTGCGTGAAAGTTGAAAATACCAGACCAACAGTGTCCCTGCTGCCGTGGCTTGACATAAATCCATCAAGCACATAGACAAAGAAGGTGTTTCTTATACCAAGAGGTAGAATGAGAAGTAATATTTTCCATGGCCTTCATTGCTAAGTAGGCTAGCAGCCAAACCATGCTCCCATCCAGTCATTAGTAACTTTGGTGTTAATATCCCCAATATCCCTGAATCTTTTTGTTTCTGGATGTAATTTTGGAAGGTAAGCAAAGTCTGAATTTGAAGGCAAGGAAAGCTCAGCACAGTGGAAGGAGTGGTAGCAAGGTGCTCCTCACTGTGAATTCTCCTCAACCCTTCCACAGTGAAATTTTCATCAAGACCTGGACACTGTATACCTTAAAGAGTTTCGTCAATGCTGTCCCCACACATCCTTGCCTCATTAATTACTTGTTCCATCTAAGGTAGCATTTTCCTCTATCACCCTGAGAACAAGGTGGCACGACAACCTCCCCTGTAAACCTGCAGAAGAGGTTTTTTATCCGCAGCAGAGTTTTGATTCAGAAGAAAAAACTCCAGTGGAGAAGGTAAACATTGTCATGCAGCTCAGGTGTGGGGGAAGCCTTTTAATTTCTAGTAGCGGAACCTCGGGTTGTGTTGGTTGAACTGTCACCAGATGTGATGCTATTCCAATTCCCAACACTACCCCTAATGCTAACACAATCAATAATCCATCTTTTTAGACAGTTTTTCATATGCCTGAATGCTAGCATGACCTCTAAATTTCTAAGCTGGCACTTAAAACTGTAGCTGGTCCTTTTATGGTAGGTATGGTACACACCATGGTACGTGATTTCTATAGACTCCTGTTTTAAAGGAGGAGTGAGACAAGAATGGATACACCGCTGGACACACTTTCCAGTCTTGATTTTAGCGAGATGGTTGGGTTGGTCCTAGCCTATCCCAGGGATAAAATGAAAAAATACTTAACATTAGTAGCTATGCATATACAAGCACCTCGACAGGGGCTGAGGCTCCAGAAAGTGCCTTTTCAGTCATAGTGTTGACGTTCAAAGCCTCTTACTCGTTAGCAATAGAAAGACTGTTTCTGTGAGTATATAGTGTGATTGTTTAATTCCAGAGTCTTGATACTGTGCAAGATAAATCAGGAATATCAGAACATCAAATAGTTCATCCCAGAAGTCAAATGGACAAGTTCAAATAGCCATGACCATCCTACTCTGCTTTCCGAGTGCTCCAACTTCCCAGCTTTGCGTTCTGAGGTTTTTTAAAATGTTTTGCTGATGCTTTTTGCTCTGCCTACTCCAGCTCTGTATCTATCACCAATCGCTTTCTTCTTGTCTTCCCACTCAGAGCAGAGCCTGGCAGCATGAAGCCACTGGATGAATTTGAGATCTTACTCCTTGCACTATTTTGCATGTGATCTTCAATAATGCAATGCAAAAAACCCATCAGACGCGAAAGGGGAAAAGATGTATTAATTGCTTGATGTGATTAAACAAGATTTCTTTTTTCCTTTGGTGTTTTAGACCTCCCGTATTCATTTGCTGCTCTGATTATAACGTTGCGTGTTTCACAGGAACAGGCTTGATGTACAACCAGCCGCACATCAGAGGCATAAATATAGCCTGCTTGAAAATGCAGAGTGTGCTTGAGAGCAGCCCGGCACGGCCGCACGGTCGTCGCCAGCCTGCATAGCCACAGCCAGGCTGCTGCAGGACCCCACTGCCGCCTCTCCTCTGGGCCTCACACCCTGCCCAGCCCAGCCCCTGACCCTGCACCGTCGGAAAGTGGGTCAATGTGTGAGTCACCGGTGCTGTTCCCAAAGCAGCTGGCCTTTTTTAGGAGCTTTTGCATGCCGGTAGCATCTCAGAGCTGAAAACGCAATGCAGGTTAAGCTGAAGCAGTTTGTGGCTAGTTGACAGCAGGGATTGTTTCAGTGGGGCGTGTTAAACAAGGGATTTTAGATGGCACTCTCCTCTCAAAATAACACTTGGGGACATCAGTAGGGACACCCAAAAGTGGGTGTCATGGTGGATGAGTTGCCAGCCACCTGCAAGGGGCACCATCTGCAGACGATACGCTGCCCCTCGTCTCATTTTCTGCTGCAGAGCCGTGGGAGCTGCCTGGCCTGCCCTTTGTTTTCCCCTCATTTGTAGTTACCTTCCCTCATCTTTTTCTTAGTAGCTTTGCCCAGCAGCTGATTACTAGTTTCTCGAACAGCTCCTGTTTGCCTTTCCCCACCCTCTGTCAGGTGGATCAGCTCCCCTGCAGGTATCCTGCAGTCATCAGCTGTCTGCAGGGTATTTAAGCTCCTGTCTCTGGCAGAGTGGCAGGATGCATTGACAGTACAACCTGCTAAATTACATGTTATAATTGTCTGTAATAGAATAATACATGTGGAGCCTATTAACCAGACAGAAAAGAACACTATGGACCAATTTTCTTCCTTAATTTCCCTTCTTGCCATGTAGAAGTATATGCCATTTCAAAATAGCCAACTGCACAAGAATAACTAGATGAAATTTCTTGTTCGATATTGAAGAGTAGTGCAAGTCAGGAGCAAGCATGAAATGACCTTCCTAAGCTCTTTAAATATGCAGACTATCTAACAGTGTCCTCATGATATTTCTCCTGGTGAGCCAAATCTGCTCTTTGTGTCTGTTCAGACCTGAGACATTTAGTTATGCAGGTGTGCAAACCCAAAAATAGTTGTAGTACTCGAACAGTACTTGTTGCATTTTGCCTAAATGTCAGCCTGACCACCATTTACTGGAGAACTCAGGTTACCTGCAAACATGCCTTTAAGGAGACAGGAATTCAGCAGGCCCAACAGGGAATGGTATGTAACACCCTTGAGTGGCTGTGTGGAGAGCTAACTGGAGGGTGTTTACAGAGGAAGGAGAATGGCAAGAGATGTATTCAGCTGTCTTGTATTGGAGATCTATTAACAGAGGGAGCAATACCTGAACGGGAGAAGCTTTCCCATGTGCCACACTTCAGCGGAGACCATATGCTTGCGTTGAGAGCTATTTTGTTTTGTGTCTCCAGCGGTGGTGGTTTCCTCACTGTGAGTGAAACAGAAGAGGCACCAAACGCAGGTGCAAGTAATACTATATTTTTTGATTCTTTTTTTCCTCAGAAAAAAAGGGCACTCTGCCCACAAGGTCCAGGTGAAAATATAAGTGCCTTAATGGGAACTTAAACTACTCCCAACAGAGAATTGCTCTGGTTGAACAGCAATTACTTCTTTTTATTTTTTTGAGAAAGTAAACGCTCACGGATTAAGCAATGTGCTCTGAGATTCCTGCATTCCTATTCATAGATAATTGTTCCTTCTAATGGATGAGAAGCTGGTTTTCTTTTATGTTAGAAGATACCTATTCAACTTTATTTTTCCTAGGTATCACTGAGATCTGAATCATGCCTTGATTTAGCACAAAGTTCCTTAGCGTCTGTGGCCCAGCACATCTTTCTCTTCTGTGGGCAAGTCTGTTTTTTATAGTGGAGTCCTAAACTTCTGCATTATGACTAATGCTCCTAATGGCAACACGAGCATGAAAAGCTCAACATATGCACTGCTCTGTATGGATCTGAAATGCAAATAGCTAGAGATTCCATATCTTGCCACATTGTATTTCCAATTTCCATGTCCCATGTCCCCGTTTGCTGTATTGCTTATTGAAATATGGTTTAAGTGCTAGTGAACCTGCAACTTGCAAATACCAGCTCCATAAGAAAATAGTGATGACCTCTTTAGTCTCTCTCTGCCTTGCAGGTCAATAAATAGGTATTAGAAACACCAAAAGTAAAAATTATGCATAGCAAATATGTGAGGCCTAATTACAACTTCGTTTAATAGGAATGCTTTTGTTTGATTTTCCCTTTAAACCTATATAACACTAATCTGAGAGAAAGGATTCTTTCTAGTAATAGTGAGTCTGCATGGATGCAGCGCTGTGAAAAATCCCACTTTTTCTTTAAAACATTTTAGCATGGGAATCCTTTTAGAACTGGTATAAGGACTTCCTGCATTTCTCTTTAAAACCCTAAATCTTGTGCATTTGCACAAGAAAAAAAAAAAGATGTGAAATGACACATAACCATCTCAGAGGAATTTCCTGGTGCAGCAGTTCCTGTTTTATAATCTTAATTTGCACTTTGAAGGCCCAAACACTCAATTTTCAGTGTTATCCCTTTGCGTTGATGGTAAAAGGAACCATGTTTTTGCTGACTCTCCAAAACTTATCTGTTACTTAAACACGAAGTATTTGACCCACAAGAACTTCATAAAATCACTGTCACATCTACTTTGCTGTTGGATAAAGCCCATATAGCATAGTTACTGTGTGTTTGCATGTTTACTGTCCCATGTAGAAATGTAGCATCCATTGCAATAATGGCAATGCAATAAATGTTTTTTTTAAATGTTTCATCAAAAGAATAAAGATTTTTTTCTCCCAACGGCTGTTTTTTTGGATTAAAATGGTAGCTAAAGAAGCAGATCATTTACATTACTTAACCTGGCACTATCAGAGGGGCTTCTTTATTCAACATACACCATAACTGCAAAACAGCAAGCAAGCTTCAGCCCAGCAAATTATTTCAAAAGCATTAGCCTGGTCGTTTACTCCATAAACTTCTCTCTCTCTGAAGAATATCTCAGGAATAGCTGCCAGACTGGAAAAGGAATGATTCATATAGCTGAGTTTAATCAACATTAGAAGTGGGAGTAAATTGAATCAGAATGGGGAGGCTGTTGTCTGGGTGTAAGATGCTGGAAGGTTACATTCTTCCCTGCCTAAATTCAAATTAACTACCCTGTGCGTGCTTCATAGCAATGTAATAATCCTTTTATAGAAGACCACAGAGTCTTCTAACCTCTATCTGTTTTCTTGCTATGTGGAGATGACTGTGTACATATTGAGGCCTTTTAGTACTTTTGCTTCCAGTGGAGGTATGCGGATACACATGCTTTTGTAAGCACATGGATTCCCTGCCAGTTCTTTTCTTTGGTCTAATGCTCATAAAAATGCTTAGCTATTCGCCCTATTCCTCTTATGCAGGCTTTTCTATTCTCTGGGCAGCTCTTCTGAGCAAAGCCTGAGAATCTCTTGAGGTGAAGTGTGCTCTTCCTCACCCTCCGTATTCCAGTGCATGGGGATAGAAAACATCTGCCCCTCTTTTATCAGGAGAATAAAACGTTCTGAATGCAATAAAACTTTGGAGATCCATACCCATATGTTATATGCTGCTGCCTGGCTCTACTCTGGTGATGGAGATTCCTGTTCTGCAGCATGGGTAAAGATGACAAGACTAGAAGTGTGGATAGGCTGTTTTGTGGATAAAGTTTTTGGTGCTCTGCTCAAATTATGGTAAGAGCTTCTGAGCTGAACTGATGATGTAAGTTGATATACGCTATTGCACCTTTTGTCAGCATCTGAGACCCTTCCCTGTTTTGCAGGGCAAGGTCATGGGAGCAGGAAATATGGATGGAATCAAATAAAGGAAGGAAATATTCTTCATTTTCAGCACATCTAAAGAATATACATTATACTCGACTATTGCATGAGCAAGAATCTAAACAAGATTTTTCTGCTGTGTGCTTGAGGAAAGGAAAGGCAACTAGACAGTCTCTTTGCCATCAACCTTCCTTGACTCTTTTTGTTCTTTCTTGACTATTTTAACAAGGTATTAAAGCTGAGAACAAAGATATAATACTGCAACACCTGCTGGGATCAGGGCCAATTTATATCTCCTGTACTGGCTGCCTGAGGAAGAAACCTTTCTCCCTTTAACTGAGCTTAGTAAGTGGTGAGCTGTACAGTAACTAGCTAGGGCAAGAATGGGGTCCATCTACTGCTTCTGGATCTTTCAGCTCACTCCTGGAGTAACTACTTTGCAGATCTGTGGCACTGAATCCGAGGCCTGCAGGGACAAATCCATTGGGCATGATTTTGATGAACATTCAGGGCTTAAAAACATGCATAAGTCACAAACTACTGCATATTGGCTGAGTCTTCTCAAGAGACATTGCCGTCTCTTGAAGCTCAATGAGGTTCTGGTAGTAATGACTTTTTCCTGCATTTGAAGTCAATGAATTTTTCTCATGTGTTTATGCTGCATTAAGACTGACATGCAGGCAGTTACTGGAGCATTATTAACCTGAAGTGAGTTACTAAGACATAGTAATATATTCATGCACATAAGTCCTAAGAGTACATTTATTTTCTGCTGGCAGTGGGAAGGAAACTTTACGTACCCACTTATACCCAGCATCATGTTCTAGTTCAGGGACAGACAGTGGTAAAATATGAGCCAGATTTGCGCTCATTGCTACCCTCACCTCATCGTCATCTGCAGAGTGAGGGAACAGGTGTAACGCTCTTCAACCAAGGCTATGCTGAAGCCTCTGTGGAGTTTGCAACCCTCAGATCTGTAGAGAGGATGATCTTTCTGGAGAGACAGACAGGGTAACCTACAGTGAGAAATTAATCCCCCAGTGTCTTGTGGGGTAGGATCATCTGCATGGCCTGGTGAGGACAGTCTTTCTTTCACAAACTGGAGCTGTGCCAAATTAATTCTTTGGTTTACCATGGCTTTTTGACAGCTGGATTCTTACATCTGTCTCCTCTGCTCTTGCCCATGCCCTGGTCTGGGTAATCATTGGAGACACAAACAGCATGGCACTCTGGCTACTACCTCATGAGCATAATGAGTGCAACACACTGTTTACAAACAGGTACATGACAGTTGTGAGTCTCCTGTTACAGGTGTAGCTCCTCTTCCCCAAAGAAAATACCCATAGAGTTTCAAGTGTTTCAGAGAATTATTTTACTGTCCTACTGCTGTGACCAGTAGACAAAGTGCTAGATTAGCACTGATCTAAAAATGATGGCAGAACCAAGACCTGTGCACAGTGTGGCTGTGGGGGCATGAAAAAGTGGGAGCAGGGAGAAGAGGGACCAACCTCTTTTCCATCTCCACTGTTGAAATAGGTTCCACCTACTGGAATTGTCCAAGAAAGGTGTGGAGAATGTGGAAACACACCTTTGCAGGCTGTTTGCCTTCCTTAATGGAGATCGAGTCTGTCTTTGGATGTGGCTAGGCTGGACCTTTTCCTGATCCAGAGGTAAGAACATAGATGCTCTCTCCCACACACTTACGTTAATTTTTGACAACACCAAGCGTTGCCCACAACTCACACCACGCTCCTCTGCTTGACGTGAGGAACGCCGTGCTTACCAGGGCTGGTTTGTCATGGTGGGTGTTAACAGCTAAGCTGTGGTGAATCTCATGCTTGGCTGATTTCTCTGCCTATGTCTTGGAAATTCTCACCCTTTCCCCACCAAGTGTCCTCTCCTCCATGCAGGCAAAATGTGCCAGCAGCATCAGTGAGGACTCTGGCAGCTTAGCTCACCCTCTCACTAGCAATGAACACAAGTTCTCCTAGGAAAACCTGAGGGTGGTTTTGGTTGCTTCTATATGAAAACGTCATATAGAAATGGATTCTTGGTACTAAGTCTCATGAAAGCTGCTTTCTCAGTACACAACAAGTTAATATGGTAACAGGATTTTTACATTCGTACAAACATTTGTACTGGGATGTGAGAGTGCGTGTCATATGACTCTTGACCCTTTTCAGTAATGTGGATCTAGTGCTCACATGACACAAGTTACCCAAGCCAGACATAGTGACAGAGAGAGGGGGGTGGGACTGATGTATAATAATCATGCCAGGGGTAGAGCTGCCAGAGATTCGAAGATGCTTCCAGGAGCACTTATCTGGTAGGAATAAGAAGAGGAGACCTGAATGAGTGTTGGAGAACGTTCTTATGGGTCACAGAGGATATGGTCATTAGTGGGAGTCTTCCTATACTAACTTTGCTGGAGAAGCAGGGACAGCTGAAGGCCATGCAAAGCCCATAGTTAGGTTGGAAGTGCCTGATGATTGTTGGAAGGGATGTCTCAGCTGAGCTAGGCTCAAGGAGGACAAAAGCAGACTAGAGGAACCCACTGAGGCAAGAAACTGGCCTGCTGATAACCCCTGAACTGGAGATGTCTTCTTGGTCAGGGTGCTGGCTGCTGATCAGAGGGAAAGTCTAGGGAATGGTAGAAGCTGCAGGAATGGAGAAATCCCAAACAATCAAGAACTGCATCATGTTTTGGGGCTGGAAGACTTATTTTTGTGGTGAGGAGGGTGAGCAGACATTATGCGATGATGTTAGGGGGTTATTCTGCATTGTCTGATTGCAATTGCTCTCTAAATTGTTAAACACCTGAAGGAGAATGCCTGGTGAGGATGCAAAGGAAAATGCAGATGGAGATCATATGGTGTGACCCAGATGAGGGAATTGCACTGCACAGCTTTGCAAACAGAGGCTTCACAAGAGAACTGCGGGGGAGTAAGTGTCTGCAAGCTCTTACTTTAAGCTAAGGAGCAGAGCTTCCCAAACGTGTCTAAGGTATAGAAATTCCTCCTCTTAGTGACTCATCTGCGACCAGGATGTTTAAAATAAACTTATAAATCAAGCTTCCAAAGTCCATATTTAGACGCCCAAGCTTTTAAGGATCTCTCTGGGTTGGCATCCAATTTTTCTGCAAATCAAGCCCCTTAAGCGATTAACAGTGGCTTTAACAACAAATCTTCAAGAACCACATTTGAAAATCTTTGCCAGAAAGAATTGGCTATGAATCCTGCCTCATACGCACAAATGGCCTTTTGAAAGCAGAAAGCAGCTTTACTTCTCCACTACTTTGTGGAGCCAACATACTGTTTGACATGTTGGAAGCCAGCTGGATAAATGAAAAATATTGCTACGCATTCTTAGAATGTATGTGCCTGAGTTAGCAAAAGCAGAATAGCCTTCTTGCCTCTGCTGGCTACAGAGAACCAAAGATTACTGTACCTGTGGTATTTCCCTAAGAAGGTGCACCCAGGTACCCACACAGAAAAAGGGAGACAACGCTTTCAGAAAGGATGATTTCAAATTAATGACTGAAAAACACAAAAGCAGCTGTTTTAGGGCAATAACATGAGGAAGGAAGAAACTGTTTGAATGTATCTAGAGAGAGAAAAAAAGAACCCAGATGGGCAGATTGGTTTGCTCCATCTCAGTAAAAGTAATTTTCTGCTTTCATCAAACTGATCATGTCAGGGTATTGCTTTAAGACAAAAAAGTGCTATGATTTAAAAATAATGAATATAGATATACAGAATGTATATTTGTGCAGAAAATATATATTGTTATTCTGCAGTAATTCTCCACACCTCTCCGCTTTCAGCAGAATCAGCTTCAAATTAAAACCCCGCAGAGTTTTTTTTTCCTGAGGAATGAGTCCTCCTTGCTAAAACCCAAGGATTTTAAACACACATAAGTAAACACGCAGAAGATAAATTCCTGGAAAAGATCATCTTGCGTGTCTCTGCAAAGAGAATTATCCCTTTAGCTACAGCACTGTTCAGCACAGCATCTGTCCATCCACATACCTGCTCCAAAGCATAATCCCAGAGGTGCTGGTCTCGTCTTTTCTCTGTTTGTAATCCCAAGTGAAGGCACCCCTGGGCAGGTGCCAGTCATACTGGAAACCACAGAGTGCGGTCACATCTGCAGCTGCTTCTACCTGGATATTTGTAAATCTGGCTGAAAGGTAGGCATGGGGTATTCCACCCCTCTTCTTTGACAGAGGCAAAAAATGACGTTTCGTAGGACCGGCTGCTGCCACCGGTCTCTTTCTGTGTCATGTGGGATGCGGATCATTTGGCTGTCCCTCCCCAGGAGCCAGCCGCCCCGGACGTTTCTTTCTCACTCCACATTCCC
>VXBJ01002601.1:78479-107636 GCA_013400055.1 Nycticryphes semicollaris | reverse complement strand
CAAAAAAAAAGCTCCTCCCCCCCCGGCGGGGTTCCCTCTCTCTCACCCCCCTTCCCTGTCCGCCGCAAGGCCCCGGGAAACAGGGGAGGGCAGCCCCGGGGGCAGTGCCGCCCCTCGGCCTACTGCGGGGTTTGGCTGCCGGCGCTGACGTCCCGGTTGCTATGGCGAAGCGCGGCTGCTACAGAAGATGCTTTTCTTCCACGATGGTCGCCATGGGACCCTGCCAATTGAAAGAAACGGAGCGAATGAATAAGGAGAAGAAGGTGGAGAGAATATTTAATTAGCTTCCTTTGGGAATTTGTGTTCTTTTTCTTTTTTTTTTTTTTTTTTTAAATTTCCTTGTAGATACTGAAACTCAAGAAGAAAAAGAGTAATCGGGGTGTCTGGTCCCTCTATTTAGCATTGAACAGCTTTTAAAAATTTATTTGATGGGGAATGACACTGACAGCAATTCTTCACATTCTCTGCCCCATACAATTTATTAAGCCAGGCAGGGCAATTAATTACTTTCCCCAAATCACAGTGAGCAATGTCTTGCAAACATTTGTCCCACAGAAGTACAACAGCTCTATAAATTGTATTGCACTGTAAGTTTAAGGAAGGAACATATAATTTTAGTCCTGACAAACTTTCTGTGTGTAAGGTAAACGAGGAAATTGTTTGGTGCATGGATTTCTGCTATTTCAGCAGTTGTCATTAGGTGCATGGGCAAGCTGAACCAACAAAGGGTGGCCCAAAGGCAGGACATTTTCCTTTGTTTTTGCCGATTAAACAGTGGACAAATCCAGGTATATTTTTATGATTTTTTAATAGATGTCTTTAGGGCAGTGGAGGAAAAATGCAGTTGCTTATTGAAAGCTACCTTAAAGGAAGAACACTGAAATAAGCAGAGTTTCTTTCAGAGTAATTACTGCAGTATAGTTTCATTTCCTGTACATTATATTTTTAAGGTACATCGCACACACTTGAGCAGGTAGCGTGAGAATTAAATCAGAAATACAAAATAGCTTCTATACAAAAAATGGTTCAAATAGCTTAGGACTGTTTTGCCTGGTTAGAAATGGGTAAGCTGTGGGCAGATTTGACAGAGTGAATGATATGGAGAGTCTGAACGGGGACTTTTTGTTCATCTTCCAATAGAAGACTCTGGCAGTATGCATCAGATGAAAGAACCTGATTTAGAACATGCAGAAGGGGTGTTTCCTCGAAGTGTGGGTCTAGCTCTATGGGGCTCCTTGCCAAAGGACATTGTGGGTGCAGAATTGCACGTGAATTTGAGGGGAGACTGAACAAATGACTTGAAAAGTGCTAAACAGATCTAAGCTGTCTATATCAATAAGCCACATCACTTTTAGAAAATCATGAGCTCAGAACAGTAGGAGGTTAGAAGAGCTCTTGGACAAAGTATTGTGCTGGGGTTCAGTCTTCATAAGCAAGACCATAACTTTATAATGTTTGGAGTGGGAGTGTCATTTTCCAAATACATCTGCAATAGATGTTTGCCCGTGAAGAGAATGGCAATGTAATAGCAGCTTGACCATACATCAGTTTAATTTCCAGTTATTTCACACTGTGTATTTTAAACTTTGCTTATTTTCCCCAGCAAGTTTCCTTTTTTTTTTCTTTTTTTCTCCTTTTCTGTTTTCCTCCCTGTGATTATCCGTGTCAGAAAAAGGTAATCTTACTTTTCACCTTCTTTCAAACTTGGTTTCACTGACCGTGAAGGAGAATGAAGGAAGGTTACCTGACACCTGTGTTGATGGAGCGTTGCACAGGGACATGGAAACTGCTAGACTGACTCACACAATTGTTTCTTTAGTTTAGGGATGCAGCCTTTGGCAGTGGTAAATGCACAGTGTTTTGGAAGAAAGCAAAAAATCTGACAGTGGTTTTGGGAGTTCACTTTCTCTTTCTTGCCTCATACATGTAAGGATGAAGTCTTGAAATACATAGTGATAGCAGTTTCTCATGAGCTTACCTTACAGTATCTACTCCAGCAGGTGCTGAATTAATCTAACCTTTATAAAATCCAGGTGCATCTTGTCAGTATTGATAAACTGGAAGAGGGGTGACGATGTACATCTCATTCAGCATTTCCAGAGAGCCCAAAATATCACTCGTTATGATTATTTGGAGACTTGTTTCTCTAACAAGACCTAAGTGTTTTCTCAAGTCTGCCCTGAGTGACTCAGGTTATCTCAAATCAGATGTCGATGCTTGCCAGAGCCACAGCTGCTGTTGGTTATTTTGGAACTACTTTCACAGGGCAAAGTGATTTTCACTCAGCGTTGATCTGTTTTGAATTGTACATTTGTTTGGCCAGAGCTGGAAGTAAATCTCACATTCATTTTTTGACACCTGTCACATTCCTGGTATTAAAGAATCTTTTATTCCTGTCAATGAATCCAGCGACAAACCTGGACAGAAACGTCAGATCCCCCATCTGACACCTGACTGGGGACAAAAAGGCACTCTGTGCATTCAGTGCTAGAAAGTTTGCTCGAGGGGGAAAGGGAGGGAAGGCAGAAAAATAAATCATAGAAAGAGATATCAGGTAATAGGAGCAAATCAAAACACATGACATGTTGTGCCTTCCGTGTATTGGGACCATTATGCATGAGGTAGTCCATGCAACGTGTACAGAGTCTGTGTTTGTCAGGTCAGGCAGTGGGGAAGGAGTTGTGATTTATGCCTGGGCCCAGACTCTGACCCATTATTACCCTTTCCATTTTGTTCAGCAGGACCAAACTCTGAAGCTCGGTACGGAAGGGTCACTAGCCCTGAGGGGCTGAAGGCAGCACTGGGTTGCACAAGAAAAAGTCCATCTTAAATTCCTGCCTCAGTTGATGCCACAGATGTGTAGTTTGGGATACATCATTTAACCTCTCTGGGACAAGTGACTTGGTATAGCTCAGACAAGATCCCTCAGAACTTTCAGTTCTGGTGTGAATTGTGCCCCTAAATGGTACCACATGAAGGTTTGGGTTTTTTTTGTGGTTTGTTTTGTTTGTTGTTTTCATCTGTTTAAATCCCAACAGTGGTTCAGAAAGTCATGAGAAATGTCCCACAGCTGAGATAAAGACACAGCTTTTCTTACCTGGATTCAGACGCCTGTAAGGCCCCTAAGCACATGAAGGTGAAATTCTGGGATAACAAGCTCTGGGGACATCTTATTTTGCTTGGTGTGGGAAATAGTAAGTTATCCAGAAGAAACATAACTCACTCTTACTTGTGTTCAGAAAAGTGGGGAAATGTCTAGTTTTCTGTTTAATCAATGCTTAATATAAACCAGCTTTCTTTGTCTCCTCCCCAAGTGTTGTATACAAAGCAACATTCACTGTCCCTTGAAGTTAATGTATTGTATTATATATTCTAATAGCTGACATATCATGTGACCTACAAATACAAAGTGCAGTTGGGATGATTCAGATCTCTGTGGCTGCCGCATCTCCTACATCCCTAAATTAATGCATATACTTGAAATGAGGGGAAGGCTGTCACTGGAGCATTTTTTCAGAAGTGGCTGTAAGATATATACCTGCTTTAAAGAGAAACTTATTTCCCTGGAGACGCCAATCCCGTGCCTCTTACTAAGTGACAGTTTCCAATCATGTGGTGAAGTCAAAGTCAGGTCAGCAAGATCAAGACAGACAGAATTTCTGTTAATGACAGAAAACAATTCCTTGAGGAATCCTTAAGCAAGGAGGGACACTGTAAAGGGTGCTATGGTAGCACAGGAAGTATGGATAATCCAGTGCAAAGGGAAATTGAGTCATGATTTATTATTTTATCTGATACACACTCCTGAATTTGAACGCGATTCCTTTTTCCCTGAGACTGAATGGAAGATATTTTTGGATTGTTTGTGTACCTAACTTCTACTTGGCAGAGCATAAAAAGATATTTTCCTTTCCTGCTGCAGAGCAATCTTTCTTTTTTCATTGAATTAGTGAAAAATAGGCGATAGAAATGATCTGCTGTAGATACAATGGGTCAAAGAACCAGAGCTTAGTTTGGGGGACTTGTGGGGACTTGTGGGGACCAGAACTGGTGATGTGAGCTTGCCTTAAACCAAACCAAGTCAAACGAAACAAAACAACTCTCATCAAACTACAAATCTATGAATTTGTTTGATCTACCTACCTTCAGGTAAGAAGAGTGGGCCACTGCAGGTTCCCAAGGCTCTTTTTAGAACTATCCTCATTATATGTTTAACATGCTTCTCTATAAGCAGGATTGGTTTCCTACAGAGTTAACACAGCTTTATAGCAGCGTCACTCTGCTGGGTGCCAGAATTGTGAACTGGCTATATGTCAACACTATAAAGTGTAATACTTTTCCTGAGACCAAGCCTAATTCTACAGGGATGTGGCCAGGAGAGAGGAGGAGGAGGTGGCCTTTAGATGCAGTGGTGTATGCCCTAGCTGCACACCTCCTTAGTCAGGTCAGGGTATTGTCCAACCCTGAATGTGTGCTACAGATTGGCACAGCAGCACATGGGTCTGCATCATTCAATGTTGTAGGCAGGTGCCCCAGGAGGACAGGTATTTAAACAAACAATCTTGCTACAGAGCTGTCTCTTACAATGCACAGACTCACTGTAGCCACAAAAGTATCCGGCCACATCCTGCTAAACAGCAACCCTTAGTCCTCAGCATCTTTCTCCCAGCTAAGACTCATATGCTTTTACCCTGTGAGCCAAAAATAAACTAGGCACTCAGGAGCTCAAGCCTTTTGGGCAGGCAATGAAGGTAATTAGTCCCTTCAGTGACTAAGTGGGATGTTACCTTTGCTTCCAACATAAGCCAGCTATGTTGAAGAGAGTAATGCTTAAATATATTTCCAAAACCTGGGCCAAATTCTGGTGGGCTCTATCTTAGGCTTGGGGAAACAGAAGAAAAAGAAAACGAAATACCGGTTGTTGTTAGAGCTGTGAATTGAGTTCTTATCAACCTGGTCAGCATAGGAACCGTGCTTCTCACTTGGCCTAGGCAAATAAAGAAAATTTTACTTTTTTTTAATGATTACTAACATGGACTTCTTGAGTTTTCTGAGGAAGAAAATCTAAACTGAAAAGAGTCCTCATAAAACCACTCCCATAAGCATTTTTCTATGTTCACATTTAATATATTAGCTGTTTTCAGATATTTTTTGTAAAATCTTTCCCTTGTTATAGTCAGCAGCTTGTTTCTTCTTCAGTGAAGGAGGACCAGGGACTTCCCTACCCAGCTTGAACCCACAGGAGGCCCCAATGACCTTCTCATCTCACATACTTCTTTCTCATGCTTCCTTTTTTAACATGCAGACACTTGCCTATGCTATGGTGGAGTCCGTTCAACAAATCTGGCATATGGCGTAGGAGTTCTGTATGCTCTAATTATCCTTGTTCACACCCCTCTGGTCAAACCTGGCTGACAACGATGGCTGGAAAATCAGGTCCATCTGTTCTCTCCAAAAGATGCAATCAAATGGCTTTAGCAAGGAAAATACACCCAAGAAGTGCAACAGGCATACTTGCTTTCAGCCTGATGGCAGTCTCATTAAAATCAATAAAAGGACTCTCACTGACTTCAGTAGGGAAATAATTTCCTACCCTAGAATTGTCTGCTGGAGTTCTGCAAAGGAAGCAAGGTCAGGCTTTATCTTAAAGTTACTTATATGAATAACTTATTGCAGGGTTAATAACTGATGACTCAATTCTTACAGAGCCCAAAAGGTCAAAGGGTTGCTTACAACAACTGATAAAACACCCTTGACCGATGTTGTCACAGCACCCATGATAAATGCTGCTGATAGGCATATCGCACTTATCCATCAGTCTTTACGAACTATTTATAAATGCCATATCGTTATAAATTTCAAGTATCAAAACAAGTAACTTCTGTGTCAGAAAGCTGTGCACAAATTTTTAAAATTCAAGTCAGTTTTAGTATCTGCAGAACACTTGGTGGATTGAATGTTACTTCAGTTATAAAATATATTTCTAGGTGAATACAAGACAGGAAGCCTTGTGACTGGAGCATAATGTTAGAAATCCAACTTCTTTTCCATCTTAGCTTTACCATTGTAAAAAAAAGGGGGAAAAAAAAAAGGGGAACTGATTTCAAACAAAAATGTAACAAATGATAGACAAGCCCTGAGAATGCACAGCAGGTTTTGCTACATATTGGCTGTTGTTTCCCTTCATCTCTGAGTTTGCTTTTAAAAATGAGAGCGAGGTTATTATGTATGTCTTTTATAAAAATAGCCGTCATCTGTCACTCGCTATGGACACCAGATTTTCTTACTTGCACAGAGATGGTAATTTCTTTCCCCGCACTGTGCCATAAACTCTGAGGTTAGTTGTGAAACGTTTCAGCCCTTAGCTTCAATCTTATCTCGCTGGGAAGAGCCTAAATGGAGTCACCCCTTTGAAATGTCAGTAGCAGTGCTGCAGGACTCAGGCCCTTTGTCTTCCCTGGCCGAAGCAGCGGCTGTATACCAAATCCCAGTGTCAAAGGGAGAATGGGGATGCTGCTGATGCAGGATGCTGAGGGTGACCATGAGGACACCAGCTCTGACACTGCACCCAGCTTGGGGGCAGTGAGGCTTTGGGAAGCAGGAGTAACCAGGATGACCTCTTCGAGATGGAATTGGTGGGGAGGCACTTGTACCAGGATTGCAAATTGCTCTCTGGAGCACCAGTTCATTAATCCTTCCTGGGACAGGTTCAGGTTTCACTGCTTGAATCACTTTCTGAAGGCTGCTAGGAGCTGGGAGAGCTCACAGAAGAGTTCAGCTCTTAGGAATGGCTCTAGCACGGTCCCAGCAGCTCTTAGCTTGCCTTGGGGAAGGATGGAGAAGGATGCACATTACAGGGACTTTCACCTCTTCCGTATCTCCCCAGCAAATTTTCACAGACAAAGGATCATAAAATCATCTAGGTTGGCAGGGACCTTTAAGATTAACTAGTCCAACCATCAACATAAATCTGACAAAACCCCATCACTAAATTATGTCCCCAAGCACCATGTCAATGTGTCTTTTGAATACCTACAGGGATGGTGCCTCAACCACTTCCCTGAGCGGCCCATTCATGGCAGAGAAAATCCTCTAATGCTGTACAAGAGAGAAATGTACTCCAAAGCGACACAGAAAACAGTGTCCATAGGTGGTTATTGTCAGTTAATGTAAATAGTCAGCATTCTTTTGTGACAGTGATGTTCTAAGGGACCTGTTAATTGTCCCAGCCTTCTGACTGAGAAGGCTGCATCATGGTCAATTTGATTAGACTTGTTTATAAACCAGAAAGGAGATGCGTCCTCCTTGCACCAGAAATCTGCCAAGGCTGCACTTACTCTTTCTTAGTGACACTCCATGGTAACTTTTCATGCTTTCACCAATACAAAACCCTAGAGGAGTTTTTACATGATTACTCTTTATAAATGCTCCCTCCCTGAAGAATGAACTTATCCGAGATCTCATCCACGGCGCTTCGGAAAGAAAATCAATGCTGCCCTCCTGCGGCCTCGGGCTCTCCATGCCATGAGGAAGCTGAAGATGTGTGTAAATCTCTCTGGCTGGTTTTCCTGCTCTGGAGGTAGAAGGGAGAACCACCAGCAACAGACAGTGAGATTTCCACATTGGACTTATTCACACCTCCTCCCATTCTGTCACCTAAATTAGGTGTGTGAGTTTGAAGACCCAAGGAATCAAGGAATGAACGATAGCAGCTTAACTGAGCCATTCGTCATTGCCCTTTGGAGGAATTTGCCTTCTTCCCTTGAGTATGTGGTGAACTCAAGACTGTCAATGCAGAGGCAGGAGCTTGAATATCCATTGGTGCCATCACACCTTCTTGGCAATTACAGTGTCGACCACAACCAGGCTTTGCTGAATTCCATTTTTTATCCACCGAGTTTATTTAGGACTTCTCAGTGATTGGATGTAGAAGGTGGTAACTCCTCAAGAGACCTTACTGCCTCATTTATCTTCCCTGTTTCATAAAAATATACCCATTCCTTGTACTAAAAATCTCCAGGCTGATGACCTATGTCTGCCGGGCACCGAAGGCCAGAGATGCCAGCACTACTATAATGAGACCTCAGTTAGGGAGTTTAGTGGAGGAATGTCAAGACAACAGCAGTTGTAGATTAAACAAATGTGCTGTGCTGGGTGACAGCTGGCAAGCTGGGGAGGTGGTGATGCATTAAGCAGGGCTAAATTTTGTACTAAGTTTAAGTCCAGAGTAACCGCCCTGAAATAAGTAAAGTAACTTTGGACTGGCTCCATTGTGCTGGAGAGCAAAAGTTGGCCTGGTGATTACATGAAAAAGTGCAGCAGACAAAGAGTTTCAGGAAAAGTTGAGTCAAGACAGTGAAATCTGACAGCTCTAATCAAACATTTCTCCTCTTTTCTAGTAGAATTTTTGGAGAGAGTTTCTTACACCATAGTTCTCTACTTTTAGAGAGGTTTATGGATTTGCTTTAATAAAAGAGGCCCAGATTCTGCTCTCACTAACATCAGTTCATGCCAGCCTGTTTCAATGAAGTTCAGCTCTACTCAAGCTTCGACAAGCAAACAAAAAAAAAGTCACAACTGGGCTTATTGTAGTGCAGCAGAGAAACCAAGAGGCATGCTTGTTTCAGCAGACGTCTTGAACACTGTGAACAGAAAGACACCAGGATGATTTCTGTCCTCATACACAAATCCTACTAACATCAATGGATCGTGGGAATGCACATCTGAGGGTAAAATTTGGAATCTCTTACCTCTTCCCCTCCCCCAGCTTTGTAGTCGGGAAGGGTAGCCAAAAGTCACGAGGAACCTCTACAGGAGGCAAGACTGTTCTTGCAGGAGTAGGTTTTCTATTTTTTGACTGGGTTTTAATTCTTATCAGATGTGAAGTTCATAGGAGGAATAATGAAAGCCAAGTAAGGCATTCCTTATGTTAAGAAATGGTTGGGCATATAACTTTATGTTGGTATTGAGGGATCATACTTGTAGCAGATTAAAATGTATTATATATAGTTAGGGTTATGGTTAAGGTTGGTTTAGGGTTTGAAATAAAAATGGCATCTTAACCACATGGCCATTGCGCGTGCTCTGTATGTATGTACTGGCTTTAAGAGCAGTGAACAAATCTGTAAGACCCCAGGTCGCTGCTGATAACCTTTTGTTGAGGCCATGAAATTAAGTCCCTCCCTCCTCTCAGCACACAAGGTCTCACACTACCCCTTTCTCCAAATCTTTTATCTGCTGGTGAAAATCAGTGTATGTTTCATGATGATGGTGATATTTCTCTTCCTCCAAGCCAGCATCATTCAGAAAAAAACACCTGCTGATAGCAGTGCCCCCACCCTTGGTTTGCAAATGAAGTTTCACTGAAATCAATGGTGCTGCACTGATTTGTGCTAGCTGGTGCTCTGTAGCAATGAAGTTACGGGAATTTTAAAATTCTCAGGAAAGGATAATTGAGATGGATGTCTCGCCTGTTGTTACTAATAGTGTCTGACCTTTTTTCCTGTACTTTCTCCTGTGCATCATTTAGCATGTGAGCTGTTCGGGGAAGAGGATAGGAAGGAAGTATCCTTAATGGTCTCTTTTGTGAAGTGAGATAGGTTAGGTGGTTGCTTTTTTTGCTGTAGAATACCGTAGATTTAACACTGAAGACTATTCGTTTAAAGTGCTTACCCCTCCCTTAAACTGTGAATTTGTCTTAGAAAGGATTAAAAGGTAGGCATCAATTTATGCTTTTTTTCCTTACCCCCAGCACAGTATAAATGCCTGGGTCAGGCTTTTACTGAAATCCTGGGAGTGCTAGAAGCTCTCTTCCTATCCTGTAATATATATATACTTTAATATATATTTAATATATAAGCAGCCACAGGATATCAGTAGCAGGGCAACAGGAAAGCTGCTGGGTATTGTGAGACCCGAGCTAATGGTGGCACAGCTGTTCCCTTGCATGCAGGGTGTTGGCTTGCTAGCATAAGCATGCCTGGCTGTGGCACGTATTGGTGCACAGCTGTCTCTTGGGGCAAAAGGTTTTACCTCTCATGAGAATTACCTCAGGGTTGTAGTGCTTATAGCCGAGTGAGCATTCTGCTTGTTTAAGGTTTAAGGTTAAATCCTACCTTGCCACTTACACTGAATGGTACAGCAACATACCCATACCTGAAATCAGTGTAAATGCACATTGTCTGTTACGTAGGAATCTCCATAGATGGGGACAATGAATAATCTTATTGGAAGGGTTTAACTGAAAATGTTTTGTTTCCAGTGCTTCTGGCATTACATAGATTGATCCCAAGATACCAAACAGTTGGGCTATGAAAATGTTGGAAATAAAGGAAAGAAGGGCTCCTGGGAGCTAACATAAAGACACGGTCTTTGCAACAGCAGACACTACTTAAACAATCTGTGTGTAATCCGTTGTGTATAAGATATAACAGATCATTCCCTTTCTCACAGGAATGCTTAATTAGACAATTAGGCCCACGTACACACTGACTGCCAGTGGCTTGTGGAAGATGTGTTTGACCTACAAGGGAATCCCTGAGAGCAGGGCACAGCTCCCACTAGGTAAATGACTGGTGGTGGGATAGTGGTGTGAAGGGGATAGGACTGTAACAGTGGTGCCTACATGGGACTTCAGGAGGAGGAGACCAAGCATGGAAAGAGAAGAAAGAAGAGCAAAATCCTGGGTGTACATCAGCATGGCAAACTTTTATGACTGTTTTAATTTGGACCCTGTGAGACTGAACATGTGGGATGTTCATCACTTCAGAGATGTGAAGTGTCCTGTTGCCAGCATTTGGCTCTGCTTGATTGCAGCCAGAAGACATGTCCTTCCTCTCTTCCCTCCCTTCCCTCCCTCCCTTCCTTCCTTCCTTCCTTCCTTCCTTCCTTCCTNCAGGATGAAGACTCCAGGCTTTGCTGTCTTCTCTCCTTCCCCTCTGCACTCCTTGCTTCAGTCAGTAGGTGTCAGCGAGCTCCAGCCAATGTTCCTAGGGCCATTAACCTGTCTCCCGGGCATCCTGCGCTGAGAAAGCCCTGGTGAAATCCAGAGGAATTATGTGGCAAATGAATGAGTGGAGGATGGAGTGCAATGACAGTTATGTGTCAGAGAGAATGGGTGTTGAGGGAATTTCTCCTCAGTGAGTCAGTGTAACCTCAGTTATGTTTGCTGTGCATGGTGGAAAGCTGAAGGAGGGAGTATGTGACTGGTTAATATATACTGAGCTCCTAACTTCTTTAGCACTCTACATAAGTCCCTCAAGTGTACCAGAGAAATTCACCCCATCCTGGCTTTGCTGATATAGTGTTGTCTTGGGCAGATGGCTTTATCTTACAGGCCTTGCTTTGCTCACTTGTAAAATGAAACTGATAATCACCCACCAGTGTCTCAAGGATACACACAAGTTACTTATTTCACACTTGACTCAAACAATTAAAAAGAAGAAGGAATCGAGATATTATGCCCTGGGATGGGGATGTTTGTCCAGTTTCTATGTTCTTATGGTCTTTGGATTGACCTGCAAATATGACAATTTTGCCTGCTTGTAAAGACATCTGACAGGTGTAGTTATGGAATAATGCTGCTTTTTATAGCCAAGCTGTGAAACCCATGGCAACTATCTGTCCAGATCTAGACTAAGTAATTGAATGGGTGCAGGTATAATCAAATTGCCTTGCATAGCTGCTCTGCTCCACACTGGAGGTGGCTGCGTGCAGCAGGGTGATTGATATGACTAGTTGTACAAAACCAGTTTTTGAGAAGGTGAGTTAATGAAATGCCAGTGGCTGTGACAGATAGAGACAGAGGTAGGTAGGATTTTGTATCTGGACCTGCCTGTTTTCTTCATGATACCAGTAAGGAATTGTGCACAGCTGTGACAAGATGTGACAGATGTGACAAATGGGATCTGGGCTAAAAGGAGCGATGAGAGATTCTTAGCTCCTGCTTTCCAGGCAGGAGACATTTTTTTTATATGCTGAGTGAAATGGCATGTTGTATTGAGACATGACATTCAAACTTGTTACCTAGAGAAGGGAACCGAATACAACTCTACTTCTTTTTGCTGACTTACAGAGATCCAAGGTCTGGCAGCCTTGGGAACAGGAGGTCTAAACGCACCTTCAGTCTTCCGAATTAGGTATCACAGAAACCTAAGCCCCTTACAGATGCCACAGTAGGTGGCCTAACTATAGCCTTTAATCCTTCTGTGCCTCAGCTCCCCTTTTTTTTTTACGATACAGATAAGGATTCTTTGCAGCCATGCTGGCAGTATAAATATCTCAGGGACTGTGATATGTTCTGATATCTCATTACTGTGGTGGCAAAACATACAGGCAGAACATTACTATTTACTATTACATTTCCAGACCTGGCTTTTTAACCAAAGGGGTGTATGTTTTGGAAACAGAGTAAAGGAGGGCTAGAGATAGAGATGACTTACTTGGCCTGGCTGTGGGGCATAGAACAGGCAAAGAGGCTGGTCCCAGTCTGCTTCTCTGGAGCCATCTTCATGGATTTGGAGGGCAAGACAGCTTACATACAGGCTGTTGCTAGACTACCAAGACCTGAAGGTCTGGAGTTGAGGTATCAGGAAGCCTGCCAAAAAATAACATGAATCAGTCATCTGCTCAAATAGCTTCCATAAACTAACGAAAAATATAGCCTCTTCTGGAGGTGTATCTTGACATTTGAGGGCACAAGAGATGAGTACACCAGCAGGAGCATTGCTGCTTTCCATGGGAGTGGGTCTCAGAAACTTTGGGGTCCAGCAGCAGTGCTCTTACAGGTGACAGCACTTCGGAGCTTTACTCTGCTGTACTGTACCCTATAGAAAGCATGTGGCTAATCCACTTAATTTGTGGGCACCAAATGCTTGACTTGAGGAGAGAAAAGATCTAATATGGGTCTTAATGCCTCAAGTGGATTTCCTAGTAACCCTAGGCATGAGATTTTTCTTACAGAGATTAATTAGATTACTTCGTAGAAATGGAAATCAGAAGACCTGGGTGTAATTAAAGGGGGATACAGGGAAGGGCTGGTGTAACTGCAAGTTTTTTCATGGGCTGTGGGAAGATAAGAATATATTTTGGGGAGGTGGAAAGAAGACATATTTTTATTACTGAGCAAGTTGGACTGTCCTTTGAAAAGCCACAATATGAGAAGAATGGAAATGGAGGATATGTAAAAATATAAAGCTCTGAGACTAGGAAAGAACAATTATGAAAAAGATGTGGGGACTAGTATTCCAGTGAGAAAAAAAGATCTCTGCCTGTTCAATAGGTTCTAACTTTTTATTTAATATTTTTCTGCAATAACATGGAAAAAAATGAAGATGATCCTTTATAGAATTGCCAGTTCATACCATATTTTAGCTTCCATCTGGGACAACAGTTGTTTTGTTCTGCATCTGATACAGACGCCTCCAAAATCTGCTTTGAAACTGAGGGATCCTTTTGCCCTGTCTTAGTAATAGCATCCCTGCAGTTAACTGTCTGAGCAGTTGCTGGCAGTTCCTCAGCTTGGATGCTGAGATTGACTCAGCTAGCATCCTTCAGTGAAACTGCACCAGTCATCTTAAATAAGAGTATGGAGATGTGCGAGCGTTCACGGTATACTATATACATACACGCATGCACATTTATCTAAGGAAAATTTTCCCCTGGAGTAAGTGGTGGCCTGTTCTGAACCTCCATTTCCTTCTGGCCCAGTGGTGGGGCAAGGTGAAAGGTCCTTCCCTGTCTCCTCCATGGCTTGCCACGTACCTAGAGGGTGAGATGAAGGTGCAGGCAGCAGAAAGATTTTGGAACCCACTGCTGTATGCTGGATCCAACAGATATCAGCTCTATGGTGGGCTCAGCAGAGGGAGCCTTGGGTTCAGTACTGGAGCTGAGGAAGAGAGCTGACTTAATACAGGTCAGAGAGCAAAGGTTGCTTTTCTCTTCCTCTCTCATCTAGGAGCCTGGGCTTGCTGCTCAGCCTAGAAATGGCTAGGCAACATCACATGGTTCCCCTATGTGTGTGTATATGTCTGAATATTTTATGCCACAGATACAAAGTCCTTAGAGCCTGTCCCTGTGATGTTGTGCTCTAAAACTCAGCTCTCCTACCACATCACTGGGGTAGCTGTCACTCTTCTGGCAAAAGGAAGCAATGGAGGAGGAGACCTCCATCTAGCTGGTCTGTGTTGTCCAATCTTGTTTTCTATTCGATGTAGTAAAAGTACTTTGGATCTGTCCAAATATCCTGCTGCCTGGCATTGACTTCACTGCCGAAGTGCTGGTGTGTGCTGGCTGGGGAGGGAGGTGTTGCTCTTATATGGCCATTTCCAAATGGTCTCCATGTGTTAAATATTAACTTATTGCTGCTGATCTTATAGGTCATTTTACTGTGTCGCCAGCTCTCTTGACACACAGGGAGAATATTTGGAGTGTAACATGAATTTTTCTGTGTCTGGTTGTTTCACTGTTAATGTTTTGATTGAAAACTCGAGCTTTTGGCTAAATAGTATTTTTAGAAAATGCCTGCTTTCCTCATTAAATATTTTTGGTTGAAACCTAGCATTTCTTAACTTTTGTCTGAAAGACTTTCATTTTTGTGACAGTCATTGTATGAAAACATTTGCTCCTCAAGTTAACAGGGTGGTTTTTTTCAACAATTAGGATTTTATTTTGGAAAATTCCTGTTTTCCAAAGAGTTTCGTGCTCAAGCAGCCCGTGTGCCCAGCCCCAGTTCAACAAAAGCTGTTCGTGTGCCAGGCCAATAGGCAGAAGAGAAGATGGATAGCAGTGGTGCCTTTATTGTTCAGGAGAGAATAATTTAAGCAAAGATGGCTTTAAAACACAACCAACAAACCCCTGTTTTTTTGGTGAAGTATGGAGTGAAAAACTTTTCCTGCTTCTTCATCTCAGAACTTCAGGGTCTGAAATATTTCCAGGCAGGTCTTCTTGTTTGTTTATATGTCCATGACTTAACTGAGGTGAAACAGTTTTTAAAAAGCTGTGTCAGTAGGAGGCAGGAGGTGAAGACCCAGCCCAAGGCACAAGACATGATGTTCCTGTGAATTCCCTTTTTCCTTTCCTTGCTTCTTTTCTCTTTTTCTCTTTGCAGTGAATGAAGAGCCTGTCCCCTATGGGGTCCCCAATCAAGTTTTGACACAGTAGCCCTGCAATTCGAGCTAAAACTGGTTTGCCTGTTCCAGGAGGTACAAGCAAAGAAAACAAGCCCTGTTAGAAAACATATTGGCCTGCCTATGATTTTAAACACAATTTGGCATCATAATTTGATTATCTTTAAAACGTGCCAGCTAGTAAGACTAGGTCTTACAGGAACTTAAGATGAATCTCAGCAAATTAACATGATTTTAACACATCCTGCTCCATGTTTTATAAAGATCTGCTGGAGAACAAGCAATTGTGCTCTCTAACGTTGCTGCCTGATCCACTGAGGCACATGGGTTACTTCCAGCCTCTGTCACCATCCCCTCTTGCAGAATCACAGGGTAATAAGCCCAAGGAACAGCCTGTGAAACTTTGTCCCATGTACAGATGTGACCTAATTTAATAGGACAGATTTTCCACCCTTAAGTAACAGCATCCATGCAAGTGTGGCTGCTTTGATGGATAGACCTCCTTGCAAATGTTTTGTCCTTGATCAGAGCAAGTTACAGGCATTACCATCTCAGGACATTGCTCCAAAATGCAGGTGGACAGAAAGAGGGATCTTGAAGCCCCTGCCTGGTTCTCTCTAGAGTAATCCAATCTGATTTCCCCTGGAGGCACACCAGCTGAATGTGACAGTGATCTGAATTTGAATGGACTGACACTATGGGCTAAAACCTGCACGGACATTCTTACCTGGGCTGGCAGGCAGCTCATCCCCTAGACAGACATGGCTTCATGGTGTTTATTCCTGGATAAGGAGAATCACCATGGATTTTCCCCACATAAAGTTGGCACACTGTGATGAGCTGCATAAGAAACAGTAGAAATATGGAGAGGTTGTTTAGATAAACAGGAGTGAATGGCATTTTTCCAGAGTGCCTCCCAGGAGCTGGCTGAGGTGGGGCACATCCCCATCAGTCCTTCACGCACCTGCGCTTCTCCCGCTCTTGTACCAACCCAGCTGACATGCAGCACAGGGACGCCCATGCATTTCACCCATGCAAGTCCAAAAAATAAAGTTCTGCCTGACTGACTTGGACAAATGTGCACCCTTGACATGATCTCCAATGACTTACATATCCCCTCATGTGCTTGCACTGATGGGCAGACCCCCCAGAGTGCTGCTGGCATCCTGGCTGGCAGCACACAGGCATCTGTTTAAGAGCTCAGCACAGATGCATCATAGTTTACTTCTTGTAGCAAACAACCACAGACCTGTGTAGCATTTAATTAAGGTACACTAGCAAATCCTTTAAACAAAGAAGGCCCCATCAGGCAGTGCCAGTGACAGACACTGCTCAGCATCTCTGAGTGGGCCAGGATTTAATTAGAGCTGGTGCAGAAACCTTATAACCCAAGTGCTGTGGTGCAACGAGCACATCAAGTGATGTGAGTTTGGGCCCAGGACTATGGTCATCCAGCTCCCAAACAGACGAATATAGCTCCCAAAATGACAGTTGTGTAGATGAATAACTGTTGAAAACCCCTGAGCAGAAGAAGATCAAACCATTCTCTGGCCCATGGAAAGTATGAAGATGTGACCAACATTTGTAGGAGAAAGACAGGAGCATTTCAAGAATAGTTACGCATATAGCCATGCCAATGAGTTTCTTTAGCTGCACTGACTACCAAGGGTGAAGAAGATGGGCTTGAACCAGGGGAATCAATATCCTCAGTCACCTGCAGTAAGAGCAGCCCTGCTGGGTACCCCCAAGGGCTGTCAGGGCTCTTTTTCAGCTCACTACCTCAGGAGAGAGGACCTAATGTTTTTCAGTAAAGGATGTTCATGGTGCACATCCAAGCTGGCTGGGGCCTGAGCGTGGTGTGAGAGTATTTCATGGCGTGAGCAAGGGAAGGTGGAACAGCTGGGAGGTGAATGCCACCCCTGAGGAGTGGTGGTGGGAAGCTGTAAGCTGTTGAGGGTGTTTGGCTGAGAGCCTGGTGGCTGTGGTAATTGTTGCCGTTGGTAGGCTGTTTATCAGATTCTGTGCAACCAGCCTCTGATCAACAGCAATTACTATTCTTTACAGCTTTCGAGCAATGTTGGTTGCAAGCTGTGTGTGCTGTCATAATGTAAGAAACAGGCTTTGCAGGGATTTTGTGCTTTTCTTTTAAAGTTAACAGGTGTTCCTGGTCGCTTTGCAAAACCACAGTGAAAATATCTGCATACCACTGAAATGAAGCAACTCCAGACCAACCCCTGTGAAGATAATCCCACCCTTTGCTTTTGTTTTGTAGACACCAATGGTCAAAAAAAAGCTTCAAGTATGGGTTTTCATAATGATAGAGTGGGAGCTTTCACCATCACCCCAGTTTTGGACTGCATCTGATGCAGGCTCATAGAGACAGGGGACTGTTATTAAAGCTGCGTGAATAATGTACAGCTAGTAACTGAATAGAAGTGTTTGGCCTTTTTTTCTGTTTGCAAACTATCTGTGAGCCTGGCTGGATGTTCTTGAATGTGTTTGTTGTTTGAAATAATACTGCCCATAATTTCTGTGAATAATCATTCATTTGTAGCTTGCCTACGAGCATTTAGACAGTCAAAATGTCATTTCTGTTCCGTGGTTACATGAGTGCAACCCTGAGATTTCCACCAAGAGTACTCACAGTCAGCAGTGGTAAATTAACTTTTTGTAAAAACCTACTGAAATCTTTTTGGGAAATGTATGTTCATCTGCAATATTCATGGAAAACAGAAACAGGGGGAAATGCCGTTAAATAACAGTTCTTTGTAAAGCATTAGAAAGTATTTCCTATAATTCTTTTTATGGCTAAATGGACAATTTCAGGTTTTATGGCAGTCTGGAGCCACTTAATCAGAAGTAAGTTTGCTTAGAAGATTTCTACTTGAGCTGGAAACAGTGCCCTGGCCCTAAGATTCCTAAAGGGAGCTGCCGTAGTCCAGATCTGAGCCACCTCTGGACTCTGGAAACTGTACACTGAAATATTCGTATCTCTGACTGCCGAAGGACTGTTCAAGGGTGAAAAGAAGAGCTCACCGTTTAGTTTCCGAGGGGGGCTATCCCTGGTATAAAGCATCACCCCAGCTGTTGGGGGAGTGGTGTCCTCAGCACAGCCTGCTGCTTCATTTCTTCCCCTGGCCACAGGTTTGGTCACCGGCACCACTGGCATGTCATTCAGCTCAACTCAGCTTGGCACAGATGACTGCAGTTCACTGCTCCTTCTTGCCAAGCTTTCCAGAGACGTGAGTGTACCCTTTCCAGACGGAACCCGGTGTACCAGGGACGCTCACCATGTGCTCATGGGGCAAAGACAAAGCAAATGTCTCACCCACGTGCCCCAGCAGCCGCCAGAGCCTGTGGGGACACACTCAGATCAGCTGGGCAGCCAAGAGGCAACAGGGTTTTGTAACCTCCTTGTCCTCCAAAAATCAGTACATACTTGGTGCCTAAAGTGCTCCAAGCTCTGCCCTGTTGCAGCCACTTGGCCAGTAGCATCCAAGCCATGTCTTTGGCAGCCAACAAGGCCTGCTACCAGCTCTGCGAGGAGTTTCTACGGCAGTAGTGTTGGACTGCTGCCCATCTACCCAGGGAGGAATAAGGGAGGTTACAGAGAAAGGGATGAGCTAGGAACAGCTCTTCTGTTTGCTTTCACCCGTAGCCCTTCTGTTGCCTGGCATGGCTTGATAGTCTTGTGATAAGCATACTTTGAGGGCTACATTGCATAGGCATGTTAAGGAAGAAATAGTCAGTACTATACATAGTCTAAGCACCTCCACCCCAATTTGACACTTATTTTTCAAGGGTAGAAGCAATATTTTGCAAACAAAACAGTGCATGAATCCATTTTGGGTCTCTGAAATATATCTTCTTCCATTTCTTTAATACAGGCTTGTTGCTAACCCATTGCATTCTGAAAGACATGTACCACAGAAAATGATTTTTTTTTTCTGCAAATATTTTCCAGCTCCTGAACCCTTTGTTTCCAAGCAGCTCTTTTCTGTATAGGAGTAGGCATTTTCAAAATATTAGATCTCTCTTGGCATGCCAAAGAGCTGTGTGGGCTGCCAGCTCCCTATATCTGTTTCATGAAAACAACTAGGCAGGTCAGTTCTCAGAACCGAGGCTGTCCTCTGTCTTGCTTGCAAGATGTCCCCGGAGCAATGGATTTGGTAGCACTTTAAAGCAATGCTTTCTGATATCTTATAAATTTGTCAAATGTTGCTATGCTCGATCGGTTTCACTTAAAATTTTCATTGCCATCTCATTATCTGTGGGCTGCTTATAAAGCTAAAGGAGAGCAGGAGATTAGCAAATGACAGTTAAAACTACAGCAGTGTGGACAAAGGTGTGGACTTGCATTCAGGTGGTGAAATGGGCTGTGACCTTGTACAACTCACTTTACTCTGTATCCCTTCCCGGCCTTTGTCTTTACCACTCAAACCATAGACTTTTTGGGTTTTGTACAACAGACGAAGAAAAGAAAATTAACCTTACTGTAACGGAGGGGGGAGAAAAAAAATAACCTTTTTCTTTTTTACAACCTTCCTGCTCTCCTATCAACAGTTTGCTTGGTCCTTTCATCCTCTTTCTTTGTCCAGCATCCCCTTCTGTCCTACCCCTCATTGAGACTCCTTTACTGTCCCTCTCTTCTTTCCATCCCTTTGCCTTGTTTTCGCTTCCCCGGGAAGGTTTTAGTGGAGGAGAGTCATCTGAGGGAGAGAATATCTGCCCATGGATCTTGTGGACTGTACAGACTAAAATGAGAGTTACATCAAAGATGAGGTGTTTTTTGTGGAAAATGAAAACAAAAATAAGTTTTTCTCATATTATTGACATTTTTCATAAGGTATTGTTATTTGTAGAGTGAACTGAAGCCAGAAGTTAGACTTCGGCTATTGAAATGTTTTGACAAAAATTTGCCAACCTCTAATTTATATTTTCAATTCTCCAATTAAAAGGGAAAAAAAATATTTAAAAGAATCTTTCCCACAAACTTCTCCCCTCCCCCCACTTTTTTTTGGTCAGAAAAACAATTTTCCACTTGCACTAATTCAATACAACCTTTTTGTTTCAGAAGCCACATTGCAATAACATTGAAAAGGGAGGCCAGGACTGGCTGATTTAATGCTTCGCTCATGGCCATTTGTACCCTTTTCATTTTGCTTTACCTTTTTTTGAGCTGCTTTTGGTGGGAAGTGTTTTATATCCTGAAGTACCCCAGGCACTCCTCAACCCTGCTTCAATGCTGTGCTATATCACCGAACCGTATGTAGCTAGCTGGGGTACATCATGTGGTCACCTCATTTCACAGCCAACTAATAACTGATGATGGAGGTTCATGTATACAGCTACTGTGTGGTCTGGTATGACAGAGGAAAAAAATCTATGCTAGCAATTGATAGCCAGTTAGTCTGAATGGACTAATGGAGGGTTGAGATTTACTCCAGTAAGGGAGGAAGAGTGCTTGAATGGAGCTGGAGAGACATTACAGAGCTTTACCCAGTTCTTAAGGCATGAAGTCACCTCCATTTCCAGTGAGAACAATTACACCAGTGTCATTTTTATTAAGAAATGAAACACGAAGTATGAGCCAGCTGGTTGGCTTTAATGCCTTACGGCACTAAGTTATAAGACCTCATTTGTGATGATGCCATAATTAGGTCACCAGGAAGGTTAAATTCCACTTCTTGGCCGTGACGGAAACTTGGCCCAAGATGAGTGCAGGGTCTGGCAGCACCCATAAAATGGAGTGGCAAGATGGATCTGGCAAAATGAGTATCTGCCTGCTTCCTTCTCATTAAGAGCAGTTGGCCACAGTGGGGCAACTCAGGCCAGGCTAGGAGAGTTAGCTACAGAGTAAGGTTTGACTCTAATACCTGCTAAGAATGACTGTGGTTCTTTCGCAAGGAGTATATAAGACCCAAGCAGATTTTGCATGTATTCTGAAAATGTTCTCCATCCTTGTAATCTCAGGGTTTTGTGGCATGATGTGGAAATATAATAAAAAGAGGCTCTGGGTGGCTCTGTGTTCCTGAGACTCTGAAGTCTGAAGCAACATTTAAACCCTGCCCAGTTCCAGTGGACTGTCACTGACTCTTGCAGTATCATAAACTTTCTTAATATAAATCTAAAGATCACAAACTTGCATTTTAAGTTGTCACTGATTAGTAAGAGACACAATCCTGGAGCAGAGTTTGGACAGATGAACAGTATGGTCAAGACCAAGATATACAGTAGACCTTGTGGCTCTGTCTTCAGACTTTCTCCTTACAGCCTTTCCCAGCATGGATGTTTGTCAAACAGGCACTTAGGAAGTACCCAGCATGGGAAGAATTCAGCTTAATTGCTCATGTTGCAATCTTTCCACCAGATGTATTTATACCTGGACAACAAGCTTTGTTATCCTTCTGGTCAAGATGGTATTCACACTAGTGTCTTGCAAGAGAAAGTGAGGGAATTCAGGAGAAAATACATCTTTTTCCAACCCCAAAAGTCAAAGTTTTATCTAGTTTGGTGTTATCAGTTCATTGTTTGTTATGAATGAACACCCAAATAAAAGAAAGTTTTTGTTTTAACTTGTTCCCTCCCTCCTGATGGCAGGTGTAGGGTTAAATCAGTCTAGTTGGTGACAAACTGGAGGGCCAAGAAGATGGTGATGATATAAGATACAGCAAAGGAAGAGGTATGATTTCCACATTTGTCAGCCTGATCAATGACAGCAGGGAAGGGACAGTTATTCAGCTTTGGTGTGTGGTTGGGATGGGAGTAATCGGCAATGCAGTGATCCTTCAAAGTATTGTGCTCTGTGACGGTGCCTGAATTAAAGGCTGCATGGCTCACCTTTGGTGTTAAGGTTAACCATAAACTACCTAGTTTAGGCTATACAGACAGGCTTTTATGTATCTGCAGTCATATCTCCTATACCATCAGTTTTCAACTGCAGAGACAAGAAATTAAGTGCTGGAGTGCTCTTGCTGAAGACCGTCTCGATCTTGTGTGTTGGCATTTCATGGTCTTAGAAACACCGCTGATCTTGGCAGGACTGGCCTAAAACCGGCAGTGTCTCAAGACAGGATGAAGGTTCACTTACCAAATAAGAGTGGAGAAAATCTTGGCTGTGCTTTTATTTATTGTCTTGCATTGCTAGTATAACTAGATGCATAAATCATAAACATTAATAAATCTGTTATTGTCCTTTTTTCCTATTTGCAAACTGTCCAAACAATTTTCTCAACTGCATTTGTTATTCAGAATTTTTCACTGAGTAATTTCTGGAGATAATTCTTGTATTTTTATCTTGTCTGGGAAGTTATGCTGCATTTGACATTGGAGTTGTTTTCATTAGAGACATAAATCTTTCCTTTGTTGTTTCAGAATCACATTTCCCATGCTACCATTTGATTACAGATACGCAACTTGCTCTTTTTGATTGCTTTTCAGCATCCACTTATCACTGGCTGTTTCAGCTGCAAATGAAACGCTAGTAAATGGTATCATTTTGGACTAAATACTGTACACAGAAGCAAGAATATACTTAATATACTTGCACAGAAATTGAGAGTGAATGAACATCTGTGAAGTTTCCTTTTATTGATAGATTTTCTGTAATTTGTGCACATAGTCCATATTTTGTCTGAGTACCAAACCAATGTACAACAGAAATGTGAGGCCCTCCATGGGCTGTGTATGTTGATGGCATGTGTCAAAGCATGTAGCATTGCCATCACCCTTGCTATTTGCTCACCAGACACTAATGCATCAATCCCTAATCAAAATGGCCTGTATAGGCACAGAGTAAACCTGAGAGACTTCTCCACTAACTAGAAAAGGCAGAAATAAATAATTCATTATGGCACTGATCCCTCAAGTGGGGCATATGTAATATAGTCACTTGAGCGATGCTGGCCCACGTTCAGCAGGAGAGATGAGGAACGAGGATAGCTGGGTATCTGGTCCCCAGCTGGATGACAGATGGTCCTTGAGGGCATCCCAGGAGACCAAGTCCCTGCAGATGGAGAGAAAAGCGGGTGTCTGCTAACAACAGGGATGTAACAAAAAAATAAGAAGGCAGGAAGGTGACTGTGGACCACTACTTCATTCTGTACTTTAAATGTAAGTGTTGGCCACCACAGCCAGCCTCCCCTTCAGGGAGGAGAATCCTGAAAATATGTTCTGAGAATGGTTATTAGGTCAAGAGCCTCAGGGAAAAGAGGAGGAGAAATATTTTGTTCCTTGATCGTAACTCGGCTTAGATGCTAAGCTGCTCAGACGTCTTTGGGCATGCAGAAATGGAGATTACTTGTCTCCGGGATCAGGCTCCAGCTGAGAAAACGTTTCTCCAGGACACAGTCTTTGGAATTGGGTACCCAAATTCCACTGAGGTCTCACTGGCTACAGCCTCTTTGACCTCGTCTGATGTAAGTGTAAGGTTTTGGGACATGCTGCTCCAATGTGGGCAGAGTGTTTTCTCTCATGAAAGGAGAGGCTGGGACAGAGAAACTGTTTGCAGGAAAACATTTTAATGGAGGAATTTTACCATTGTTACTGGGATAGCAGATTTTAGTGGGGTAATAAAGGGTAAATTTTCTGACAAGCTTGAAGTCTAGAGCATTCACCTTGAATTAAGTGAAGGGTGGCAGTTGGTGGAATAAGAAGATCTGAACTCAAAAGCAAGCCAATGCATGCATGCAAAAACATTTGGCAATTGTTTAGTGGAACAACGACAGCCTTAATAGCACAGTATTAGGCAGAGAGCCAAGAGGCAAAAATATTTGTAAATAGGGTTTGCTAATTTTTTCCACTGGCAAACATAGCAAAAGAGGGAGGGGAGAATTAGTGCTCTGAAGAGACAGGCCTGGGAGCACAGGTCTCTCTAGGTTTATGAACAGAACCTCTCTGTAATACACATCCCAAATGCAAATAAGTTTGTGTGTGTGTGTGCATGTCTGTGTGTCTGCATATCTGCATAGCAGAGGGATATAAAGAAGATGTGGCAAGGAGGCATTCCTCCAGTTCAGGAACAGGAGCTGAAAGATAATCAGAAATACAGAAGGAACCTTCCTCTTCCCCAGAAGGATGCCAAGGCCTAATTACGAAACCAGTGCTGGCAGGTGATGCTGAATATTTCTGCCTATGGACCTGTCCTTTTGGAGTCTCTCTCCTGATGTTAATGTTTGGGAGCTGTTGGAGTGGTTGCATCTGTACCCCAGCTCTCCTCTCCCCTCTTCAAAGCTTCCTCCTGCTGTGTCTGTATGAAGGAGTTGCCATCTTAGAGATATACTCTGAAGCACACTGGGATAAGATGATTTGGGAGATCTGTAGCAGAACCAGTCAGTGGCTGGGCCTGGATTTACTGTCTTCCTTTCACATGTTACTTGGAATCATCTCTTCCACAATCCCTTTTCTTTTAGAAAGAAAATCTCCTGAGCAGATTGCGTCTATTCTGCAGCTGTTGTTCCTGCTCCTACCCACCCGGTGAACCCGGGCTATGTGTAACCAACAGAGAAACATCTTGAAATTGTTGGGGATGTCACTTCTGCAGAAATCAAGTTATTGACCAGCCTTTGACTATCACTTTTCCAGTTTCTTTCTGGTCACAAACAGCAGTGCTTTTCACAGGAGTATGGGCATGCCCCGAAGTAATGGCTGAAATTCTGGAAGAGCAGTTATTTTTCTCCTTTATGACATTTGTGCATCACATGAAAAGACCTACTATTGAGCCCACATTTTGTTCCTTGCCACAGTAAGAATAAACTTGACTGCGATACAAATTTACTGCAGAAAAGAGCAGGCAATATGGATTTTTTTGATCTTATGCAATGGGTGCATTGAATGATGTCCTCAGATTCAACATCATGCTGTGAATGTTTCTTCTTGACCATGAAGCACAATAACTCATGTCTCCGATTTGCACACATTTCAGTATCCAAGTAAGTGATACTTGTATCTTAACTGGACTTGAAGTGAAGCGTTTTCAAGTTCTACACAAATGCTGGTTTTCCAGCAGTACTCTCTAAATCATGGTCTGCTACTCTTCCTCCCTGTGAAATAGCCTGAACATGTTAAATGAAAAAAATAACCCAAAAAAGTATTCAAGGGAGAGCTTGCACATCTAACCGCCTTCAGGGGGACTGGGAGTGGAGTAAATGTAAAATGTGTTAAGCTGAAGTTATCACATAGAAACATACAATGGTTTGGGTTGGAAAGGGCCTTCAAGATCATTGAGTTCCAAGCCCCTGGCCATGGGCAGGGACACCTCCCACTAGACCAGGTTGCTCAAAGCCCCATCCAACTGAGTCTTGAACACTTCCAGGGAAGGGGCACCCACATTTTTCTGGGAAGCCTGTTCCAGTGTCTCACCACCCTCACAGTTAAGAATTTCTTCCTCATATTTAATCTAATTCTCCCCTCTTTCAGTTTAAAACCATTACCCTTTGTTCTGTCACTACTTGCCCTTGCAAAAAGTCCCCCTCCAGCTTTCTTGTAGGCACCCTTCAGATACTGGAAAGCTGCTGTAGGGTCTCCCCAAGTATTACATGATGGGTAATAATTTCCTGTTGGCATATTTAGGTTTTCTACAGAATGTTTTGCACCACAAAGTTCTTACTTGCATGAGATAAGAACATGAATGGCTGCACAGAAAAGCTTTGGATGTCCATCCCATTTAAAACCAAACAACATTTTGCACCTTTTGCTGATGCGCAGAAGTAATGAGTGGGTTCTTAGGACAATCAGTCAGCTTTGTGAAGGTCTAAGCACAGTTTTTTACATCTCCTTTTTAACTTCTGTGCTGCACATCTGAAGACTTCATGTTTTGCCCATCTGATCATGGGAGGCAGAGCCAAATTCCCTCTGCAGTTCACTGATGCTGCACTGAAGTTTAGTACCTAGGTGAACATGCAGCACCTTTGCACCTTCCTGGTTTTGGAGAGGATCTGGGAGCCATGCAGAAAACACAAGATAGCTAAAATACCTTTGGCCTCCACCAGACCTCTCCTGTTCCTCCTTTGGCACTTATTAGACCTGGACTAGTGAGGTGGTAATGTAGAAACAGTAGTGAGCCCCTCAAGTTTGGTCTGAGGGTTCTGCAGCTCATGTTTGCCTTCAGACTTGGGCTGCAGGAGACTTGATCTTGACCCTCAGAGTTCAAGTTGTTGTACTTATTTATTAATGCATTTAATAAATATTGAAAGAGGAAAAGGTCATGGGCTGACCCCCATGGAAAAGTTTTGCTCCTTGCAGAGAGTACTGAAGGTTGCTTACAGGGAGATTGAGAAGCAAGCCCACTGCTATTGTGGCTTGTGACTGAATCCCAGGAAAAACAACTTGTGATTTATTTCAGCTGCATAATAATATTACAAAGTAATAAAAATAAAGGCATATTTAATGATGTCCTTCCATTAAATGGTATGCCCTGGCTGTCTATCAATGGCTCCACAGACCTACTGGCGCCTGTGTCAAGACTCTTTCAGCATGGGGAGAGACATTAAATACCATGATAGAGTCCTATGTACCACCAGGTTATGCTGCACAATTCATTTCCATTAGGCAAGTCATTTTTTCCTTTCCTTGGCCATTGCAACTTTGTTATGCTAATAAATATGCTTGTGTAGTGCGACCCAATTTAAACAAAGACTTGACACAGTAACTTTGCCGGACACATCTAGAATGGGACATCTGGGTCTCATCACAGACAAGGGTCTCTTCTCTCACCCTCTCATCTTCACAACATATCAGTGCTCTCAAGCACAGCTCTCTTCAAGTCTCCAGTATGCATTTGTTATTTTCATTATTAGCTGAAAAAAATCAGGCAATCCCTGTTCAGAAGAGGAAAGGGAGAAGGATTTTCAATTGTACAGGGAGCTGGAGAAAAAATTAGGAGGAGGGGAATTACAATGGTAGAATAGAAATCATTTATTGACATCCTGCTTCTGAAAGGATTCAAAAGCATTTTACAAACTGCATACAGTTCACTTTTCCGAAAACTAAAATACTGCTATCTCTTGGACATGGGTACAGTGGCAATTCTTGCTCTGCTGCTGTACAATGCAATGTGTGTGGTGGATACTATCCCAAAGAGCAGTTCCGCAGAGAGGAGCTGAGCAGGCAGGATTCCAGTCCACTGATCATTCAGAGTCTCAAAAGCCTGTTTCTATGAAAAGTGCAAGAGCACATGCTTGTTAGGGTGTCCATTTTCTGTTTTTGCTGAGCTATTTGGGGTAGGCTGGAAGTTGCTCTCAAATAGCCAAAATGAAGTGAACTTCTGCGTAAATGGCTTGGTTCATCTCTGACTCAGAGGTGGTTTCCCACATACCGAGTTACCAGCACCACTTTC
The DNA here is from genome assembly GCA_013400055.1 of Nycticryphes semicollaris. Lineage (NCBI taxonomy): Eukaryota > Metazoa > Chordata > Aves > Charadriiformes > Rostratulidae > Nycticryphes > Nycticryphes semicollaris. The sequence goes on along the minus strand of VXBJ01002601.1, from coordinate 80,177 downwards.
TGTAGCACTTGTGTTTTCCTTGACAGTTTCCCATCCAAAAATGTGGCAATGTTGACCTTGGTTAATAATTCCCAGAGGGAACGTATATGCACAGCATCCTCCCACACAAAGCTGCGCTGCCAGATGAATCCCAACCTGCTCCAGAGGTGGAGGAAAATGAGCCTGGGGGCAAGGAAAGCAGCTCTGCCCACTTACTGTGCACTCTGAAAGGCCCTTTCGTATATCATCTTGGCTTTCCTTGGTTTCCCCTGTTCTTAGATCAGACCTCAGACTATGATGGTTTGTTTACTTACACTTTTAGGCTGAAGAGCCAAGTGAGTTTGGCATCCAACACTCTCCCATTTACAAATCAGTGTCCAACACTGAATATACTTTATTTATTTTACCTTCTTCTTACATGATATTGTTAATTTAGTCATAGGAATAAAACATAAATGATTACAGCAAGGTTTATACCAAGCATTTTTGATACACTCCGGAGAGTACACATAGCGTGGCATGATCAGATCCAGTTATCTGTAATGGAGTCTTTTTGAGAGGGAAAAAAGAAAAAAAGGTTCTTCAGAGTGCTACTGTCTTCTGGCTCTTCTGCTCCTTAGTGATGGTCCTGAGTGACAAGTTTTGTAACTTTGCTAGGCCAGGAAGCAAAGTTAGATGGCAGGCAGCCTGGGCTGCCTCTCCTAACAAACCCCAAGTGTTTACTGAATCTGTGTGCTTAACTGAGTGCTCTCTTGCTTGATTTCTCATGACAGCTTGCTGTTAAATTCACCCAACATATTAGTGTAAGGAGAATTTAATAACATATTACATAATTATTACTTATTCTATAAAATACAAAATAAATGGACACATTATGTTATACAGAATTAACATGTTGTTTTAGAGCAGATTCCTTTGCAGTCATTCCCCAATCACAGTGGTCCTGGTAAAAGGATAAAATGGTAGTAATGAACATACGCTGAAAAAAAATGTTTAAGAGTTGATGTTTTCTTTTTACCTCCTACATAAGTAAGAAGAAGGAGGAGGAGGAGAAGAAGTAGACGGAGAGGAGAGTCCAGCATTTTTTTCATTCTCGTTTTGCATTTTACCAAAATCACAGGTCTATCCAGTTCTGTGATAAAAATACAAACTCCGGAGAGCTGGAGGTGTGTGGACTCAAGGAGACTGACTGTCTAGGTGCAGGGCCTAACCTTTCATCTGCCTCGATCACTCCTCCATCCAGTATCTCTTTCAAAAGCTCTTTTTCTGCACTCTAATGTTCTGCTAATCATAATTTGTGTTTCTGAATGCACGAAAGAACCGTTTCCTGTCTCCGGTGGAAAGAGGGAGGGGGAAAAAAAGCGGTATTTAAAGTCAAAACTAAATTTTTCTTGTAAAGCCTACTACAGGAAAACAAAAGCCGTTTCCATTACAGACACAGTTCAGGCGCCTCTTTAAAAGCGATCACACCCGGGAGGTGTTAACAAGCCATGTGCAGGGGGTTACATTCTCTTTTCCATTCAAGTGTCAGCTTTGCTAGCTTGCAATCGGAGGCAAATCAGTGATCCATGGCTGAGCACATCAGAAAGGTATGATGTAATGGGCCCTGCGCTCAATCCCTCCTTCACGCGGGCGGCAGAGCCACGTCCCATCGAGTTAATCATTGACATGAAAGAGTCGCTTGGGCACTGACATGGGAGGGCAACATGTAACTCCCCC
>VXBJ01002601.1:60960-78037 GCA_013400055.1 Nycticryphes semicollaris | reverse complement strand
TTTTTTTTTTTTTTTCCCCACTGGGCTGGATTCATGCACAAATATGCAAGGCAGAGCAGTCTGCTCATTTGCACTTAGCATGAAACCCTGAGTTTGAGAGTTTTTTAGAGAAAAAACGCACCAACAAACTCACTGCAAAGGTTTGCTCTGTGAGAACAAGAACTTTGGTGCTTTCTCATTTCCTCTCTTTCAGACACTGATCAGACACTCACCTTCATGAAACTATCAGACGACCTCATTATTGTTCCCTATGAGGAGAAGCTTAAAAAAAAAAAAAAGCTGGAAGTGGGCTGAAGCAAATTGTGGCATCTGGAATTGCAAAGCTGCTGCTGGATCCTACAGCCCTGCTGAGCACTGGTCGTGCTGCTGGAACACCCTGGTGGGGACTGAAAAATGGCATGAGTAAGATTTGTATTTTATACAACTGATGTTATTAAACGAGTTCTGTGGCTGCATGGCTGTATCTGCTTATTCTGACCTGTAAGATGCCAAAGTTTATAAATACATCATTGAGTTGTTAGTGTGGATCTTCATGAAACAGTCTGTAGATAAAAGGATGTTAATACCTCAGCAATACAAATTATGGTTTCTTGCAATGTCATGTAACAGCAAAATAGCTACAGACTGACATGGAGACAGTAAAAATATTGTTATCAGGAACATCATGCTCTGTTCTTTTTGACGGCATAGGAAGTGCATGGCTGGGTGAACACGTGGAGTTCAGGGATTCATGGCAGGTGGTTCTCTCCACCAGTCAGACTGATGTTCCTGTGGCTGTAGACAAGTGCCTTCTTCCTTTTTTTTTTTTGCCTATGAGCACGTACTGTCTATTGAAATCTACCCGTATCTTGCTTCACTGCTTAGGGTAAAACAGCCTTGGGAGATGTGCTGTTGAGGTTGACATCACCAGGCTTTTTAGTGCTGAGGGACAACCCTGTTCTGCTCCAGGGAGGTCAATTCAGATGTGAACGTCCTCATTCTGTTTTTCCTTCAGCCTGTATTTTTTAGCTAGTGTGCAGTAAGGTAAGAAAATCACAGCATGGCCCTAAAACATAATATGTACTCTTTGCTGAGTCTGGCCTGATGTGTTTGGGACAGAATGTAAACAAATGGTGCTGAGCACCAGAAAATCGCATATTATCTCAGGTATTTCCCAAGTTGTGTTCTGTGATGGACACCCTTGTGGTCCTTGGCAGTTCTGAGGGAGCTTGTGATGCACCCTTAGTATGGTCTCTCTCTCAGGAAGAGCTTTCCTTTATATAAAAAAGGCAACATGAGTGTTATGTGTTGTGCATCTCTTGGTTCAGTTCATCCCTGGACCAGGATTGCTTTGTATTAGGCAAAAAAGTCCTTGTGTATAGGATACAAACACATATGTATTCCTATATATTTATATATAGATATATGTGATTATTAAATAATAAGGTATTTTTTCCCCTGGAGTTTTGCTGGATGAAAGGTGGTGTAACATAAAATATTTTATTCATGGCTATGTTTACCCAGACCATAGCACCGTTTTCCAGAGATGTTATCTAATTCTAACATCTGAGAGACTCTTAGAATAAAAGATTTCATGGTAATCACATATAACAAAGGCAGAAAGATTGTGGAAAGGTAACAAGGCTGATCTTGATTTGCAAGCAGGCAAGGTAACAATTCCCTGCAGTCTCAATCCTATGTCCCAGCCTCTTTATGCTGCTTCGCTGTTTAATAGGGCTTTTTTTTTTTAAAGGACAAGACAAATTGCCTAGCCACAAGAATTTAAACAATGCTTTTAATCTGGGTGAAGAAATGCGCTTGTACTGACTGCTTGGCTGCCTTTAAAATCTACTATTGCAATATCTCAGTAAAAGGTGCATTTGTAGAAGGGGGAGCTGTAGCTTAATGTAATTGCACTGTATATCTTATTTATCTCCACTGCACTTGATTTACAGTTCCAAATAACCCTTTTGCCATTTTTTTGGCTGAGAAACCTTCAGGGGTTGTGCCTGCCATGGAGGCAGGGAGAGGTACACCTCTCCTGCCAGTACGGCCCTGGTCCAAGCCGCATTGTCCCCCACGATTTTGTGGCCAGACAAGCCAGCTGATAAAAGATGTATGTTTTTTAATAACCTAGGTTTTAAGGAAAAGGAAATTTCATTGCAGCTTTTTACTCTGAAACCACGTGGAAATGCACCAAACCTCAGATTTTTTTCTTGAACAGAAGAACTTTTACTCTACTCCAAGGGCTAGTGACACCTTCATGCTTTTTTTACATTGCTCAAGTGCCTGATAGGAGCCTCCCCACCTTTCGTCTCCAGCTCCATCCTTCATTTCTTAGCCCAACATTCTCTGTTTCACCGGGTGACAATATTGCTAGCAAGATTTTGTGTGCATGCATCTGTGTGGCTGCAACAGTCATGTATTAGCAGGCTGTATAAAACTCATAAAGGCCAGAGGTTCAGATAGTGTCATAGAATGGTTGGAGTTGGAAGGGACCTTAAAGATCGTTGAGTTCCAACCCGCCTTGCCCTGGGCAGGAATACCTCCCAATAGACCAAGTTGCTCAAAGCCCCATCCAACCTGGCCTTGAACACTCCCAGAGATGGAGTATCCACAACTTTTCTGGGCAACCTGTTCCAGTGTCTCACCACCCTCATGGTGAAAAATTTCTTCCTGTTACCTAATCTAAATCTACCCTCTTCCAGTTTGAAGCCATTACACCTCGTCTTGTCACTACATGCCTTTGCAAAAAGTCTTTTCCCATCCCTCCTGTAGGTCCCCTTTAGATACTGGAAGGCTGCTATAAGGTCTCCCTGGAGCCTTCTCTTCTCCAGGATGAGCAGCCCCAACTCTCAGCCTGCCTTCACAGGAGAGATGCTCCAGCTCTCTCATCAGCTTAGTGGCCCTCTGCTGTATGCGCTCCAACAGACCCATGTCCTCTTATGTTGGAGGCTCTAGAGCTGAATACAGTGTTCCTCATTTCCCTTTAAAGAAGACAGTGCCAAATGATACTGCTGACAACAGCATCCCTATGCTGCTCCACAACCCAGCCCGGTGCCCTGACAGACTCGTGAGAGCCAAGGGGAGCTGCTGGCATTTCCCATTAATTCCTGGAGTCATCCCCCTTCCCTTGACAGGCCAAAATGGGCACCTTGTGGTTCTTGGCTGTATGAAGAATGTCATATGTGGCTTGTAAGGTCAGAAAGGTTGGCCGTTTCTGGGAACACACATTTTCTTAACACACCTTTGGGAGGGTCTATGCACTGTGTCAGTGAAAACGGCTACGCGCACAGATACACATCCACATGTACTGGGAAGAAAGGAGACAGATGGTCTCTATTACCCCATGTAACCAAATGCAGGATGCAGATGATCCAAAACAATTATAATGGGAGCTTTCCTATCACAGAGTTTTAAAGAGACTTCATTCATCACATACTTAGTGGGCATGGCTCCAGCTCCAAGGACATACTTCATTTAAAAATATTCATAATAAAGTTTTTCTGCTCAGTATAATGTTACGATTTTAAAGTGTAAAATGGTTTGACTCTTTAAAACCAGAAGCAAGAGTTACGCTTCATCCTGTGAGTTTCCCTGTTCCCGTGGGACCATGAGAGTGTTTCTTCATGCCAAGGACCACGTAAATTTTTAGGAAAATGAGTCCACAGACCCATTAAATATAATTAGCAATAATTTGTAATAACCTCTGCCACAACAGTTTCATTTCCAGCAGCGAAACACCAGGCTGATCTTTGCACATCTGTGTATTCTCCCCATTTTACCTCCTTGCTGCTACACTGTAAGAACGTGCATGGTTTTTATTCTTTCAAACAGCCTCTCACGAAGTTTGAGGGACCGCTAGAGGTCCCCAGCAGTGCTGTAAAACACTCGCCCGGGGCACTTCTTTCCAGTCGCCAGCTTACCTTGGCCCGTCAGCCTAGCAGTGGGACAAACCACCCTCTTTGGCCTCTCGACGATGTAACTGTGCAGGAAGACATGTCACATTTGTACCAAGCTGGGAAAAATATTTATTTAGCAGGTGCGTATGTGTTGGTTTTACCCCGACCGCTGAAGCTGCTCAGCACTTTGGAATGCTCCTTGCCTTTATGGAGGGGATTAATGGGCAGCGTGAAGGTTATTCTCCTATAAACACAGCTGATCACATGAACCTGCCACTTCTCAGCACCTCCTTATAAGAGAAAGGGATGGGTTCGGAAAAGATCATCTGAAAGAGGGACCTAGAGAATCAGACCTTTAAATCCATATTTAGTTCCTCAGCTGATTTTTTTTTCACAAGTGCTGCTCCAAAATAACTCCTCCAGTTCAGTAGAAGTCCTTGTAATAAAAGAAATCTGTGTGTATGCATGCCATGTACTATAAATCACTTCATCTCCTATTGAAGCACGGCCACTTCTGTGTAAAAACACGGCAGATGTTTAACGTGTCATGTCACAGCAGCTCTCTGTAGCAGATTTCAGTGGGAGATGAAGAACGCCATGAAACTGCAAGAAGGATTTAGTTAGGCGAGACGTAATTACCGAAGTTGGACTATGTCCAGGACACTGGGGCAAATGCTCGCTCCTGCCTTTGTAAATTTGATTTTAACAACTTTAATTTTAAACACCTGATAGACATATTTCTTGCCAACTGAACAGATTGCTGAAAGTAAGAGAGGCAGCATTTCCTAAGCAGAAAAATCGCAGAAAATGAAGAAAGGGCGGCGGGGTGGGGGGGGAAGTTTCCTCCTATATTTGTGACACCTCAGTGGGAAACCATGAAATACTCACTGCAGAAACACATTTTCTGGGCTGTAGGTCATCTTAGCTTATAGTGCCCCACAGCCTGAGCAATATTTTGTGTGTGGAAGTGACAAACTGTAGAAAGTGAATGAGCATGGGGGGATCAGTGTAGGGAGGCCAGGTCAGAGCAGTGCAGAAACAAAACAAGAACCACCTGCCTAAAAAGAAGAAAATTAAACTTCTTTAGCTATTAAAACGTATTTATGTACCAGCATTTGTTGATGACATTGCAAATATCCACATCCAACAACCAAATGGTTCAACACACCAGCTTGCTTATGTGGAATTCAACTGTGTCTACAGCACTGCAACAATACAAACATAGCAAAACGAATACTTGAAAGAAAACATCTTGTATAACACAGACCCTCTGAATCTTGGGAGGAACGTTGCTGACCTTGGGTACCCTTGAGATTTGCCACATGAGCAGAGCAAATTATTTCTCACAGCAGTTTGCAAGCTTTGGAATAAGCAAGTCCTGATCCTGTTTTAGCACAAGTAGATGACTTTCTAGGTTCCCTTCCAGCTAAACATTTCTGTGACATTAAAGCCCACCCCCAAAGCTTATTAACAAAGATGCTAAAGATAATGGTAAAATAATATAGCATCTACCATGGCAAGTCGTACAGGAAACCAGTACTACCCTACAGAAGGGTACTTCAGAATAGTTTGCAGGAGAGTTGCTTTAAGTAGAAGAATTATTTCCATGCTTGTACAAAACACGTAACAAGTGTCCTGGGACTTGCTCTGTCCCATCTCCGGCTCAGGTTGTATTGCACATGGGAGACATTTATCTCAGCTGGAAAAAATCTGAACTACCCATTTCCCAGATATGTATGCTCGTCACACCGTGGTGTCAGCAGAAGCTAGGTTGTGGCTGTTGAGAAATATATGGCCCCAAGTCATGTGTGCAGCTTATATTCAAACAAGGGGGAATCAGAGGGGCTCAGGTAGATGTAGCTGTACCTCCTTATCAGCATGCCGAAATTACAGCAGGCCGTGGGCTCTTGTTGCAGTCTCCCTTCTCCTGTGTAATCCTTATGGAGCTGCACAAGACCTTACAGCAGCGCTGCTACCCTGACCCTGTCTTTAATGCCCAAAGTCTCAACACATCCCCTTGCTTCTCATTATGAGAAAGGGCCACTTTGGGGTTTGATGGACGGCCGCAGACCCCTGCAGCCTATCAAACTCACAGGTCAGCAAATAAGCCCTCAACAGCTTTGTTACAGGATTAGGCTTGGTACATTCATTTTATGCCCAGGGAATGAAGCAGAATGAAGCTTCAGCATACTGCTTTTTCAATTAGGTCTGCTGCCGCTTTTAAAGAACAGGAGTGTTTTAGACCCAAACTACTATTAAAAAAATATTATTGTTGTTGTTATTATTATAATATTACAGCTTTGCTGCATACTGAGGTATCCTCTGGTGTTAAACAAGAAAGTGCAATTCACAAGTTGAACAAAATAATTAAATACTCCATGTTTCTTCATCAGCATGGTAACGACACAGATACAATTTATCTACCCTGTTGGCAATGAAGCTCAGATGCTCATCAGAGGTTTGTTGTTATTTTGTGCTGTCATACACAAAAAACTATAGCTATATAACTATACCTTTTTCTTTTATCTTTTAAAACCCGTGTATGTAGAAAGGAGGCAATGGCTTTACACAGCTAACTGCTTGTCCATTTATTCTGTATAGTAACTAAAAAGACTAGTGCAAAACATCTCAGCCTCAGTTCTCTTCTGGTGTAAATCAAGCAATTCCACTACAGACCAGTGGAGCTGTAATACAGCTTGCACCAGGGGAGCATTAGGCCTTCTGGTACAAGTATAAAAAATTTCTAATTGCAAACGCTTGTATGAAAACAGCATTCTCCCCCCTCACGCACCTTTTGTGTTACTGTGTATCCTCATCTCCAATTTTCTGTCACTTCAAAAGCTACTAACAAATGTATAATCAGCAAGCAGAAAGATATCATCTTATCTAATCTGCAGAAAACTCTTTTCTATCCTTGACCTGAACTCCCAGTCACAATCACAGCTAATTGAGATGCTATATACATGGACAGGCCGGATGTTCAACCATGGTCTGCACCTCTCAGTCTGAATATATTGAAATTCCACTCTAAGGCCAGTATCTGTGTTGGTATCCAAAACCTGTGCTGTTGATAATTTAAGCAATTGTTTTACAAATTCCTATCACATTATAGTATCCTGATTAAAAGCATTTAAGGCAGATACTTCCTTTTAAATGTACCCTTAAGCATTGAGCTGGTTTGGAGCTATATGTGAAAAAGATATATCCCTTCTTGTTTCTTGGGGGATTGCAGTATATTGACAGTCCTTATTTCTCCTAATGAAGAGAAGCACCCTTTTTCCCCTTGAAAGAGAAAGACTTAGCTACTTCATGATTACCTTGTGCATGGTTGACTTCAGAGCTTGTATGCACAGCTCATGGCATCCTGATCAGCAAGTAATTCTGCAATTAAACTTGCTACAAACCAAAAAGGTGCACAGTGTTGTTGGTCTGCTCTAAATTCACAAACATATGGAGAAACTGTTGCGCAATTTTCTTAATTAGAGAAAATCACCACACTTTAAAGAAAAATAAATAGACTGTTCTAATCACAAAGTTTTAAAATAAAACCAAATACACAAAAAGCCCAGTCCCACCCCTTCATGCTAGATCTCAAGGGGCTGAAAAGCTTGTAACAGGCTGGTCCTGCCCACAAATGCGCTGCAAGAAGCAGTTGCCAGGTTGGCCTTCATCCTGCTTCATTTGGGTAAAAACTCCCTTTGACATCAGCTGGAGCAAGGTTTGCTCCTAACTAAACAAAAAAATTCAAGAGAGAAAAACCACAGCTCATGATTGTTGTATGGAGCTGGAAACAGGCTCCAACTCTGTAATTTGCTGAGTATCTTTATCTCAGTATACAGAAACAGACTGAAATCACTGTCTTGTGCCATTTGGGGGAAAACCAGCTATTATTTATGTCTAAAGACTTTTAGCTCTTAATGGAGAAAAAAAAGAAACACACTAAACTCTCCCAAGGTCGCATGTAATGCAGAGTGTATTACTTGCTGACCCCACTTCTCACGCCTACACCTGACACACATACATGAACACATTAATTTTTGCTACCCAAGAGAAATCTCTGTTTAGATTTGAGACAAAAAGCAGCAGTCTATCATCTCATGTCCTTCTAAAAACCTGACATTTACAGAGCTCTTTCCAAATGAGTTCATTAAACACTGCATGCATCTTAAGGCCATATGCAGCAGTATAATTTAGAGCGTATATTTTATGGGTTTCTTTTTCTGGCTTACCCACTGATTATTATGTGCTGTAAAATTTCAATTAACCCAACTAGTCAGGGGAATAAAAAAGGGAAATAAAAAGTAGGTGATGGAAAAGTGTATGTTAACAAATGCTATAGGAAAGCAGTCCATGGAACGTCAAGTATGTTGCATGTGTAAGATTTCAGTGTTACTAATGCCCTTTTCTTCTTACAGAAAGTCTAGAACAAATAAAAAGGACATAATGGCAACTGAATCATCTCCATCATTCTTACTATGTTCTTACAAGCAGCAGACATTTTAAAACATCATGGACAAACGCACAGCAAATTTTATCTTCGTTTTCTCTGTGCAAACTTGAAGACCTAGATGGAACAGCACAAACCCGAATTAAAGGCTGGATTTGCCCCAGCTGGGAACAAAAATGATTGGAAAGGTAAAACATATCCACAAAGTTCTCCCCATAACATGTAAGTGTAACAACCTAATTCTTATGTGTGGGGCAGACACACAGGGCTAAAAAGGCTGCTCATATAAATGAAAATGTTCCCAAATAACCGCAGCTTCCTCGATCTACATCTCAGTGTTTGGCACCCAAATGCTGTTACTTAAGCCCCAAGTAGTTGCAAGCACAAAATTTTGGACCTGAAGAAAAATCACAGAAAGGGCTGGGATATTTTTTCCTGTGTCAGACCTGCAAAAATGAGACGGTGGAACTTAGTAAGCTGTCCCTGCTAAAACCATAAAAGAAAGTGCATAAAGACATGTCAATATGAAAGGCCCCAACTGTATAGTGACTTGTCCAAGTATGTTATTACATGTATACAGTTGTTTTGACTGTTTACCACTTCCTCATCCGCAATGATTTTTAATGGATGCTAAACTGCTAGCCTTAGCCAATTTCTGCATTGCCCAAGCTTGCTTACCAGTGATTCTTAAGGCCAGTAATTTCTCATCAATGTGATTCCACTTGATCTGGTCTAACCCCATCCCAATGAAAGTATTTTCTGTTTTCACTGCTGCTGCCAGCAATACATGGTCCTAAATGTCCACAGCCTGCAGACCCTGGTTTTAAAGGCTGAAGAAGCTTGGCAGATGTTTCCAACCTCTCTGGTGCAGAGCAATCCTCCTCTCCTTGCTTTAAGAAGTTGACTTTTTGCAGAGGCTTGCATATTTGTTTGGACTTGCTTCTTTGCCGAGTAGTAACCTGGAGAGCAACACACAAACAGAATTAGGGCCACGACTCTGATAATAGCCGCTTTTCAAGAAATCTCTCAAATCTCCTTTTCGTGTTGAAGAAGTCACTTAGATTTCTCTATGGCTTGTTAATGAACAAAACTAATACCTCTAGCATGTTCCACATAAAGCTATGTAATACCAAACAAAACAAAGGAAACATGCTGGCTTTTATCCAATTGAGATCAAAAGACTTTGAACCCTCTTACGCAAGCTGAGCAATGTGACATTTCGCTCACACTTTTAGATCCACTGCTGTGGTGCTGTCCAGACAGAAATAGGTGGCTTTTTTGCCTCCTTAAAACTAGCAAAAGATACTCTGTAAAATAACATCAGAAGAACTATATATATGGGGCGCTGTATGTCTGCTTGTTAGATCAGACTGCGGATTCAAGGAGGGCTGCATAAAAACCTTGGGCTATCACTGAACTTTAACTAATTTTTTGCTCAGAGAGTAAACACTGTGGCTCATGGGAAGAACATCCATTATGTTTTCATACATACATATGGCTGAATCCTTGTTTCTGGTGCAAATGTGCATTAATGTTAACTACAGAACTGTGATTACAACAGAGGAGTTTCCCTATGAGTTGCTCCCCTGCCTCCTACCCTCGCACACAAAACTCCACATACCTTTTTCAGGTCATAGGGCAGAATTAGCTGAAATGGAAGCTAGATGATTATTTATCTTTATATAGTTCATAGGATTTATGGAGAGCAGGACACGATCCCAGGGAGAGTGTATTCTCCCATTCAGGAACATGCACTACTAACTCGGTACAAAAGTGAATTCTTCTGTCATTATAACCCGTGGAACAGCAGAGGAAAGGAATACCAGAAAGAAAACAAAAGCAGCTTATATTACCAAATGTAATTCTTACTACTTATTTCTTCCTTTCCTCCCCATTATCTCCTAGCCATCTTGCATGATCTGCTTCAGAAGTAAGACCAGCTTGTGAAAACAGAGGATTTTTACCAATTTTCTTTCTTTGGACTTCAGCAAAGGAGACAAGATTTATGAATGTTACTCAGAAGAGCCAAGGTCTAACTGTATCAGACTCAGGCAAGCCAAAAAGGTTTGGAAGAGAAGGGGAGTGAAGAGCTGGCATGGTTCACCAATCTTGGGGAAAAAAAAAAAAAGAAAATGCTTTTAACCTGTATCTAAGGACCACACTTCACAACGAAAAAGACAGAATGGAGGTGGAGTGTATGTATATAATAGTTGGGAAGGAACTACAGAAGGAACAGAAGGAAAAAAATCTATTTTCGTACTGGTTCACTCTTGGCCTGAGGAGTCAAATGCAGCAAGAAAACCTCTGCTCCTTCCACTCTGCAGGCGCCAATGTCCACAAAACCCCATGGCTGGTTTTTTAATATATTGATATTTATTTAATGGGCCACAGCTGTCTTTGAAAGTCTAAATTAAATGCACATTGTTGGATCTTAATGTAAAGCATTACAGAGCTCTTGTTGACCAAAGCTGAATGCAGATAACCGAGTTCAAATCCAGCCTCAGATCCTAATCCTAAACTAACCTTTCATTACAGGATGGCAGAAATTGAGCAAATGGGTGGAAGAGGTCAGACTGTATCAGTAGGTATGACTTCCCCTGGCTCAGTTTTGCCTGAATGACTTCAATCGCGCCCAGAGGGACAAGGTTGCTGCAGCTTATAGGGAAACTTTAATGCATCCTGGAGCTGGCAATAAGACGTGTGTGTGTGTGTGTGTATGCGTGTGTGTGCTGGTGCAAGAAGGATTGAGAGAGCGACCTATCTCCAGGCTTCATGAAAAGAGAAGACTGCAAATGATTTTCCTGGCCCATCTCACACACCCAGATTCCTCAGGGAGAAGGGTACCGTTGTTAGACTAAAGTGTTTTCTCTTAAGAAAACACATGTGGGAAAGTGTTAGACTGTGCAGTGTGGTATTTTGGTTTCCACATCCCCTGATGAAATGTTTCTTGCCTGGGGAAAACAAAACGGAAGAAAAATATCCCCTGGAAATATCTGCATAATTTACTCCCACACACCTAGTGAGAGATTTACAATTGAACAGCAGTTCCCTCAAACCATCACAACACTGTGCTCTGAATTGCACTTCTGTACTCTTACCTGTAAATTATACTGCTAATTAGTTAATGGCTGTAAACTGCTTTGGAGAAGAAAAGAGCACTCATTAAAAATCATTGTTCTGTACTCCAGCATGCAATGTTCCACCTTTCATTAATCTCCAACCTCTTCCTGAACCTCTCACTAGCAATTAAGTTTCATACCCTCAAATAGCAAATTAGTCTATTGTCTGACTTAACTGAGATCAACATCACTGTTCAGAAAGTGTTTCCTGAAACCTTAGCTTCAATTATCTTCTAGGCAATTTCAAGCTGGTGTCTCACATTAAATTCCTGGAAGAAAATCCCTGGTCTATGTCTTGAAAACCCCACCCTCGGATAAACTAAAACCCCAAAGGGAAATCCATTATATGGGATTAGATTTTTCGAACAAGCTCAAATCCCATTGAGAAGAGAAAATGAAGGGACAGATGTTCAAAAGAACTTAGCATGTAGGATGCTGAGGACTTTCAAAAACCTGAAGATCTTTTATGGGTGCTGAAACCCACTCCCAACAGCCAGTCCTGGTGAGAGGCATTTGAAAACCTAGCCACTTCTGCCACCTGGCCAAGTTTAAGATCAATTTGCCCTTAACACTTACGGATGCCTTCACTGAGTATAATATCCAAGCTGAAGTTAGCGGGAGACCTGGCTACTTTCTCAGGTTTCTGGTCTTCCTTCTCAGCCTTAGGTGGCTGAAGAGTGTTTCCACTCAGGAAAGGGAACCCATGGCAAAACTGTTTCCCTACCATGATCCTACTTGAGAAGTCACCTCACTGCTTCTCTTAGGCTGTCTTTTTAAACACCTAGCCCTCCTCACCATCCCAACTATCCTCCTGCAAGAACTGGTCGTTATCCTACTGCTCTGTGACAAGTCCTAAGCAGACTCCCAGGGCCAGGAGGGGGTGATATAGCACCTTGGAAAACCACAAGCCCTATGGCCATCAATTTGGAGTATGCCTTCCTTTTCCTTCTGGTGTCTCTTTAAAGGGTTGCACCTTCTTAAAGGAAGACTGGTTTACAGGCCCACCGGAGAACTTTTAAGCAGCTGCTGGGACCAGGTTTGATTGTCTGAGACACACCTGGGTCTCACACACCTGTCAAAGGCGCCTGTCTTCTTTTCTTCCCTTCTGAGATCCTCTTGCCCCCTGTTCTCTTGCGAGTTTTGGGTTTCTCAGTTAGTGCCACAGTGAACTCCAAGCATTCCCCACCATGCAGCTATGGTAAAAGGCTGGCACCTCATGGCCTTCAAGTTCTTCCCACTGCAGAAGCCCATCCGCTGGCACGTCCCAGAGGAAATCAAAGTTCCACTGCTGCTGGGCCCCCTTCATGCTGTTGCGCAGCATGTGCTGATGCAGCTGCTCGTGGTCTACAGAGCCAGAGAGGTTCCTCCGGGTGTGGGCTGTGTTCCCTGGCCTCTGCTTCATCTTTTCTTCCTGGTGCTGTTCTCCAGCGAGTGTATACAGCAGCAACTCCCTGCCAAGGACAGAAAGACTATCAGCCACCCTTTTGCATGCTCAGTTTAGTGGGCACTGCATACCCTTTAAGGGGAGTGCGGCAGTAAACCTAGATACTTCTGATCCCACTACGGGAAATCTTGGCTTCTTTTCAAAGAATTTTATCCCAATCTCCAGTCCAGAGTGGGAATTGCCATTTATAGGATTTATCTATAGAAGTTTGGGGAAGGGTGAAAAGCCCTCATCTCTTTTGCACACCCTTATGTGTACACTGAGTGAGGGCTTGCCCTAAGGGTTACAGAGCACACAAGGAAGTGGACAACATCCCCTGAGGTAGTGCAGCAAAAGACAAAGCACAGAAGTGGCACTTGGGGAAACAGCCATGTGTGTCACCCTGAACAAGGAAACCACCTGAGAAAGAGAATATCCAAGACAATGAAAGGTGATGTCAATCAGTATACAAGACATGTTTAATTTTACAGTGAAGGTGGTAACTCTTTCCTGACTAGTCTTACCATTTGTTTTGCGGTTTCTTGCTTGACCTTTTCATTCCCTTTTCTTGAAGCAATTGCCTGAGAAATAGTTCCAGTCACAGACAAAAACCACTGTCTTATTTCCTATAATGGCAAATCCCATTCAAGCATCAGGAGGTGGACTTCCCATTTGGTAGGCTGGCATGGGGACAGAAGAGATGGGGTTTGTACCCTCCTCTGGCAGGTAAGATAGGGACACAGCAAGACTGAGAAATCAGGCATTTTTGAGATTTCATAGGCCAGGAGGGCATAAATATGCTAAATACATTCACCTACTAGTTTCTGCACCAGGTCTTCAATTTCTGGAAGAACTTGAAAACAGATCTTAAAGCTCATAAAGAATTCTTTATCTTTGCACAAAACTCAGCCTGTCAATGCATAGCATAACAAACTGTCATGCATAGCAGCAGACAGACTAAAAAAACTTCAGAGAAACATTAGCAAGCAGTCAAATTCTGGATTTGTTGCGCTACTGAGAATTCTGAAGGGCATAGAGGGGGACAGCAGAGAGAGGTAAACCGGTGATTTGCCTACAGATCATGCAGATAAAGCAGCTCAGCTCCCGCAGAACCTCAAGCTCCAGGCTTGGTCTCCAATGTCTGGAAGGGTGCTTCAGCCACAGCAGACGAAAACCCAGATGTGACTGGTATAATCACATATCCCACTCCCTTATCTTTGCAGATAATCCACATCTTAATCCACATCAACTCTGAACATTCCCTTGTAATCACACCCCAAGTTCCTACTCTGAGAATGTCACGTGGTGGCTCCAGTATCAAAAGCTTATCAGTAACTGGGTGGTATTGGCACTTAAATGGTTCTGCATATAGTCTGACACAGAAAACTCAGATACTGAGGGATGCGGCTACCTCCTCCTAAGTGGAAGCTGAGTGTCAGTTCCGCAGCTGGTAACACACCTGAGAGGACCTCTGCATCTGATAACACACCTGAGATAACACACCATCAGAGGTACAAAGAGGCAGCAACCTGGCTCCTGCATCCATTTATAAATCTTACTCCTTGCTCTCAGCAGCTCTGAACCAACATACTGCAAATGCATGGCCCACAGCCACAGCAAATTAGAGAATGCCAGGGCTGGGTTGCCCTTCTGGTGCATGGATTGATTTCCAACATTGGGTGTGGCTCTGGAGGCTGATGTCTCCCATGTAGCTCCAGGATGGGAAGCAGAGTAGCCCTGTTCAGTTTGGGACCCAATCTGGAGCTGATTATTACATCTGATGGAACTACAGTGTCTCCTGGTCCCCAGACAGGTCCTACCAGTGGTACCACACCATGCCGTGCTGTTACACCAGCTTGTTTGGCATAAGCCTTCAGCACTCAGCTGCCAACAGGAATAAAGCTGGCAGGTGCCCACTAGATGCTCCTCACAGGGCCTAGGAAAGTTAGGAAAGCACTTTCCCTGAGGAAAAGCAGCCAAGAGCACAACGACAAGGATAATCCTCTAGGTGGCATCCAGAACCCCCAAACTCCACACAAAACTTTTCTCCAGATTGTGCACAAGCCTTGACCTAAAAACGTCTGGATACTGGCCTGTGCCAGCTGTCACTATGGCTAGTAACAATTGTACCTCCACTACTTCTTCATTTGGTGCCAAGCCCTCGGCAGCTTAAACTGAGTTCATTCAAAGGTCTTAGGACAAGACACAAGGTCTTAGAAAAGGACACACAGTGCTTTGCAAGGATATTCCTCTTTCTTAGAAACTTTCCTCATACTTGGTAGGAATTGACTGTTTGATAAGAGTGAACCAGAGTTAGGAAGAAAGTATTTATCAAACAACTACGGCCTCTTCTAACAGCATATTTTAATATCACACAGGAATGAACTAGAAAAGACTCTGCCTTGCTCCATTAATGATTATGGCTATTCCAGCACAGCCTGGGAATCCAGTGCCTTGTCTTTAAGATTGTCTAATCCCAGGTGTTTCAAAGGAAGATAAAAAGCCAGCTGAGAGGGTAATTATAGAATAACCTTTCCCTATGGAAAGTTTCTTCCTGATGCTCTTAATTATGTCATGAATCACAAATGCTTCTAACTCTTCCAAACTTGCATCATGTGTATATACTGCCTGTTGCCATTTCCATTATTTATGGTTGCATACAGGGTGAAGTCCTGGCCCTACTGAAGTCAGTGCAAGTTTACCGCAGCAGAACCAGGATGTGGCCCCTCGCTTTTTTCCAGACTCTTTCCAGGTCTTGGCTCCAAAGCTGCACCGTCACTATTCCCACAGCTTACTCTTGAGTTGCATGGGTGTATTAAAACAAGACTGAAATGTTTCTCAAATGCAAAGACACTATTGGTGGGGTCCTTTTTTTCTTAACCCATGATTTCTGCACCACTTCAGAACAAGCTGTGAGGCCCACCCTGCCAAGTTCATACCCATCCATATGTGCATCCTTACTGAGCCAAGATGCAGGACAAACGCCAAAGGCCAGAGGTGTGCAATTGCAGTGGCCACTTCTGTTTTCTCTCCAGCTCTGTCCTAACTTGAAAGAGTAGAAAAGAAACACAAACTTCCTAGGCAGTTCAGTGCTTGCTCCTTGCATCGAACTTTTAGAGCATCAGAGGAATGTTATCTTGCATTTCTGAAGTACCAATGTATGCACGAGTAAAAAAAAAACAAAACCAAAACCAACCAACCAAAAAAACCCCTGACAACAAGCAAAGGAACTAATGCTATGGATATTCCATTTTCATTCTTTCAAGTGAAGGCCTGCTTCCTAAATAACTTTGATACTGAAACTTCCTAGCTTGTAAGTCTTATTTTTAGACACAATGCTGCCCTGTGGCAGGTGCTCAGTTATATTTAACTCATTCTTTTTTGAAACTTTAACTGAAAAAAAGGTCTTCTCGTCCCTTCTGGGTTCAGAGGGAGCCACAGTCCTTGTTCCCTGCCTCTAAATCCTTGCACCTCTTCTCTGCCTCCCCTGGTGCTCGCTGCTCTGCCACCACAGCCGAGTGCCACCATCTGTCCCCGGCACGCCTCCCCTTTGTGCGGAAGTGAACGGGATGGAGAGGGGTGTGAGTGTGCGTATGCAAGAACGGGATTTATTTTTCATAGCCTCAGACAATACACACTAAGTGCCCGGGCGACCCTCATCGCCGTGCCACCCCCGGCGAGGACGGGTCCCGGGTGAGCACGCCCCGCGTATGGCAGATGGGAACCGGGGCGGGGGGGAATGGACCCCATCAGGGGGTGTGCGTGACCCCTGGGGAAGGGGCTGCCATCGGCCTCGCCGCCCCGGTGTTAGCACTGCCGGGCGAGTCCCGGCGGGGAGGAAAGGAGGGGCACGCACCTAACACCCAGNGGTGGTCACATGTTTATACATCGTCATAACGACTATTCTCCGAAGTTTTAGTAATCCTTAAGGTTTCTACATAAGTGAAGTGGGTTTGTGTTTTAATTTCCCAGTTGCTCTCAGAAGACACGTGAGGCAGCGGGGCTGAGTGTTCCCTTTTGTGGGAAGGTGTCACGGTTTCTGCTTGGATGGGGTTGATTTTCTTGCTAGCAGCTGGCGTGGGGCTATGTTTTGGATTTGGGATGAGAATAGTGTTGGTAGCGCTCTGACGGGTTTGGTTGTTGCTGAGCACATACGGTCTTTTCAACTCTTCACCCTGCCCCACCAGCAAGTAGGCTGGGGGTGCAC
>VXBJ01002601.1:5860-60810 GCA_013400055.1 Nycticryphes semicollaris | reverse complement strand
GCACCTAACACCCAGCGACACCGACGACCTCGCCCCCGGGGCTGTCCCGTACCGCCCCACGCGCTCCCTCCCAGCCCCGCGGGGTGGCAGCGCCCGGGCTCCCGGACCCGGAGCTCACTTACATGCGGGGCGTCCCGAGAGCCACCTCCCTGCCGGCAGCGGGGAGGCAGAGGGAGGGGCAGCGACGGGACGTAACCGTAACCAGGACCAGGACCAGGACCACGNCGGTTTCTGCTTGGATGGGGTTGATTTTCTTGCTAGCAGCTGGCGTGGGGCTATGTTTTGGATTTGGGATGAGAATAGTGTTGGTAGCGCTCTGACGGGTTTGGTTGTTGCTGAGCACATACGGTCTTTTCAACTCTTCACCCTGCCCCACCAGCAAGTAGGCTGGGGGTGCACAAGATGTTGGGAGGAGATGGGGCTGGGACAGCTGACCCCAACTGACCAAAGGGGTGTTCCATGTTATATGGTGTTATGCTCAGAATATAAAGCTGGGGGAAGAAGAAGGAGGTGGGGAGTGTTATTTGGGGTTACGGCATTTGTCTTCCAAGTAACCATTACATGTGATGGAGCCCTGCTTTCCTGGAGATGGCTGGAAAGCTGCCTGCTCATGGGAAGTTGTGAATGAATTCCTTGTTCTGCTTGGCTTGTGTGCACAGCTTTTGCTCTACCTATTAAACTGTCTTTTGTGTCACTGCGGTCAGCGTGGATTCACCAAGGCGAAATCATGCTTGACCAATCTGATAGCCTTCTGTGATGGCATGACTGGCTGGGGAGATGAGGGGAGAGCAGTGGATGTTGTCTGACTTGACTTCAGCAAGGCTTTTGATGCTGTTTCCCATAACATCCTCATAGGTAAGCCTAGGAAGTGTAGATTAGACAGAGAGGTGATTGAGAACTGGCTGAATAGCAGAGCTCAGAGGGTTGTGATCAGTCTAGTTGGAGGCCTGTAACTAGTGGTGTTCCCCGGGGGTCAGTACTGGGTCCGGTCTTGTTCAATATTTTCATCAACAACCTGGATGAGGGCACAGAGTGTACCCTCAGCAAGTTTGCTGAGGATACAAAACTGGGAGGAGTGGCTGACACACCAGAAGGATGACAGTGAGACCTGGACAGGTTGGAGAGTTGGGCAGAGAGGAATCTAATGAATTTCAACACGGGCAAGTGTAGGGTCCTGCACCTAGGGAGGAATAACTCTGTGCACTGGTACGGGTTAGGGGTTGACCTGCTGGAAAGCCGCTCTATAGAGAGAGACCTTGGAGTCCTAGTGGACAACTTCTTGAACACGGGGCAGCAATGTGCCCTTGTGGCCAAGAAGGTCAATGGTCTCCTGGAGTGCATTAAAAAGAGTGTAGCCAGCAGGTCAAGGGAGTCTATCGTCCCCCTTTGCCCTGGTGAGGCCACATGTGGAGTACTGTGTTGAGTTCTGGACTCCCCAGTTCAAGAAGGACAGAGAACTACTGGAGAGGGTCCAGCAAAGAGCTACGAAGATGATCAAGGGAACGAAGAGCCTCTCTTATGAGGAAAGGCTGAGAGACCTGTGTCTGTTTAGCCTGGAGAAGAAAAGACTGAGAGAGGATCTTACCAATGCTTATAAATATCTAAAGGGCAGGTGTCAAGAGGATGGATTCGGGCTATTCTCAGTGGTGCCTGGTGACAGGACAAGGGGTAACACAGGAAATTCCATCTGAACATGAGAGAAAAATTATTTACTTTGAGGGTGCCAGGGCACTGGAACAGGCCACCCAGAGAGGTTATGGAGTCCTCTCCTCTGGAGGTATTCAAAACCCATCTGGATGCCTTCCTGTCCAACCCGCTGTAGGTGAATTTGGCAGGGGTGTTGGACTAGATGATCTCTGAAGGTCCCTTCCAGCCTGTACCATTCTATGATTCTCAACCCATGAGTTTTTTTCTCACTTCTACTCTTCCAATTCTCTTTCCCATCCCAATTGAGAGGAATGAGTGAGCAGCAGTGTGGTCCTAGTTGCTGGCTGGAGTTAAACCATGACAGAAGGTACGTCTTTGTTATTTACTCCGTACACAGGCAGAAGCAGGCATTGAGGGAACTCCACCTTTGTAATTTCCATTTTTGAATTTGAAAGGCCTGCTTTTTTTTTGTTCTTCTGGGTTTCTATATTTTTGTTCAAGAGCAGGAAGAGAGGGAAGAGCTGGAGAAAGACTATGGTTTTCTTTAGCTCATTTGCAAGCCAGGCAGAAAAATATCATTTACACTCAGAGAGATGAAGAGAAAGGGATAAAAATATTAATTCTATGAGAACATGACTGTTGTTAAATTCAGGCAATGATGCCTTTTTCCCCATCATATTCCACCTCCAATGTATATGATTTCCACCGTACTTTCATATTCCACCCCTGAGCATTTCCCCTGCAAGGACTTATGCCAAAATTTTGCTTTATATCTCCCCCTTCAAAACCATTTTTAAACTCTGGCAGGGGAAACAGGATCTGGATTTTTGCATTTCCATGTGGGTTGTGACCATCCCCCAGGTGGGAGAGCTCTTGCAGCCAAGCCCAGCAGCAAGGAAGGACATAGAGCACAGCTTGGTGATGTTCCTTCTCATCTCTCCAGCAAGGATGGGATGCACCCCACTGGTAGCACTGGCCACGTTATCTCCATGTCTGCCTTTGGCTGCAGAAGCTGGTGGGCTTAACCACATGGAGTGGGGACAGTGCTGAGCTCAGAGGAGTCCACAGCTTTTTCCAGCCTCTATATAAGCCTCCCTCAAGCCCCTCACAGCTCCCACCTAATGCCCTTGACCCACCCCCAAACCCACTGGTGGTGAAATGTACCCCAACAAGGGGAACGACTCTGCTGGGACAGTGTGGTGGGAGGTCAAATGCTGGGAGCTGGTGGAGGGCTGAAAAAGGTGCCCCTCAGCCCTAACACCCTTGGAATGGGGAGACCCTTTTTGGTCCATTTTCACTGCACACGCTCCTGCACTAGTCCAACATGTCAGTGTTGAGGCTGCAAAAGGAGAGCCTTCTTTCTTAAGCTTTAATGGCAATTTTGGATGTTAAGAAAGCCCACCTCTATGTTGTTACTTCTTGCAAAGTGTTTTTTGGTTGTCCTTCATCTTTTAAGAAAGCCTCATGTTTCAGGCAGTTTTTTCTTTAGATTGTTCCTTTGTCAAATCACAAACTAGGAAACCATATGTTCCCATATGATTTGCTGGGAACGCTTGTTTTTATCGTAGTCTAGGTAAAGTAATTTTTTATGCAAATAGCGTGCCATTTATGTTAGGGCTCAGTTTCTTTCACAGAAAATGGAACTCTTTGGAAACGGAATTCCATTTTTTCTTAATGGATTTTTTCTGGGAGAAGCTTAAATTAGTAATAGTTTCTGGCATAGCTGTGTGTAATCATGTGTCTTATCTTACGCACATGGATATATTTGTGCCAAAGGCTGTGAATCATGTTCTTAGCCGTTTCCAATCACGATCTGAGGTTTCATTAAATTATAAAGGCAATTCATGTTTAAGCATCACCTCACCCGCAAGGTTATGCTTTTGGTTTGCAACGTGCTTTTTACAGTGGATCACCCCCTGAAGGATTATTCTCTGAGTTAGGTTTGCCATCCATTCTGAATTTCTGAGATCACTTAAGCTTTGATGTCTCTCGCTCTCAACTTGGCACCTAACTACTGCTTTACAATTCATTGATAGTAGGAGAAGACAATGGGATGATGCAAGGGCTTGCAGCAGAAAGAAGGCCATATGTATGTGTCTCTTTTCCAGTCATGTACTCTATATCCCTCGATCCATCAGGATCAGCACTTTGAGATGTGATGCTGCCTTTATACGGGAAAAGTAGGTTTAGAAAGGCAGCAGCACCAACACAGTAGATCTTTACAAAGATTATTGGTTTCTCAATTGTGGTTTTTTAGAGTTTTGCAACTTCCTATTTTGGTGTAGAATTAAATAATAATAAGAAAAAAGACGGTGCTTGTAATCCTGGACATTGTGTAGCAGCTCAAACCAAAAACTGAACTAAAATGAGGGACGATAGTGGGTTTGGTGGGAAAGGATTGTAAACTTAAGGCAAGTGTGATAAATGTGAGGAGTGACAGTTACATTATTACTGTATCAGTTCTGGTCTCTGTGCAAAGCTAAGGGCTTGTATTTTCTGTAACTTGCAGACTTTAAGAAGTGCCACTGGATCAAAAGACAAATTGCTCCACTACGCCAGTGCTCTCTACTAGTGCGTGCCTTGAAAAATGTAACTGAGTAAATTCCTATTTTCAATTAACTCTATAAGTGAGAAGGTAAATGGACGCAAAAGAATCACTGCTGCATTATCTATTCACCTGTTCACTGGAGATTAATTTTCAAATAGGCTAAGGAGTATTGCCTATAACATAAAACCCAGACATAAACACAGGAAAAATTAAGGGCTAGACAATCTTTCACACTCCATTTATCCTCTTACACTGCATTTAAAACTTGGTCACAGAAACTAGACCCCGTAAGATTTTGAGGGCATAGGAAAACTCCAGACTTTTTCCTCCCCCTCCACCCCAGGAAACAGGTTTTCCTTTAGTTTTTGTATCTGCACTGCTCCTCACCTGCTGGAACAAAGCTACTTTTAGTTTCTGAGGAATGTGAAAGATATTTTGTGTGATTTAGTTAGCCTATATAAAACGTAGTTAGGTATATTTCTTAGCAAGTATACCCTGTGTTAGAAATGGAACATGTTACGTGGCCTTTTGCCTGTTGACATATCCCTGGGCAGGGAGAGCAAGAACAATATTGAAAAAGAAACCATATGTATAAAACAAAGAGGAAGGTTACTGCTAAAAATATCAAAAATACTTACACAGATGTAACATAGATGCTAGTGTGGGGAAAGCTGATACTGTATGTAGGAAAGGAAAAAATGCTTGGTTGTATGAAGAAGTGGTAAATGCAAAAGCACAGCACGGAACTTCTGTTTTGGGAAGGTGGTGGGGAGAGCCTTCTCTGCAGAGAGGAAAAATAGTTACTGTGGGTGCTCTTTGTGAAGAGAAGTGGTGGTGTAGGTGGCTTCAGCTTGGGAAAGAGTGATGGCTCATGAGACGATCAGGACCCCCAAATTGCAGTTCATGGTGCCCAGAGGTGTGTGGGTGAGACAGCCCTGTGCTCTAGTTGGATTTAATATTTCACGATGGAGGATGAGGAGGGCTGGGAGAGCAGGAGATACAGAGGAAGGATGAGTTTTCTATAGTGAAGTGTAGTATCGACTGGCTGGTTGCTCTGTCACCTCAGCACCCTCACCCCACCAGTGTAGCACAGGCAGCCATGATGTCTGTGCCCACCCCTCCACGTTGGTGGAAAAGAGCAGGAAGCCTGGGATGTCTGCAAGAAGTTAGGTGCAAAGCACTACCATGCCAGAGCTGCTGATCCTCCAGGGCAGGTTTGCTGGGCACTGGCAGGACATGGCAAAGCAGAATCTAGTTGAAAGATGTCAACCCAAATTGACATCTCCTTCTCTCCTATGGCTCTCTGCCGGTGCTGTGCTTGGTGCTCCCTGGTGTCCTCTCATATGGTCTTACAGATTGGGAGAGCCTTGGTTCATACACCAAGGGGCAAGGCAGGCAGAGAGCTCTGCCCATCATGGACCTGCTCTGCTCTCCCTGGTGCTCTCTGGCAGGGCAGCTGATAGTCAGGCAAATGAAGGCAAAGGTGTGGGAGAATTTACTGGTCACTTCTGGCCATGGGCACAAGGTTCCCCTGTGACTGTGAGTGTCATAAGCAGATGCTTAGGACTGCTCTGTGCCGCCCCTGAATCAAGTTTTAGCACTCATTCTTTGGGCAGCAAAATTCAGCCATGCCTGCCTTTTGGTCCGTTTTATTCCAAGTGACAAGCATCAAGACTACAAAACGAAGCTCTGTGAATTATTAATGTACTTCTGGAGAGGACTTCTTGAGCCATGTGCTATTATATCATCTGCCTTTGTTCACTTCCATGCAGAGGTGTCAAAGGTGTAAGCAGGAGGTGGAAACACAGCACTTCTGAGTGTTTGCTTTTCTTCTATTTCCCTTTTTGGGCATCAGATGCTACAGCTGATCTAAATCTAGGCATTACCTGTTAGGTATACTGTGTAAAGCAACACATGTGTGCAATGTCTTAGCCATTATCAGACCAAAGAGCACGTTCATAGGAATATATATGGTACCCAAGTAGATGTCCGTGCCGACATGTTGATATCTGTTGCTTCTCAAAGTGAGTGGATACTGAGCCTTGTGCTTAAAAGTGATGAGGGGTGAACTGCCAGACAAGTGGCCTGATTGTGTAGGCCTTGCTTCCTCAGGAGACCAGGACAAAATGGGAACAGGAGAACGATGTCAGCTATAGTTTGCCCTTTTTGTTCCTTTCTTTAAAATGCTCCTTTTACCTGTATTTTCAATGTTTTAATCCAGAATTTAACCCATTATTTAGACTTGAAGCTACTGTGTGGTGTTCCCAATGAGTTCTGAGAGTCTCACAGGCCTGGCAAATATAGAGAAAATGAATTTATAGAAATTGGTTTCGTAAAGAAAGCTTTTGGGCTGTCTGCAATACTAATCATTATTGACAGCCAAAGAGTCAGTGTCTTTGTCACTAAGCTGCAGCTCCTTTTGGACCAAAAGCATCACATAGTAAAAAAGGGAAATTTTGCCAGGCAGGCTTGTCTTGCAGCTTCTGGCTGTTTCCAATCCCACAGCCAATTTTTCCCAGAGAAGTTGTAGATACCCCATCTCTGGAAGCGTTGGATGAGGCTTTCAGCAACCTGGTCTAGTGAAACATGTCCCTGCCCATGGTAGGGCAGTTGGATTAGATGATCTTCAAAGGTCGCTTTCAACTCAAACCGTTCTGTGATTCTATGTCTGACAGTATTTTTTTGCCTTTTTTTTCCCACTCTCCCAAAGCTGATAGGAGCCTTAAGGATGTGGGAAGACCCAAGGATTTCAGTCATTTTCTCTCAGGTGGACACCAGTGCAACCAATGCTCTGTAAGTGTCAGAAACAGTGAATCTTCTTCTAAGGATCTGAGTCCTTTGCCCACTCTTTTGCCCAGTAAGCTGAGACACATGTGCTCTGTGGCGAGGCTAAAACTATCCTTGCCTTGCCTGACCAGCTGGACGCTGACAGATTAAAGTACATGACTAAGCTCTGTTTGCCTTCTGCACTGGCACTTTAATTTGGGTGCATTTCCTTTATTCAGCTGCCAGTTTTCACAAAACTTGTGAAAACATAATTTTCTTTGATATTTCTTCCCTTCTGCCAAACACGCCAACAGATTCTGAAGCTGTGAGGGAAGGTTTGACAGCCGATTGGATAAGGATAAATCTCATTCGCTTTGGAGAGCAGGCAAAAGTGGCGTCTGATTAAGAATGTGACAAATACATGTTACAGCAGTTATCTGTTCCCCATACCTCCTTTTTCTGATTAATTTTGTATATATGTACATATGGGCACGAAGCCATGAAAAATAGGATGCAAATTAGAGCATCTCAGTGTCTCTAATATTTATTTGGGAGGCCTGTGAGATCTGAGTAGCACAAGGTGGCCAGGGTCTCCTGTCTGGGGACATAAGTGGTCATGGTTATCCCAGATCTTCAACTCCTTACAGTACCAAATTGGGGTATGAACTCTCAGTGTCTCACTCGTTCCCGGTCACCTCTAGTCTGTCAGTGTTAGCTTGCTCCTTGGCTTGGCTTTAGTGTGGGGCAGATTGCACGCTGTGAGGTAGTGCCTTGCTGTGGTTTGGAGGACTATGTGCCAAGGGCCATTTCTAATTGGTACTGTGAATAAGAGTACATGAAGTTTGGTGCCCTCCATGCAACACAGTTCTTCAGCCCTACCTCAACAGGCTGAAGAACTCAAACCCTCCACTCTGAAACCCTCCCACCCTCAAGCACCTGCACGTGCTCTCATGCAATGTGCCAGGAGGTGCAGCAGTTGCCACTTTGAACAGAAAAATAAATAAATCAGAACTTAAGGATACCATACAGAGCTCAGTGGGCACCTGGGGGTCAAATGCTATGCTGCAGGGATATAAGCATCTTAGCTTTGCAGTCAGAGAATGGTCCCTAACCCTGTTTCCCTTAGCATTGTAGATGTTACCTGTGTCTCCCTACCTCTGTTTTCTTAGCAATAAAAATGAGCTGCATGTACTCCAAATTTTATTCAAAGCAAAATGACTGTTCAACTATGATCATGGATTTGTAAGACCATTTCACATGCTTTAGTGAAGTGTTACCTGTAATAGCACAAAAAAGCCTATCTAAATGTTAATCAGAATTTTTTTTTTCTGCAACCTCAACAGCTAAATAATTTTTCAGTTAAATATTAATTAAAATGTTGCATAGGGCAATTTAGGCCAGCACTAATTCTTTGAATGAGGTTTTAAGCCTTGGCAATAAGGGTGCTTTGTGCGCACACTGCCAGTACCCTTTGGGGACGAGTTGACTCATCATGAGGAAGGTGTGCTGGGCTGCAAATCACCTCTGGAAGGGCATTTAGTTGGGTAGGAGTCCATGGTGGGCCTACACAAGAGAGCCTTACCTGAGCTCTAAGTCAGATGTGAGCTGTGTATCCATGTTAGCATGATAAAGTGCAAACCAGAAGTGGCAGACCCTGTCTTGCAGGAGAGCTTGTACAGGGTGGCCTGGCACCAGAGGTCTCTCATGGCTGTCTAAAAACTACAGAGAAAAACTTGAGTTTTTAAGTGTGGTACAGCTTTCTGAGGAATAAATGAGCTTGACCTGGAGTGGTGAACCTGGCCTCCTCCAACCTCTCTTCTGACCTAAAACTCTGGGAAATTTTCTCATTATTATCCATACATAATTACAATTACTTATTTTTCTATATACTACACATAGTGCCAAAAAGGCAAGGGCCAATGTTTGTTACACTATGGAAAATGTGTTAAAAATATCGTGTCTTCCCCAGCATGGGGCCTGGGTTCAGAGTTGCTGGTCAGTGTTTGTAGCTCTGTTCACACCTTTGTCATTATGTCTGCAGTTAGTAGCTGGTCATATTTTAGCAGAGTAGACATGGTGTCTCTCACATATTGAGTGTCTAAAAGGGCTGTTTACTATGTGGTGTGGAGCAAAATGTGCCACATCAACATAAGAGAGAGCCTAAACCCAAGAAATGCTGCAGTTCAGAGACTGTGCTGCACTCTGTGGCTCACCATGACTTGGATGAGGCATTTTAGTGGCTTGGAAATGAAAATGGATTCCCCAAAGCTGGCATGGATGGGATGGGTCAGCATGAAAGGGACTGGAGGGGAAGAAGTACATGGTGAAGAGGTGACTTGCTATTTCATACAAGCTAGAGACTGTGAGATACAGAAGAAATCCAACACACCAGACCAACCATTCCAATGTGGTGGTCTGACAGGTGCCTCCAGCTGGGGACAACAGGGGCCATCTTGGATGGTCACCTGGTGTCACCTGAGGCCTAATAAGGAGGGAGAGAGCTTACAGTGCAGAGCTTTGTTCTGGTTTGTGATTTATGTATTTTTTTCCTGTTGAAGGCATTCATTTTTGCTCAGTTGGAAGAACAAAGGCTTCTGTAACCTCCCTACAATCAAAGTTGCCCCAGGTCTGTCAACTCTTGGAAGAAAGGCCCGATACACAGAGATGCATTGTGGCTTGCGTGGAGACCGGTACTGACATCGTGGGGTGGGGCTTTGGGCTAGCTCTGCTCAGTTTTGAAAAATCCCATCTTCGATTTTGACGCTTTTCCAGCAATTTTGCTCACACTCAGGAGCAAGGGAGCCTGCTTCAGGTCACCAAGCTGCTTCTGCGACTACGCTGGCTAGAGGGAGATGAAAAGGGCTTGAAGTCTGCATGCCTTGGCACGGTGCCTGATGGCCAGCAGGTGAAAGAGCGGAGCTTCCCTCCTTTTGTAACGCTGTGTGATTAGGTGCGCGCTGGGTGTTTTATGCCTTCCTCTGGACTATCTGGCGCTGGTCACTGTCTGAAATGGGGTGCTGGGCTGGATGAAGCATTGGTCTGCCCCGGTGTTGCAATGTGCCGATGTTGCTGTCTCCCTGGTGGGCTAGCTTCCTGTGATATCCTTCCAGCTGGTAACGTGCCCAGGACAGTTTTAGCACCATCCGCCACTTGATCTGCTTGCAGCCTCAGCGTAGCATTACCAAAAATAAAGCCATTTGAATGAAACGAGTGTTTGGAAATAAGCTGTCCCTCTCCCGCTCTCATTTTCTCTCCCCCCGAGGGTGGCAGAGCATGTAAGAACAGAGGGAGGAGAGGAGCTTGGCAAAGGCTGACCCTCCCTCTTTCCCCTCCTTTTCCTCTTTGGGGAAAAACAAATGAATGCTCACCAAAAAAACCCACTCTAATGTCTTCGTCTGCACAAAAAGCTCTCAGGATCAGTTTCCCACCCCTTAACCCATCACCTGACACCTTGAAAGAGAAGAAGAAAGTCAGGAGCCAAACACAGCATTAATCAGCTTAGGACCTTTCTTGGGACTTCTTTATTTTTACTTCAGTTTCCCTGTTTCAGTTACTTACCTCATTTCTCCTGAACACCAAGGGGTGATAGCTCAAACAATGGCCTGTAACATCCTTCATGGGGTAGATTTTCTAGTCTCCAGCACAAATGTATACTCTGAGTTCTGCTTAGTCCCCAGCTGAAGTGGTTAACCAGTTGGCTGGACATCTCTTCAGGCAGCTTATGCTTTCATCAGGGACTGAAGTGAGCCCAAATCGTCAAGGGAGATGGCAGATTTTTTTTATCCTGTTTTCACATTTATGTGCTCTGAAACAGCTCAGCTGGGACAAGTTAAGTCTTGGGGGCATGTGCATTGCTGCAGAAGTGTCAAGGAAGATTAAAAACAGGCACAGAAATTTGACTCTTAGACTAACCCCCAGAAAATGCAGGAGGGGAGCTTTTTCTCTCAGTGCTAGGTAGAAGGAGGTTAGAAACTGTAAGTGAAGACACCGTCTATCGCCCTTTCATTTCTACAGTGTGTCTGGATGGTACAGGCTGGGTATATATGTTCTGTAGTAAAAAAGACAAGCACAAGCCAATTTTTCATCATAACAGAAGAAAAAAAAGGCACAACATTCAGTGTAACTGTTCAGGCTAGAAGAGGTGATGGCAGCAGTGGTGGTATCAGTTTATTGGCACAGGTATGTAATGGAAATACCATACTGATGCTTCTTGTAGTCTTGTCCCTGGGCTCCCTGTCCGACTGAGCAAAAGAGATGGATGAAAAGTGACATCAGCATCGTTTGGTTAAAAGATGATGGGTGGGAACAGGGAGTATGGGGAGGTTAGACTAGCCTGCTAGCATTTCAAGAGTATTAAGCCAGAGGCGAAGGGGAGAGTGTTTCACATGGCACATCGTGAGTAACGAGGAGCCAAAGACTGGGACATAGGATATACAAAAGGAGAGTTTAGTCTCAGTTTCAGGAAAGATGTTCTGTCAGCTGCTATATTGTTAACTAGTTTCCCAGGGGGAATCACGAGGACAGGAATTTTTTAAAACCAAACAGGACAAAGAAAATTCACAAACAAAACCAGTCCCAAACTGCCCTCTTCAAGAACAACCAAGGTTCCTTCCCTTCTTTTCTGCCCCCTGTGGTTTTTGTTCTCCAGCTAATTTCCCCCCATTGACCTTTGATTATACACAGTGTATCAGATGCCTGTTAATACAGCACGTGTGTGTGTCCCAACTTGTCCCTCTTTCCTTCTGCTCGCAACAATCTGTTCTCAATCCTGTGCTTGCTCTCTCATCCCCTCCTACCCCCCTACCTGCCCTCAGGGACCGAGCTGGGTCTCCTCCTGCTTCCAGTTCCATCTTTCCCCGCAAATTTTTGTGAGTTTCTTACTGTGGAGGACTGTGGTGTTCCATGTTCCCACAGTAGTGGGTCACCATCCAGGAGTTTTTCAGTTTTTCATCCCTAAAATTCCATGCACCTGGCTAAGAGCGAGGGAGACTGTTAATCCACGTTCTGATTCTATGACAAAGCTGAGAGGCGGCCAAGAGAAGAGGTTTACTTGAAGTGGCACACTCAGGCCAGGAACGGGCTGACTCAGTTCTCTGGTATCCCATCCCAAATCCTCTCCACCAGCCCGTGGTTCCCGCACTCCTGTCTGACCTCTCTGTCGGGAAAAACTGTAATGTGAGATCACTCCCAGCATGGTAAGCAGTACAGAGGAAAAATCATGATACAGAGGGAGATTAGATTTAGGTGTGATGCTGTAAACTTCCCAATTCCTTCTGGATTAAGCATTTAAACCATTGTTGCCATTTCTTTCAACAAATAAACAAGGCAGATGTAGCATTATTTACCAAGTAAGGAAGTCTCCATAACACCTTCCCCAGAGTTGAAGTAATTATGTTTTTCAATGGAATACATGAAAAAAAATAAAATTGGCACACAATGTCTTCTCTTAAGTCTAGGCAAAAGGCACACATTTATTTCCAGTAGCAGCACAGAGCGTGCTGACTGTAACTAGGTGAGAATGCTAAACAGACCCTGTTTCCCTGCTGGTGTCTGAAAACAGGGATAAATTCCTCCGCAGACAAAAGACAGATGGTGTGGGCACTGTTAAAATCCTGGCTTCCCGGAGTCAGAAAGCTATGCAAATTTAAAGGTTCAGAGTGTGAAAGATTGTTAATTAATTATTATCTTTATTAGGATGTTGTCATGCTTTGCCAGTGGCACTGAGGTCTGGCAGAAAGCTTGGCCCTACAGGCAGCAGAGCATTTCTGTGAAGGTCTTAATTTATCCTTCGCCAGATGAATAATACACTGTTTTTCATGCAGAGGAGGGGAAGTCAGGCTGTTGTTGTTATAGAGGCATGAGATGCAGAAAAAAAAAGAACAGAGGAAGGAGCGGAGTTTTTAATAGCTTTTGTCTCCTGGTGCACTGCACTAATTTGTGGGGAGATTGGGAGAATGGCTGAATGCAAAATGGTTGTGGGTTTGATATTTCTTGTGTTGCATCATACACTGCCTCTGCTGTGTGGCTACTACATCTCTGCCACTGTACCTCACAGTGAAGCTGCTCTAGTACTGACCATTTGTGTTGGGCTGGTCGCACACACCACCTCTAAGCCCACATTTTGTTGTGGGCTTGGAGCTCTCCATATTCATCCCATGGCTGCTGTTCCATCACTGCACAGAGCACTCTCTGGGGTTTCTTCCTTGGCATGTGGTGGCAATCCCTACTAAGGAACAGACACTGAGGGACAGGTGAGGTGAAAACCATAGCTTCTACTGTGGGATCCAGCCTTTGCACATCAGCACTGCACTGTCAGAGCATGGATCAAGCAGCCTGGAAGGACCTTGGGGTGAATATGAGTAGATTGCCCAGAGAAGTTGTGGATGCCCCTGGAAGTGTTCAAGGCCAGGCTGGATGGGGCCTTGAGCAACCTGATCTAGTGGGAGGTGTCCCTGCCTGTGGCAGGGGGGTTGGAATTTGATGATCTTTAAGGTCCCTTCCAACTCTAACCATGCTATGATTCTGTGATTCTAAATGAAGCTGAATCAGTGGAAGGCTGACTGGTGGCCAGAGTAGGGAAGAAAGCAGATCGGAGGAAGACCAGTGAAAGCAGGAGCATAGAAAGAGAGTCAGTGTAGAGCCAGGAGATCTGGTTGGCTTGCTGCGAAACAGAGAGATGAGAAATGTGCCATAGTTAAAGGCCTGGAACAGGGAACCAGAAATACTGAAGAGATACAACAGAATAGTGTAGGAAGGGGCTCATTTGTAATGGTTTACAATAATATCTGTCCAAAGAGCACAGCCCCCTCAAACCTGGAGGGGAACCAGAATTTCCAGTTCTCCCCTCCAGACAAGTTTCTGTGAAAACCACAGGCAATGTGTCCCATCTAGCTATAGTACAGGGACACTGGAACAGGTTGCCCAGAAAAGTTGCGGAGGCCCTATTCCTAAAAGTGTTCAAGGCCAGGTCGGATGGGTCTTTGAATAACCTGGTCTAGTGGGAGGTGTCGTTGGCCATGGCGGGGGGTTGGAACTAGATGATCTTTAAGGTCCCTTCCAACTCTAACCATTTTATGATTCTATGATGATCTTTTCAACTACCTGATACTTAGCTCAGATGACAGAAGTGTCCTGGGCATCAGCCTTGCTGATGAGCCAGTATGGGTTTGCCCAACTCTACTCCTTGCCACTTTAGACTGTCATTTACTTCTTAACTTTGTGAGCCATGGTGTTTATATATCTAGTGCATAATGTTGCTTTTAACAATGTGCATTGTCCTTGTGCAATGACACTGTGCATTGGCACTTCTCCACAGCTTGGAGTGCATTTCAGATAGTTAAGCACTGCAAGTTCTCTCCTGTTGTACAACTCCATATAGCATCTGCTGTGACCCCATCCATGTAGTGTGCATGTGTGAACCCATAAACATGGGTTCAGGAAGGTTTTTGACACTGCCTTCCATAAGATCCTCATAGAGGAGCTGTTGGAGTGTGGGCTGGATGAGCAGACAGTGAGGCAGATTGAAAACTGATTGAATGGCCAGGCCCACAGGATGGTGATCAGATACAAGAAGTCTAGTTGGAAGCCAGTGTCCCAGATGTCAGTATTGGGTCCAATACTGTTTAACATAGTTAATGATCAGGATGATGTGGCACAGTGTACCCTCAGGAAGTTTGCACATGACACCAAACTGGGAAGAATGGCTCATACACCAGTGTTCTGCTGCCATCCAGAGGGACCTGGACAGGCTGGAGAATAGGCTGTCAGGAACCTCTTGAAGTTCAACACGGGGAAGTGCAAATTCCTGCAACTGGGGAGGAATAACCCCTTGCACCAGAATATGTTGGGGGCTTCACATCTGGAAAACAGCTTTGTGGAAAAGGACCTGGGGGTCCTGGTGGACAAGTTGAACATGGTCCAATAATGTTCCTTGCCAGCTAAAAAGGCTAGTGGTGTTCTGGAAGAGTGTTGCCAGCAGGTTGAGGGAGGTGATCCTTTCCCTTTATTTAGACCTGGTGAGGTCCCATGTGGAGTGCTGTCTATAGTTCTGTGCTCCCAGTACAAGACATAGACATGCTGGAGAAAGTCCAGCAAAGGGCCACTGAAATTGTGAAGGGACTGGAACATCACTCCAATGAGGAAAAGCTGAGAGAGCTGGAACTGTTTAGTCTGGAGAAGGCTCAGGGGGGATCTGATCAATGTATATGAATACCTGAAGGGAAGGCGCAAAGAGGAGCCTGGCTCCATCCAGGACCAGAGGCAATGGGCACAACCTGCAACACAGGAGGGTCCATCTGAACATTAGGAAACACTGTTTTAATGTGAGGATGACCAAACATTGTCATAGGTTGCCCAGAGGGGTTGTGGGGTCTCCCTTCTTGGAAATATTCAAGAGCCACCTGGACACAGTCCTGGGCAACTGGCTCTAAGTGTCCCTGCTTGAGCAGGGGGCTCAATGAGGTGACTTCCAGAAGTCCCTTCCAACCTCAACGAGTCTGCGTTTCTGTGGTTCCTGGGACTCTATTATCTTGGCACACTCCCTTTCGTAGCCTCTCTGTAGCATGACCTGTTATACCAGCTGGTCCTCTCCTCCCTCCTTTCCCATAGCTGGACAGTGGCAGACTGAAGTTCTTGAGAGGCCTCGAGTATTGTGGAAGAGACTCTTGAGAGGTCTGTACTGCAGATAGTTGAGAACCAGTAAGTGCAAGTGAACGTTTCCAGTTGTTTCTTTGTGTGGTCAGCAGTGTTTCTGGGAAGGCACATTTTACTTTTGTGTTTACTGATAAAGCAGCATCCAGTCCTGTTAAGGGGCATATCTGGAAAAACATTAATCAAACCAGCCAAGGCTGAATAACAAAGGGCTTCTAAGTGCACATTTTTTATTACCATAAACATGACATAAATATTCCTGTGATCTTCCCAGAAATTGTATTGTGATTTCTCCCTTATTTGATTTGAAATGAGCCTTTCTCTCATTTCTCATTAATTCAGTTTTTGCTAGTCCTGATGTGTTATTTTACAGCGTACCAAAGTACTGAAAATTTACACATTGCTCCCAAAATTTGTACAGATTACAGGATGGGGAAGGAGGTGAAAGAAAAAAATACTTGTTTTTTTTTTTCCTAACCACTTCTGCTTCTGATGCTGGAGGCTTCTTTCCAGTCAAAACAAGGCAATATCAGGTTTACTTATCTTGGGGATCTTAAACGTAGTTTTGCTTCAGTAGCCTGCAGGCAAGAGACCTCACCCACTCAGTGCTTGGCTGAAGGGAGGCTTGAGCCTGCTGGCATCCTTGGAGCCTGATGACTGCTGCACTCGAGAGCCTTTACAGCATCAAAACATTGGCTCATTTGCCACCTGCTCCCTCCCGACCTATGAAGGAGGATTGTGGGTTACTGCTGTGCGTCAGTTTTGTGCAATGTGGCTGCTGCGTCACATGTCATTGTTGGTTTTTTTCTTAGTTCTTTCCCTTGGTGTCCTGAAAGCTTTTCATTAGTCATTGGCGGGGGAGGGAAAACAACCCTCAACCCTCTCTATTAATATTCTCATGGTGAATTTTCCAGACTGGGTTTTTTTTTTTGTTTGTTTGTTTTGTTTTGTTTTGTTTTTTTAAGGTACAAGCTTTGGATCCACAATATAATTTTTTGCAGTCATGAACAACCAGGTCAGGAAACCATGATTTGTTAAAAAATGGGTCATTTGGGCTTCCAGGTTTGTGGCTCACTTCATTTTGCTGGCAGACTGCGTAGCACTTTGTCTAGGCTCTGAGGTGCGAGCCATGACTGCTCAGCACTTCTGGGAATTTGGGGCACTTACTGTTAGGGGATCAAGAGACGGATTTAGATTCCTGATTTCTAACCCTCTAACTTTAAAGAAGGTCTCTTTGTTTTTTGTGCAGGGCACCTGACACCAGACAGCCCCTGCTATTTGTAGCAAAATCATAAGAATAGGGTAAAAACCTGGAAATCCCTTTGAGGTTCTTTGGAAAATCCAGGGTGTCTAAACTGAATTATTCTTGTTTCTCTCAAAGGCATCCTTAAGTGGTCTTTTGCATGAAACTGCAGAATATTAATCTCCATGCTATTCTGCATTTAGTGTTATGATCCCCTAATGCTATCTTAAGAGTTGGGGCTTGACATGGCATTGCTAGCCAAAGATCACCAGTTTTCCTCCCAGGCCATCAGTGGCCATTTTGCTGGCCACTTAGCTGGCCAAGTAGATGTACAAGGATAGAGATGAGGTAGGTGGGGTAGTGGGGGCAGTGGGGTAGGTCCTAAACTCTGCCCAGAACCTTGTTTGTCTTTCCAGTGGCCTGCTTCCAGACCTTTACAGGTGGCCAGTCATTCAGAATATAAAGTATAGTATGTAAGGCAAGATTGGGCTTGGCAAATTAGGCCCTTCATAGTCCCTGGATCAGTAAAATATGGGTGTCCAACTCACTTACGCTCCTTTTGGTAGTCCCAGCCATGGAGCTTGAAGCAGCTGGAGATCCTTAACCATATAAGGTCCTGTTTGCACTTGCTGTGATATTAGGCTATTCTGGTTATTGCTATTATTAGTGCTGTGGCCATCCCACAAGGTGATCAGCTCATGTCTGAGTCCTGGCAGTTGGCTGGCACAGCTCTTGGAGATTGCTCAGTTTCCCACAGGGGCTTGCAGATAGATGCTGAGGAATCAACACCACAGTTTGTTGAGGCACAGGTCTGGAATCAAGCAAAGAAAGCAGATTCACCGTCTCCTTAGTTGACTTTTACTTGAGTGTCACAGCACAGAGTTTCAACTCTGTAGCCATAATTAAGGGGGATATTGTTCTTCTTGTTGGTCTTGTGATCTTACTTTTTGACCGAAGGTACTCTGTGTCTCTGTTTTCCTACCATTCCTTATGTGTTACTCTTCAGCCCCTCTTACAACACTCCTGTCTGGTTGGCATCTCCCCTGACCTGGTCTTGGCTTCAAAAAACCATCATACTCAAAGCTGCTGAGGTTTCAAAATAAACAGCAGAAGGAGGGAGTTAATCTCTGAGTGGCAAAATTTGCTGTTGGGTTTTGGTTATCTTGGAATGGGTCAGCCATGCTGCTGGTTAGCACCACCGCAGATTTCCAGGTTTCCCCGGCATTTCCAGGTTTCTCCCTGCTCTGCATCCTCCCTCATTTTCTTGTATTTTATGCATCCTGGCCCCCTTTCAGTCACCAAGATTTGAGCAGGTGGTGCCACCCTGTTGTGACAGCCGGTTGGAAGGTAGGCAGGAGCAGGTCAGAGGAGAGGAGGGTACTGAGACCTGGTGCTGCTTGATCAGCCCATCTAAGGGGGAGCAGTGGATTAGGGGAGCCAAGTCCTGTCTGTTTTCATGCCTGTACTCACCTTGTACTACCCAGGCTGTGTTTGGGATACGGAAGCCATACAACTGTGTTCACACTGGGCTGTGCCCCTAGGATGGCTTGCTTGGCCTGGTCTTAGCTCATTAAATCCCTGCAGACCACTGCTGAGCTGTCTCTGCCCTTTTGGATTTTCACTGCCGCCTTCCTGGATGTTTGCACCTCATGCAGGCCTGGCATAACCATGGCTTTTCCTTTTTCAGGTTTTTATCTGGAATGATTTCATAAAGCAGCTTAACCCTTGCCTTTATCCCCTCTTGGGGTGACAGGTATGTGCTATTTATGATAGGAGGGCGGTGGCCCCACTGTGAATGTGTTTCCCTTCAGTTTCATCAATGCATCACATTAGCTCCACTATACCCTGTCATTGGCTGTATGACTGAGTGGGGACTGTGCCACAGGGACAAAGGTGCTCATCATCACTTAATATGGGGCATACTGTAAGGGGAAAGAGGGACAGAAAACCAGCAGTACTTACCTCCACACCCTGTTAAGCCATGACACCACAAAATTCTCACCAGGAAATTCCCCATTAAACACTTTTGATCATGCAGGGATTTATGTAGTTGCTGCAGGAAATGAATGGCAGAGGAGCATGTCTCAGCAGGAGACCTGGCTGGTTGGTGTAATGTAAGGACAGAATACAAACAGAAGTCCTAGCCCTCACCAGTTTCTCCTCAGAAATATGCCCACAGCACATTTTTTTCGCTGTAGAATTCCTTTCTCCTCCTTTGAGGTAACTGTTTAGAAATCACAGTATATTTGAGCACAGTCACTCAGTGTTTCCAAAACAAGCCTCTTGTCTTAGGCTTTGAAATCCATCCCTCATCACTTGTGAAAAAAATGATCTATTTTCTGCCTCCAGTTTGAGACTAGATAGGGCAGGGGTGGAAGGAGAGATAATNTTTTTTTTTTTTTAATTAAGGTATTTTAAAGCTATTTTTAGAGATTTAGATTTCTACATCTCTGCATGTGTGGCTTTGCCCAGTCCTGGCTCCCCTGTGATCTGCTGGCTGTTTGTGCCTGTGGTACCAGGAGTCCCTGCCTGTGCACTGCACGCACTGAAGGTACCTCCACATGTCCTGGGGTAGAGCTCTTTCCGCATGTGCTAACAGTCCAAGGACAGTTTCATCTGCTTGGCCATGCAAAACCTGTGCTTCCCTGGCCTAGGAGGGACTATTTCAAGCTGCTGCAGGTGCTGGAGTGCTTTGGAGGCACGGCCATTGCCCAGGCAGACAGGGAGCTGTGGCTGGACCCTGTCTACATGATGCTGAGCAGAGCAGGTGGGTGTGTGGCAGCACGCAGCTAGCTGGTGTGCCAGCCTGCATGCCCACTGTGTGTGCCAGCTCCGTATCCTTCCTGCAGTTAACCAATTCCTCACCAACGACGCCAAACCGGTGGTGGATCCCCTCACCTCCTGCCCTCCTACCCAGGACAAAACTGTGTGCCGGGTTACTCTCTGTGTGCATCAGAAACTGGGGTATGAATATGCATATGAATAGAAATCACCTGCATCTTTAGAGGCCCGTATGAATCCTCATTTTAAACACAAAATTAATCAGGATAAAAGGCAACTAATCTCAGAAATAAACGGAGGCTTCCGCACATGACATCACTTTGGCCATAAGCCTGCAATAAATTTGCTGCTAGTTTAGTACTTGTTCCTGGAGGAGTATGCAGTTTCTCTGTAGCCCGTGTGGCTTTCCTAGAAAGACAGATGACTTCTACGGCATACCAGCAAGGCAACAGCAGCTGGCTTTGCTCTCCCATCTGTGTAGCAGAAAACGATAAAGTAGCCCTCTGCCTCCCCCAGTTCCCAATGGGTGAGCACTAGGAATTGGTACAAAAGCCTCTGGTATTGTTATTTGGCAAGGCCTTCTCTCTGCCCCTTTAGATTTTGAGGGAATGGGAAGGAGGAGGGAGACTCTGCTGATTTTGCTGAGATGGGTCCCCGAGGATGAGCACCTGCCGTGCACCCTGTGGCATTCAGCTCCGAGAGGTCTGGTGCCCCTCCTGCCTGACAACCCCATCACATCTAGCAAAGGTCCAGCCTTGCAAAGAATTCCTACAAATGTGTTGACTGGAGTATGTGGGTACCCCCACTGACTTTGAGGAGACTGTTGTGTGTTTCAACAAGCTGCTAACAAGTGCTGAACGGTGCTGGGGCCCAGACAATAAGCCGTGTCCTGCAGGGTGCTGTGCAGTGGTGAGTCCCACTGGAGCCAGGGGCATTTGAGGGAGCTTAGCGCTCTGCAGGATGAGGCCTCTTTTCCTGTGGAAAGTCTAGAGGTTGCTTCCCCACTGCTGGGTTCACTTGAGAGGCCCTGTTCAGACCCACTTCCACTTCCCTGAAGCCCGTAGGCTTACACTGCAGGGACCGTCCAGCCTAGCTGGAGCAGTGCGATGGGGACTCATGGGCAGGGTATATGAAGCAATGGAAAGCTCTTATGTGTTCCTGGTTCTAAGCACTAATTGCTATACCATCCGTTAGGGATATGTTGTGATAAGCTAAAGCCTTTTTACATGACTCACTGGTAAAACATTTATGATCTGATGCCTTGGGAAAAGAAGGAAGACAAGTCTGAAAAGAAAGCTAACATGTTTTTATTAACACCCAGCGTCACGCTCAAATTGTATTTATTATCATATTAGATGGTACTACGGTGTACTACTGTAGCGTATAGCTGCTTTAAAGAAAAAAGGAGAATGAGTTACAGAGCCCAAGGTTCAGCCAGCAGAAACCATCTTTTCTGTGTGGAAGTCCATCAAGTTGAACACTTTTATATCCGCTGACCTTATGACTGTCTAAATTCACTAGCACAGAATTAAATAATAACAATTCATTAGAATACTTAGCAGATATTCAACTATACTTTAATTATTGTTAGAAATCTGTGGTGGAAAGTAGCCTAGAATCCGTTGCCTGAAATCAGTATGGCAGCTGTGGTTGCCAGCAAGGTTTTTGAGAGTTAGGCAGTTAGCTGGAATTCAGTGAGGTCTGTGCCCTTGGGTCCCTGGCTTTGTGGGCTTTAAATATTTCATGTGTTATGTAGTTAAGCTATAACAGCACTTGCATTCTAGGGACTACACTTTAATGGCCAGCAGCAAGTGCAATAATAGCAACGGTGAGTGATTTAATAGACCTGCAAAGATAAGTGCATATTATTCGCTAGAGACACATTATACCTGGATGTAATATTTTATTGCTATGGGGATTTTTAAAAAAGAAAGGTATGTTGGCATAACTTTTTCCCACTGAAGTCTGGTGACTGTTTTCTGGGCATGGAAGAGAGCAGCTTTTGGCCAGTGATGATTGCTGCTGAAAATCCCACCAAAGAGAAAACACTTCTGTGCACCCATCTCCAGCCACCCATCATCGTATACAGGGTACTGAAGGCTTCGCTCCGCACAAGGCCATCGCAGCTGAAGCAAAACTGTACCATGTGCTGCTCTGGAGTTTTCCGATTGTTGACAGAAATTAATGGGAAATTTGGCATCCAGTCCACGTGGCTGCGATTGCATCCATGATTTTAAAAAGCACTGAGGGGCTTTGAAGTTGCAGGAATTGACTTTGCAGAATTTCCTCACACTCAGTGAAAAAAGAGAGGATAGTGCAGTGGACAGATGCATGGGCTGCTTTCCTCTTCTTTACTGATTTTGAAAAAATCTAATTTCTTAGATGGAAATTAAACCATCTCATTTGATATATCAGATTGTTTCATAAGTGCCTGCTAACTTGCCTGTGCTAGGGATTGACCTGTGCTTATCATTTAACAGTTTAGTTCTATCTGAGCCCTATTCTTCAGTAGTCTGAGTTTGTCTTTTAAGCTCTGCTGCATAAACAGCAAGCTTTGCAGGTGGGGACAGAAGGTCTAAAGTTGCTACAGTGGTTGGTGGATGAAGCCACTGTAGGTTATATCCTCTCGGATCTAAAGAAGAGGGACAAAATTTGGCAGCTGTGTTAGTGTGCTGGAGGGAGTCATGTGTAGGTACCAGATCAAGGTACTCTCCATGCTGGCACAGAAGGTGATGGTTTGGGTGTAGCTCTTCTGCTGTTGCAACAACAGGGATGAGGCTGAATTTTGTATGTGCTATGAAAAAAAATAATTTGATAAATGGACAAAAAGGAGTGAGAAGGAATCTGTTAGCTCCTGGATGATGAGTTTGTATGAAGAGAAGGGGCTGGGGTAGTCAGCTGCAATGGAGAGAGGAGAGAAGTGAGTAAAGACAGGAGGGTTTTGGAGGAAGGAACACATTTGATCTTAGCTGTATTAAACCTGATTTGCCAAGGAGAAGTGTATGAAGAGCAGGTGGAGGCATGACACTAGCACTGAGAGATGTAGATGGAGATGGGATGGGGAGACCCATCAGTAACAGGAGGGCAGTGAAAGCTATGAGAGTGAGAGGGGTGACCCTGAAGGACAATGCAGGGTTGAGGGCGGGGCTAATTCAGTTTCAGATTGGGGGCGATTTAGTTCTTAAGTAGAAACAGCTGGGGCAAAGGGATGGGGGAAGAGTGGGAGCATATAAAGAAGCTGTTTAATCAGCCTTACTTTTAGGCAACTGCTTGGAGATCTTTCTGTAGGGTTGTGTTCCTGCTTCCCATATGTGTTTATGAGCATGTCTTCCTGGAAATTTTATTTTTCAGTTTGAAAATGTAGGTCAGTGATAAGAGGTAAGTCACAGCATGTTTGAATATGTATGTCAGGCAAACTGTACCAAGAAAAAAAAAAAAAAGAAGAAATTTTACAACTGCTTCCAGCAGGAAAAGGCCACGCGGGGAATTGGGCTTTTGAAGGGGATATCCTCTCCCAATCTAAGTACCCGGCTAGGACACCCAGAAGCTTGTGGCCAAGAATAACAGGAGGATCAGAAAAGAAGAAGGGGAGGGTAGGGGGTCTGACCAGCTCATATGACCCTCCATTAGAGACTTATAAAAAGATCTGGTACGAGCTCATTTTTCATGAGTTTTAATCCCTCCTGCTTATGATGCTGAGCCAAGGGTTTTTCTGGAGAATCTGAGTCACAAGGCTTGCAGCTGGAAAGAGAGAATTGATAGCGGTGGCTCAGCAGGCACAACCATGTCTGAAGAGCTGGGAGGGGAGCAGCAAAGCCACCGGTTTTCAACAACACCACAGTTGTCTTTGAAGGAATGGGAGAAGAGCGGGAAGAACATGCCAAAAAGATTATCAGGAGGAAGATGGTAGTTGTCCTTATGTCACTGTTTCTGCTGCTGCTTTTGGAGCTCCTGGCATAGAGGATTTTCATAAACAAGGCTGTGCATGTGTGCCTGCTTGTAGGGGAAGTCTGCTTTGTAATGTTTGGTAGGCTTAGCTGGAGGCATGTTTGGGAGCAAGGAGATCTGTTATGAAGTTTGGTGTCCCAGCTTGTGTTTGCTTGTCTTTGAGTTTATTTGGAAATTGAAGGATTTTTTTTTAAAATTATTCCCTTAAAAACCAAGGTATTTATGAAGGGTGGAGTAAAGAAAAAGATTTGGGGGAGAAGAGGACTTGCCAACCACCAAGGCAGATGAACTTCTCTCCTAGTTTCCAGACCACACAGTATTTTATATAGAGAGGTTTTTTGGTTTGGTTTTTTTTTCTTTTTCTCTGGAGCTTGACTGGAGTCCTGTCCCTTGTGCTGCCAAGTCTGATACCTGAGTAGGAGAAGGGAGAAGCAGGAGGGATGCTTTTGTTTTGGCTCAGCCTCAGTGCATTCCCTCACGGTATGGGCTGGGCTTACTTTATGCAGGAGAGCATTAAAGCTGTTTGGTACAAAACACAAGGCTCTTTCCCAGTTCCAGTTGGGTTTTCAAGTCTGTCAGTCAGTACTTCATTAGCATGTTTCATAGCGGATACTGATGAGAGAAGAGAGGTGCCTATGTACTGTTACATTGCTCTGCTGGCTTTTTCTGTCCAACAGTCCAGAGCTTTATTTTCTGTTACCCTTTTCCCAGGACAGGTGGCTAAGCAAAGGCTGTTGGCATATTGAAATCTTGTTAACTCTTAACAGGATTCACCTGCACGTCTTCACTATGTGAATGGGAAAAACATGCCCTTGGGTGTTAATTAGAATGTCAAATGTGTGCAGCTGATTCCTTTTAAATTAATTTTTAATTAGGGGATCTGATGAGGGATATCTCATGCAGTGCTGGGAAAGGGTAGTTATGCGCTGGGACAGACCTTTCTAGAGTTCTCTTTCAGGTGAGCGTTGCTTACAGTAAATGAGCCTCCGGCCCCAGTTGGCTTCCCTAGTCATGGTTGCATTACTGTCACAGTAGCAGAGGAATATACCCAGTTTAGACAAACAGGAAAGCACTGTCTGCAGCTCTGTTTGGACACTTCCTGGTTGTTACATTCTTTTCTGCCACTTGAAGGAATTTGAATTCAGATGAAGGAGGGGATTTAATTGTCTATGCCATTGTAGACTGCAGCCTGCCTTTATTTCAGGGCAAGTCTTTGGAGCACCTCTCAGTACTTCTTGCACCCTGCTGTCCAAGCAAAGGATGCCTGGGCTGGGAGGGTACTGCCACCTCCTCCAGGAGGTCCAGGCTCTCCAAACACCTGAAGGGCCAAGACTGCAAAACAACAAGTGTCTGTGCTGCAGTGTAGACACAGTCATAATGGCTGGACTATGCATGACAGTCTCCAAGCTTTTCCGATGAGCTTGGCTCCTGTCCTTCAGCTTCTTGCCATCCCATGCCTCCCTGAAGTACCCTCAGTCCTACAATTCAACTGTGGTGCTGTTCTTAGCCTAGGTATTACTCCCTATCCATACCTTACTGTCACCTCTGAGCTTCTCTTGTAATGCTCTCAGCTCTGCCCTGTAGCCCCCCTCACCCCCCCTCTTTTCCTGGGCTTTTCATGATGACCCTCTCTCCTTCTCCTCTTTTTCCCAGCCATCCCAGTCCTGGGTTCTTCACACAGATAGGTCCATATCCCCAACCTGATACCTGTGCTGCTCTTCCTGCACTCTCTCAGTCTCAGACCCCCACAGAGCTATTTGTGACCCTGTGACCCTCTTGCTCTCCCCCTCCCACCCCTCCCTCTTTATTAACCCTCTTCAGCCCTCACCTGCATGACATCTCCCTTGCTGTTCCTGTCGGGGCTGCCCCATGACGTCTTCAGTACAATTTGTGTTCTGTCTGGTG
Source organism: Nycticryphes semicollaris (assembly GCA_013400055.1). Classification (NCBI taxonomy): domain Eukaryota; kingdom Metazoa; phylum Chordata; class Aves; order Charadriiformes; family Rostratulidae; genus Nycticryphes; species Nycticryphes semicollaris. The sequence goes on along the minus strand of VXBJ01002601.1, from coordinate 35,323 downwards.
TTCCTGCCTCTTGGTTAGGTTCCTATTGGGACACTATAGTTTGCCTTCCTGGCAGAGTTTCATGGGGTAAGGAACCAGGTAATGTTCAGAGGAAGAGTGTTTTCCCAGGAGGGTAATAGCCAAGGTTCTCCAGCTAGAGCTGCTGGAGTTGTTACTTGGGCTTTCCCACTCTTTGGTGTACCTTGTAATTCCTAGCACTAGAAAGGATAAAGCAGTATTTTTGCCACTCTTGGAGCTTTTGAAAGGTTCTGTTGTATCCCACTCAGGATCCTGAACCAGGAGCAAAGGCAGCATAAACTGTGGAGTTCATTGATGGAAGATTTGGACTAGCTGTTCTAAATAACAAGTCTCAAGAGCTCAAACAGAGCTTTTATTCCTAGTTGCATCATTACATAACTAAATCCCTTTAAAATGTGGACCCAAATCACTTCTGAAAGTAGGACACTGACACCTAAATCACCGAGAGACTATTTGGAAATGGTTTTTTGTGGTCTTTGTTAGGAGTCTGTGGGTAAATGAATCTGTCTGAAGATACACAGACCCGATTCTCCTCTCAAGTCTGTTTTGCAAGTCAGGGTGAAAAGTGTCATGAAAGTGGTGGACTGATACTGGTGTAAAGCTGAGCTAAAATGGAGTGAATGCCCAAGTCTGCACCAATGTGCTTTGAGCACCTGGCTTTGCATTAGAAAGCATAACAAGCAGAAGTATCACAGAGAAAAGAAATACAGATTCTTAAACTCTGAAAAGGCTAAAGGCAATATGGGGTGTGTGTGTGAGGAAACCCAAACAGTATTATCTGAATATCCTAAAAATGCATTAATATTGAAGACATAGTCACTTAAGTAATTTGGTGATTTGCATATGCATTTGATATTTGTCTGCAAATACGTACCTTTTAATGCTGAGTGTGAAATGATGGTGTTGCATTGAGGCTGGACTGTCAGGATACTTCAGCCACTTTATTGGCAGAAATCATTCTGAATGGCCTGATTTTGAACTCTTAATTTTACCCAAGTGTTTTATGAATTTCAGTGGAACCAATCATGCGCTTAAAAATTAACCACAAATATTTGTAAGTCTTGGCAATGAATGAAATTGGTCAGGGCAATTGCATTCACACCAGAATTAGTAACAAGGAACAACTATTTTATATTTGCTTCATACAAAGGTAAAAAAGTCCTACAGTATGAAGCCATGTAGAATCAAGTTGACTTGATTCTCCTGTTTTACTAAATCAGATTTACTATAGAAACATAGAATGGTTAGAGTTGGAAGGGAACCTGAAGATCATCTAGTTCCAACCCCCCTGTCACGGGTAGGGACACCTCCCACTAGACCAGGCTGCCCAAAGCCCCATTCAACCTGGCCTTTGAAATCCGTAAGGATGAGGCATCCACAGCTTCTCTAGGCAACCTGTTCCAGTGTGTCACCACCCTCAGAATAAAGAATTTCTTGCTAATATAGAATCTAAATCTACACCCTTTTGGTTTAAAACCATTATCCCTGTCATACATATCCTGTCACTATATTCCCTGATAGAGACTACCTCTTCATCTCTCCTGTAGTGTCCCTCTAGTTACTGGAAGTCTGCTATAAGGTCTCCCCACAGCCTTCTCTTCTCCAGGCTAAACAACTCCTGATCTCTCAGCCTATCTTCATAAGAGAGGTGCTCCTCCTCTGGATTTGCTCTAACAGGTTCACATCCTTCTTATGTTGCGGGACCCAGAGCTGGATGCAGTACTCCAAGTGTGGTCTCACCAGAGCAGAGTGGAGGTAGAGAATCACCACCTTTGACCTGCTGGCTATGCTTCTTTTGATGTAGCCCAGGATGCGATTGGCTTTGTGTTGAGGTTCTCATCAACCAACACCCCAAGTCCTTCTCTTCAGCCTGTATTTGTGTTTGGGATTGCCTTGACCCAGGTGCATGACCTTGCACTTGGCCTTGTTGAACCTCACAGTCCCACCTCTCAAGCCTGTCCAGGTCCCTGTGGATGGCATCTCTTTCCTCCAGCATGTCAACCATGCCACACAGCTTGGTGTCGTCAGCAGACTTGCTGAGGGTACACTCAAGTCCATTGTCCATGATCCCAACAAAGGTGCTAAAGACACTTTCCAGGTATCTTAAAAAGCAGTGAGCAAATACTATTAGATCATGTGGCAGAGGATGTCTGGTGCCTCCAGCTGTGTGATACAAGCAATGTTGTGCTATGCTGCCTAAATGGGCAAGCCATGTCCCTGGCTGTTAGGGAATGTGTGCCAACGGGTGAATGTCATGTCTGGGATCCTGTGAGCTCTACCTAACCTCATATCCTTCAAGTGTAGTAAATACTGATTTATACTGCTGTAAAAGTGTGAAGAATTGGTTCCCTCATCTGAGGGCTGAAAATTTTAAGAAAACATGGTAATTGCAGTCAGCCTGGAAACACCATGATACAAACTTTCCTATAACATTCTAGTGTTTATAAGCAAGTTTCCAGTTTATCAGTGCAAATGGGTCTAACCTCTCTGGGTTTAAAAACAGCTTCATTTAGCAGAGTTTAGATCGGAGGCCTGCTGTTTTACACCAAGTGCTGAGGTAACTGTAAAAGTGGTAACTTTTTCCCAAACGCCAAAGAAACTTAGTTTTGGTCAGTCCTGAACAAAGCTTTGGGTTGATTTGACATAAACCGGGTTAACTGAAATGGTCTAAGCAGGAAGTCTTTCCTGGACCCTATCCTTCAGGCTGAAATGCATTTGGAACTACTCATGCTGACAGATAATCAGGCAGACCTGGGGGGCTGGCAGCTTTGGCAGAGGAGTGAAGAGCAGCTGGTGTGGACAGGCAGTTGTAATCTCTTTAACAACCATAGCTGCAGCTACAAGAGAATGAGTGTACACAACCTTAGGGCTCAGTTATTTAAGTATCCAAATATGTAGATGGCAGCATTACTATACATCTAGTTGGCCTCTTCAGATGACTAGATAATGTCAGAAAAGTGGTCTGAAATTACTCCTGACATCCATAGGTAAAGTGCAATTCATGTTTATTTCTGCAGACATGCATTTAGACTCCTTGGGAGGTGTTTGTGAGAGGGTAAGTGAGGAGAAACTTCTTCAGTGGTTTGCAACATGGTAGTTTGTAGCCTTCACCAAGAGATCATGGGGAACCAAAAGCTCAGCTAGAGGGTGATGAGCTGCTCCAACCAGGCTGAGGGATAGTCAAGAGGGAGCCCACTTCTCTCTGCTTTTTTTTTTTGCCTCTTAGTGCAGAGCAAACTTCAAATTCATAACACTTCCTCAAAGCAGCAGCCTGCAGCCTCCCTCTCTGCACTGCCAGGCATACCATCTCTCTTAAACCTCTGCTGAAATTGTCTGTCAGAGATCTTAAATCTTTACTGTTTCCTAACTCGTTCACACCTGAATTGTTCCATAGTAGGAATATCCTGAACCTTTTAACACTTTTTGGGAGGGCTGCCCATTCCCTGTCACCATGGGTTGGGTCTGTCCTGCTCCCCCTTCTTTAGGGTAAATGTTAATGAAAGTGGCCTCCTACCTCTGTGTATGAAGTACCTTTTCAGAGCTTGGAGTGGTGCACACATGCTGCTTAGGCTAATGTGAGTCCCATGTCTGCAGAATCAGCAATGCCATGCCATGGGAAAGATATAAAAGTGTCCTGGTATAACACCTTGCACTCCTCCTTCTCTTGTCTTCACTCCAGGCGATGCAGGGGTCTGTTGTACAGCTAAAGTCAGAAGGTAATGTGAGATGTGTGGTAATAGCTGCCTCCTGGCTTCTGTGAATGCTCAGTTGTAAGAAACCAGTGTCGTGGAAGGAGTGATGCACTTCACTCATAAGAAAGAAGCAATTATATACTTTATTGATGTCAAACAGTGAGTTAACAGAGTTCAATGGTAAGTTTGACAGTGGTTTAACAAGATTTGTTGGCAAAGGACACCTTGTTATTTACTGTATAGAGGACGGGGTCAGGCAAACTGTCAGGAGAGCCTCCTATTGAGTCAAGAGGTTCAGAAAGGATACCCTTGTTTTCTAAGCTGCTTCTGAGAGAGGAATCTAGGTACTGCTGGATACAGTTGTTATCCTAGACTTGGTGAACTGTTTATATCTAAAGGACTGTATGCGCACAATCTTAGTGAAGCGTCAAAATTTAGCATGCTAGAAACCACTTAACTGAGGACCTGTTGTAGCAAGGAATCTCTTAGCCTCAAGAAGTAACCTTGAGAGGTGTCCCTACTCAAGGGAGTATTGCACCCTGCTGCCATGCTGGAGAGCTTAGTGAGCTCTTGGGCTGTTCACTATTTATGGGGTGAGATGATTGACTTAGTCATATTTGCATATTGACCACAGTACCAGTATTGTGGTTAGTTGGGCGCATTGCTCAAGTTAGGCTTTGGCTTGTGTGCCTGTCTCCTAAAACCACCTTTGAGGCCTAGATGCACCTTTGAGCATCATGACTAGATGCACCCATTATTGACCACCATGGGTGGTTATTGCTTGGGCAGGGTTATAGAAGATAAAGGTCAGGTGGTGATGGGGCACACAATTACAGCCAGTGATGCCATCCCTCTTTGCATTTCTCTGCACTGATCTCAGCTGGATTCTTCTGATTTGGCTAGCGCTGAGCATTTCCTCACCAGGAGCTACTAGGAGGGTCTAACCAGCAGCTGGAAAAGAGATTGAGCATGTGTTAGCACAGGATGCAAAACAAAGATTTACACCCTCAACAATAGTAACCAGTGATGTAAGAAAAAATACTTATTTTAGGGTTCTCATCCTGCAATGGGCTCAAGGTTGACCTTGTAAAGAGTATGCCTCTACAAACACTACAAACACTTCTTTTTTTTTTTTTTTGACAACAGCAAGGCAAAAGAACTCAAAGTCACTTGTCATCAGCTCTCAGACAAGGAATTTCTTTCTTTCCTTGTATTTTCCCAATTCTGAAAGGAGTGAGTGTGCTGAGAAGATACAGACCCAGCTGCCTGCAGTGGAACAGTGCTGACATGTAGGGGAGAATGGCTTGAAGCAATCTGCATGACTTCAGCTTGCATTTTGAGCCAGGAAGGTTTGGTAAAGTCTCCTTTATGTTACTGCGATGAGATCAGGGAGCATGCAAGGTGTTCATTAACAGTTACCTTAAACAATTTTGACATTTTTCCTTTATAAGGCAACAATATTGAAACCTCATGGGTCTACTATTTCTCATTAGTATGAAGATTAGCTAAAATTGGGCATCTATTTTTTTCTCTGCTGGCAGGTGGAATAACAGGTTTAAAGTGTAGCGGACAGGATGATGCCTAAATGCCATGCAAACCAACTTTTCCTTTAAAGTGAGTTCAGGCTGTTGTGCATGAGATTTTTCAGTACTGTCCTGTGGAAAACAGGCTAACCCATTTCAGTGAGAGTGGGGCAATAAGGTGATGAAAGGATGTCCCCAGGAAACATGCTAGTGCCCAGGAAAGCTGGGAACAGTGTGGGAACCTAGCTGGGAAATGAGTCTTTGGACTAGAGCTCAGCTGTTTGCAGCTTGCCTAAAGGAGCTTGGAGGAAGATTTGTCCCTTCCATGTTATGTGTATATTCAGTAATTGGCAGCTTTTTTGGAAGTTGAAGGGCTATCTTGGTACCAGTGAAGAGCATGATTACGCGGTATTTCATATTTTCAAAACAATTACCCATCCTCTTCGCATTCACTACTTGTAATATATATTGCGTTGTTTACAGCTCATCACTCAAGAGATCAAGCCCCTGACGGATGGAAGTAGAGTGGGAAGGAAAGAGGACAACAATGTAAATAACTATCTGCTTACTCCCAATATCTAGAAGGATAATCTTGAGCTACTTAGGGTAGGGATTCCATGAAGCGAGGGGGAGTTTTGCTCCAGCAGAGAAAAGAGAGTTTGGATCCTTGATTTTGTGTGAATAAATACATGGGGAAACTTCCAGAATCAGTAGGTATTGTGGAGCTGAGCAATTTTCTCTGTTAGGAAGATAATATCTATAGGGTCTAATTATAGCTACAGTTCAGCATACAAGGGAAAATCCCCGCCATTATTTCTTAGTAGCTGCTGCTGCAAATTTTCAGGGTCTGAACCATGACCTGCTGGTTAATTGATGTTTACTACAAGTCTGTCAAACTACAAACTTTTGTTGGTGAAAAAAGTTTTCCCTTGCTGACCCATCCCTTCTCTGTCTCGTATTGAGAAATGTCTGCATTAGGAACAGACTGAAGCTAGTTGTTTCCAGGAGCACACCAGTGGCCTCGGAAAGCTAAGGATCACAGAAATTCTGATGATTTTGTTCATCCACTTGACATACAGAAATTCTTGAGCGCTTCTTGGGGCACACTGTCCTGTAGGCCGTGTGTATGGCAACCTATTCAGTGCTTCCATATAGCTTTTCTTGCCTTCCTCAACTCTTCTTCCATGGGTGGGTCACTTCAGTGGTAATGCCTGAGAGGTTCCAAAGTGGGGTGAGCCACCTTGCAAAGGTGCCCAACTGTGTCTTTCCTTCTCAGACAAAAGAATGAGTAGAAGCTGGGATGTGGAGCATGATGGCAGTCAAGACACTGTGTTAAGGCTGGGAGGGGCTGTGGCTGCAGCTAGATGCATAACTTTGTCAAAATCATGATCCAGGAGATGCAGCCAAGCACAGCTTCCCCATCTCCCACATCTGACCTGCACCGTGTCTTTCTGCTGCTCTTCAGGATCTGCCTTTGGCACCTTTGCTGGAGGTGACTGACTTACTGTTGAAAAAGAGCATTAGTTTCAGATAGTTTGCAAATAGGGCCTCTTCAGCTGACTTCAGTGAAGTGCTGCTTGTGTCTGAAATGTTAATTTTCTTCTTCCTGTTCCTTCTACTTTTGGTGCATACCATAACATGGGAGTTAGGATGAGCACCGTAGGACCAGAATGTGACCTTCATGTGCAATATGTGTATGTGAAGCATGGTACATAGGGTAAATAATCAAAGCAGGTCCCATTGCTGTCCTGTAGTCACGTGGGATGAATTCCTGGTTAACCAGGTCATTAGTAATAGGTCTGATGCAACTTATGACATCCATTTAAAAAGCCATGTTAGTTTTGTAAGGAAGTCTTGTTACAAAAGAATTGACATATCTGAGTGATACAGCTAAGAAAATTTCATTTTTGGTCACATTCAAACTCTTACCAAAAAATTTAAATTCTGTATTGATTCATTCCCCCAGCTGAAAAGTTTGCATGGAGAGGTTTACAATACTGGGAAAGGAAATATGTTCCAGACCCCCAAAATGATTAAGGAAATTGTTCATGTATACAATTCAGTTTCTTAAATCTTAGATTTTGATCTAAACTTCTGCACCTTACAGCCATCTTGTCCTGGATGCAAACATCTTTATTTGTTCTGCAAATACAGCTATTGCCTATCCAGCTTTCCTTAGAAATGCCCTCTTTTTCCAGCTGAAACACCCAGGTGAAATCTGATGATTTTGGACTAAGATCTCCAGATGCCTCTGAATTTGGAGCAGTTGTTTGCTGCACACATGCTTGTCATTTGTGTGATGCATATTCAATCAGTTCAGCGTGTCAGAGACCTTCTGGGTGTGCTGCTCACAGTACATGCACACATATCTCTCAGCACAAATGTCCAAAAGCTCTCGAAATGCTTGCCTTAATTTGAGCTGCTTAATGGCTAACTCCTGCCAGGGCCCCAGCAGCTCCAAACACAAAGCAGAGTGGCATGGGTATCTCACAAAATACAGTATGCCTTATTTACAAACCCATCACCAATGAGAGCCTCCTTTGTTAGTTCAGAGATTAGCACACTGGACACAACACTGGTTCAGGTTTGTACTAAGTCCAGAGAAACATTAAGTTCCAGAAGGACATCTCTTGTTAGAGCTATTCTATTGTGTACCAGAGGATGCCAGATTCCTGCAGATGGAAAAAGAGCAGGTAGAGATGGTTTCTGTAACCTCATCCTTAGGGTTTAGTGTCCTAAACCATGACATGTTGTTGCTGGGGAGGGAAAGACTCTGCTCCTGTGTATTACTTCTAGTATACCCCTTATGTACTTTCCAGTACATTTTTGGTGGATAAAATTCAGTGATAATCTTGGGGCTGGGACAAAGAGTGTAGGATTCCCCAATTGCTAGCCCAGAGCACTATTTCAGTTCTCAGCTCTTTGATGGTTAAATTAATGTTTTGTGTTGACACAGCTGCTTCGGAGAGGAGAAGATGCGTGTCCAGAAAAGCCTACAGAGGCTGGCCATTAGAGCATTTCTGAAGGTGCAATAGTTTTACCCCTGCCATGAAGACATCCTAGGCATCATATCTGGGAAATGCTCCTGCCACTCTTGGTAAGGTCTACTATCCTCCCTGTTAGAAAAGGCAGCGGTGGCAGATGCCACGCTAAGTGGAGATCCTGACCTGGTGTACAGGCATCACATCGCTGCTGAGCACATGCAGCAGATCAGCCTTCCAGCCCAGGCTCTGGAGCCTGGCTGGAGTTCAAGCAGGCGTCTGGGGTTGCTCAGCTGTCTGTCAGATCCTGGAGTCCTTGTAGCCTGGCTAGAGACAGAAATGTAGATCACTAAGGAGCTCACCTGGTAGATAGGAGGTCAGGGAAAAGAGGGGATTCAGTGGCTTAGGATCCCAGTGCTTAAATTCTGCAAGCATTTTGCCCTACCCTGTCTCTTCTGGTATAAAGATTCTACCATAGCTTTCATCTATGGTACAGGCAATAGAGAATATTTCCTATGTGAATTATTTTATGTCTTTTCAAAATATTTGTCCTTCTAATTATTCATTCTAGGTGATCACACTATTTGTATTTATCAAATCCCTTGTTTATGCATATATATATGCATATGCATATACAAGGATGCATATACCCATGCATATACATATTTATTTGCATTAGTACAAACATGTGTGTACATAAATTTGCATCTATATTAGTGCAAACACATGTGCATAAATACATGTACATATGCAGAAATAACTGGGACTACGGATTTAGGTTGAATATTTTATTACTCATGAGTGGCTGATCAGTGCAGACTGAAGGCTGAGGATCTCCTCAGCTGGAGACTCAGCCTTCTGACAACAGAAATGCCCTGCACACTGCCAAACATGATTTCCCTGGGAAGTGTCCCGCATTTTTCACCCCAGCAATCAATAGCCTGTGGCCTGCTCCCATGAAGCACGTAACTGTATCAGGGTTTTGTACTTCAGTTGCATTTGTATCTCCATTGGGTTTAAAGTTTGTATGACCGTATGTAATATCCCAGCAAACACAAAAGCTAGTGATATAAGCCCCACCTGGCCAGATTCAATATTCAATGCCAGTGGAATAATGGCATTATTGTGTCAAGCAGAGTTTACAATGGAAATTCAGAGCAGCTACAGGTGGTTTGAAATCAAACAAAGAAAAGTCCGTTTACTCAGTGAGCTTACTAAAACATAGTTGCAATTCAGTATCAGCTGATGATCAGTTCTATTTAGATAAGCAGCCATCTGTCACCCACCATGTGCTTTCAGTAAAACAGAGTCCTCTGTAGGCAGCCTGTGTGCCTTGGGATTCTTCCTGGATGTCTGCGCTGATCTTCTCTTTAGGTATAGCTGGTAGGTAGACTGCAGTCGTGCCCCTGTTTTCAGGCTTCCTGAAGAAGATCCCACATGTGCTGTGTGAGGAGTCAGGAGGATGGGGACTCCTTGACTGAGTTGTGTTGGTAGTTGAGAAATTAAATTTTGACTGGGTTGATGCAGGACTCCCTGCCCTTGTTACAGTGGTAAATGAGTATATACACCCCTGTACAGCAAAAGCAAAGTGTAGTTTATCAGGCATGTATGCAATAGACCTAAATGTCAGAACTAGAGCTCCCTCTTCAAACTATGACCTGGTCATGGCATACTGTTGTGACAGACATCACATGAGTGTGATAGCTCAGGATCTTCAACCAAGTCTGCACTGCTGTGCCACGGCTGAGGCAAGCTGACCACTCCAGGCGTGGTGGTGGAGGGCATTTAGCTAGGGGCAGCAGCAATGCATGAGAGAGTACCCTGACTTGAAGCGAAAGTGACAGCAGTATGAGGAGCTGCTGACATGGCTGCAGAATCCCTGATAAGGACCAAGGGCATACTTTGCATTGTTCTGCCAGCTCTCCTGCACCTTTTCCTCTAGACCTGCCTGTTCTCTGCAGGTTTTAGCTCTCTACAAGTCTTCTCTGTGTCAGTGTTGGAAGGGGCTAAGCCTGGAGGCAGGCCATGATCGCCTTGCTGTCCCCCGCCTGGCAATATTCTCTCCCTCTAATAAGGTAGTGAAGTGGGGCAAAGCTAGGGGGCCAAAGTGCTGAGGGCTGGGGTAGTGGATGTTGCAGGGCTGGAAAAGTACCTGTTTGTCCAAGAGATGATCATAGAATGGCTAGAGTTGGTAAGGACCTTCAAGATCATGGAGTTCAAACCCCCCTGTCATGGGCAGGAACACATCCCACTAGACCAGGTTGCTCAAAGTCCCATCTAGCCTGGCCTTGAACACTTCCAGAAGTGGGATATGCACAACTTCTCTAGGCAACCTGTTCCAGTGTCTCACCACCCTCACAGTATAGAATTTCTTTCTAGTATCTAATCTAAGTCCCCCTTCTTTCAACTTAAAATTGTTACCCCCCATCCTATCACTACACTCCCTGATAAAGAGTCCCTCTTCATCACTCCTGTAGGCCCCCTTCGGGTACTGGAAGGCCGTTACAAGGTCTCCCCAGAGCCTTCTCTTCTCCAGGCTGAACAACACCAACTCTGTCAGCCTGTCTTCATAAGAGAGGTGACATGATTTGAGATCATTTCACATCAAGGCGCAGTCTCCCAGGGACAGATCCTGGCCTCAAGGAGAGCAGATTGAGTGGGGACCAAAGTCTTATCTGAGTGAGGGTGAAAGACTGACCACCCTTTTTGGAGCACCCTCCAGATCCCATTGACATTTCTTCCATGAATCTTAACAGTATTACTAGTATTACTGTCCTTGGGGTCACAGTGCTTCCCAAATCTTCCTGTCCTGGAGAAGTTGAAAACTACTGACAACTTTCCACTGCTCAGCTTCCCCAGGTAGTGTGATATTTGTTCCATGTTGAAAGATGTGTTACTAATTTCACTGGTTATATAATTCAGGATTGAGCAGAATGCCTCTGCAGTAATTGATAATATACTCAGGATCGCCTAACTATATCTCATTTTCAGTTGATGGATTACAGTCAACCTCTTTACATGGTTTTTGTGGCAAGTTTTAGGAACACAAGAGAAAGGTGCTGCCCAACCTCTGAACTGTCTACAGGTAGCCCCAGCAACTGCAGCCTCTGAGGCCCACGTGCAATGAGCTGCCCAATAATAATAAATGCAAATAAAGAAGAACTTTTCAGCAAAGCACAAGTTCTTGGACAAGCCATCTCCTTTCAGGAAGACTGGCTTTATAATGATGAGTGCCTCAGTCTGCAGACAGTACTGTACTTTGCCCCTGTTACCACTTATTTGGTTTAGAACACAAGCCTAAAACCTGAATGAGATGCAAGGAGACAACAGAGCCAGCATACAGTCCTGTATGAAATGGTTGATATAAAGAGTCAGTATCCACACTGGAATTTCTACTGGTAGAGTCACTGAGGTCCTATAACTTGTACGGTTATACAAGAGAAGCCTCTCTGCTTGTCTGCGTTTGAAACTTGTGCTAATGCAGCTGTGGTGGACAGGGGGGAGACAAATCTCTTGCAAGTTTGCAAGAGCATTAGGTCTGGAGAGTCACTTGGTGACCCTGAGCATCAGAGTTTCTGTTCCCCATGAGTTAATAGGACTGCCCTGCCTCACAGGAGTGTTGTCAGGATAAATATGGCAGAGATGTGTGGGTAGCACAGCATGCTGTGGAAAGGCCTAAAATCCAGTTGCCACACAAACCTGGAGTGTATCACAGCACTTAGCTCTCTTACAGCATCTTTCTTGTGTGAATTCCAAATGACATACCAAACATCACTTACTTTAACCTTCAAAATAATTCTGGGAGTTAATGATTAGGTCACTTGTGTAGTGAAGATAATAGCAGGGCAGTGGCTTTCCAAAGAAAGCAGGAGTGGATTCAGTTTTCCTGACTATCACTACTGTTCCTTAAATATAGGGATTGCCTTTCTTAATCTTCAAACTCTTTGGCATTTGGGTTTTAGTGGGTTTTGGTTGTTGTTTTTTTTTGTGTTTTTTTGGTTTTGTTTGTTTGGTTTGTTGTCCTTAACCCTAAGGTTTCCCCACATGAAGCATCTCCCACTAAGTGTGACAGTACTTTCAGCCCTGCCTGGGAGGTTCAGAGAGACTGAGTTCCTCTCGTTTGCATGTCTTACATGCATGGAAGATGAAGGCTTAATTACTAAAATCCTTATAGTCCCATACTGTCTTCTGTTGCATGTGCAGAAAAGCAAGCACATTCCCTTCCCAAATGCCTTGTAAAAAAGAACAGAATGACTTAGAACCACAAGCCAAACCTATAAAATCTGATTGGCCCATACAGAAGAACGATATTTGGGGGACTGACAAGCCTTGGAAGGCTGTTAGAAGGAACGTGGTCCTGGGAGAGGCCATGCACTGACACAGAAACACAAAATCAGAGGACTTATGACATTGGAAGACATATCTGGGCATCATTTGATCCAGCCATCCTGTTCAGAGCAGGGTCAGGTTGTTCAGGGTCACATTCAGTCAAGTTTTGAAAGACTTTTGACTTTTTTTCTTTGAAAGTTTAAGCTTTTGTGCTTGAGCAAAACTAAATCAGATTACTTGAGCTACTTTTGCAATCAAGCCCTATCTTAATTTAAATTCAGCACAGGATGATAGCGGGCAAAATAGATTTTAATCTGGCAGCTCTTAAGAGACTACAAAGAGAATGATGTTTGGCTTAATATGACCTCCAGTGGATAACTAGGTGGGTTGACAATGCATGGACTGGATGGGCAGGGAAAATAAGTTATAACTTCATCCTAGACTCGAGACCTTCAGAGAGGATGGCAGTGAGATGAGCAGCATTGCATTCTCCCTGGGCACCCACTGGGGGAAGGTGAAGCATACAGTAATGATGCAGCTCTCTCCAGGGTTGCAGTTACACAACATGTCACAAGGAAAAGAAAAACAAATGCTTTTTAGATCTCCTCACCCATCTGTGTTTCCTCCTTCTGGACCAGTACTGCAAACAAAATTATCAGAAGTATCATGTTGGCAGTGTTTTTAGTAAACATCAAGAGAGTCATATGAACTTGTTCCTCCTTCTCTTTGTCCTTGGCCCCTTTACATCTAACAGAACGGAGAGCTTTCTGAGCAGAACCTTTTGAGGTTCCCCTATTTCTGCCTTCCAGACAAAACAGCTTGACTGTAACACTGCAGGCCTGGAGATGACTGAAGAGACAACTGCTTCTCAGGTCGAGGGAATAATTTTCTCCTTGCGTGCTAAGTGTTTTGCCAGGTTAGGATTCCTGGAGTTCCAGGGATTGCCTTGCTGTTGGGTCATGAATGGCTCAATACACAATAGCTGGCAAAGGAAGATGAGGAAATTCACAGGGGAATACAGGGAAAAGAAATAGAAAGTGTGTTTATTAATAAGGAATGTTCCCAAAGGTTTCCAAATTATCCAGAAATAGGCGCATGCATTCCTAAGGACAGTACAAATGTGGGTGGCAAGATCCTCCTGCTACTGTTTGGGAAGAAATGGGGAGGGAGGTGGAAAATAAATTGGAAAATGTATTTTCATTCAGTTTTCTGGCTTGGCTTGAGCAAGGAAATAACTATTGCCTTTTACCCTGCACTATTTCAAGAGCATTGCTGCTGACATCTGTGTTCAAAGGCTGATTTGCACTTTGCCATCAGCTGAGGTCTTCCCTTTAGCTCCATTGAAGGGAAAAGTTGGCCTGGATGGTTCCTGCCTGATAGTTCAGGAATACAGGCTGTATCAATCACTGTAACTTCTGTTTCCTAAAATCACTTCTGTTTTTCAGTTTGAGTTAACACTTAAAACAGCATCTCTGGTTTTATAATAGCATCTGCACACCCAGTCACAAGGTTCTTGATGTGGAGAGTTGCTCTTTGCCTCTGTCCCACTTTTAAGATGGGAAACCTCATCTTCGTGGTCTTCATTTTCCTCCTTACCTTTTTTTGCCCATTCCCCCACAGTTCAGAGTGACACCTAGTGCCTGGAAAAACTCCAGCAGGGCTTTGCTCCTTTTCTGCTCTCTTACGCTACAGGCACATAGTTTTTATAAAGTACTGCCATGTTTTGACCCAGAAATGTGATGCCTGGACAGGGCATAGCCCCGGGCTGGAGGAATTTATCAAGTGAGGCTGAAGGAGGACTTTAGTTCGCAGGTCATTCTTATCTACGGTGCTACATCCAGCTCCCTTTGAAGTCAGTGGAGAGCTTTCCCTGATTATAATGCAAGTCAGGCTAGTGCTTAAATAAAATATGATTTTCTCACCCTTTTGGTCATGGTTTTCAAGGTACATCTTCCTGCATTTCACCAGAGAGGTTTTCTGGTGTGGAATCTCTGTGTTTTATTTTGCGGAGGTGGTAGGTCTTCATAAATAATAAACATAGTCAGGGCTAAGTTCATTATTGGTGTTTGCTGTATTTTTTGTTTCATGTTCCCTTGTTTAATTGCTTTGAATTAAGCAAAACAAAACCAAAAAGTAATTACTGAGTATTTCCCCACGTTTAATGAATTTCCTTTTTGAGTCATTGTTTGTGCGCCTTCTCTGGGAACTTGGTTCTGATCTTGTCTGCTTTCTTGCTACATCGTCTGAAATATTTTGGAATCTGCAGGATAATTTAACCATAGTATGTTTCTAGCCCAGCCTTGCATTTGGTATCATAATAACTTTTGAAACATGCTATTGGTGCATCTCTCATAAATTTTGAAATAAATGCTCAATTACCTGTATTTGTGAATTCCAGAAATTAGCACAGATTTTTCAGGAAGGGACTGTTTTTCAGTCTTCATGTAANAAACTGCTCTGCACTATGGCCCTGTGCCTCATTCGTTCTTCTAAAGGTGATCTTCATATCAATGGATCTTGCAAAGGGGTCTTCAAAAAACAATTATGAGTTTATAGAATCATAAAATCATTTAGGTTGGAAAAGATCTTTATGATCATCAAGTCCAACTGTAAACCTAACACTGTCAAGTCTGCTACTAAACCATGTCCCTCAGCACGATGTCTACACATCTTTTTAAATACCTCCAAGTACAGCAATTCCACCACTTACCTGGGCAACCTGTTCCAATGCTTGATAACTCTTTTAGAGAATAATTTTTTGCAAATATCCAATCTAAACCTCCCTTGGCACAATTTGAGGCTATTTCCTCTTGTTTCCTTGTTACGTGGGAGAATAAACCGCCCCCACCTCGCTACAACCTTCTTTCAGGTAGTTGTAGAGAGTGATAAGGTCTCCCCTCAGCCTCCTTTTCTCTAGGCTGAGCAAGCCCAGTTCCCTCAGTCACTCCTAACAGGACTTGCTCATGTTATGAGGCTCTCTGTTTTTTCTTGCTCAAGTACTCCCCCTTGGCCCAAGAAAGGATTAAAGACAGTGGAAAGATCTCAGTCATCCTTCCCACTCAGGAGCTTTACAGGTTTCTTGAGAGCAGGCCGAATAGCAATAAACACAAATATACTTGAAAATTATTGGTTAAACCTTGCTGAGTGAGATAGATGCAATGCTGGGAAGGGCCCATGGTTGGAAGACAGGAGGTATTCCCTTGGAGAGGAGAACCCTTTGGAAAGATGTCCCTGTGGAAAGCTGGTAAGGACAGCAAACACCAGTTCTGTCTGCAACAGATCCTATGACCTGATCAGTCCCACTGGCACAGAGGTGTTGGAGGAAATATGTCTCAGAGGTGTCTTTTTTCTGACAATGTTGGTCCATTTGTTCTCCTCAGTGTACACTCGTCTCAGTGCCTCATTTATTTCTGCTTATTTCCTGGGTCTGTTTCAATCATTGCAGCAGCAATTATCTTCCATATTTTCCTCACCTGCACCATGTACCGTGTGTTGGAGACTGCTCTGCTTCATGTTGTCCTCTGGGCAGGGTCTCCAGTGGCCACCCTGAGCAACCACTGAGCCTCTGGAGGGCTTCACCTCTTCCTAAGTGCTTCTGACCCAACACCAGTAATTTACTGGTGTGTGTGGTTACGTTTCTGGGACATAGAGCATTTATTGGTTTCTTAGATTAGTTTTCTGACATTCAAACACATTTAGCACTCTGTTACATGAGTGCCTTCAAGGGATACTGTCGGCATCAGGCTAGCAATCAACCACAAGACCAATGCTCATGACTTCTGATTCTTCACAAAACCTGATGAGCCTGAACTATTGCAAATCACATTCTGCCATTTCTTTTCCTACTGATTTCTCATACTGTATGAAATTTCTCATAGTAAAGCATATCTGAACTTGTATAAGGAAGGCAATCTAAGGGTCTTTACGAACAGCCAAATTTTATCACCTTATTGTCATGCACCCTCCTTCAGATTGACAACAAATGCATGGCAAAGTGTAGATTCTAGTAGTACAAACAGACAAAAATTAGGTTAGCATATTTTGCTCCAGATTTTTTTGTAAGTATTATAGGTTGGTAGAGACAGGACTTTAGATGACACAGCCCATGACATGCAGGCGTAAAGTGATTTATATTTCTGTCCTAAATTCCTTGGCATTAACCTATGAGGCTTGAAGAAACAAGTGTCATATTTGGTCCCAGTGAAGTCAGTGAGAGTTTGCTCTTTGCAACTGCTATTTTTTTTATCCTACAGTTTAGCAATAAACTGATTTTCCAAGCTTACATTTTTCCCCCAAATCACTTTAACGACTTCATGAGTAGGGGTGGAGATAATGGTGGGGTGCTTTAATTTAATACAGATTTGTGTTCTGTTTGGCTTTTATCAGATTCACTTTGAAATGGTACAGATTAAATATCTTGCAATATCTGGGTATTCTTTCATTAATCATGTTTTACATTCACATAAAAATGGATCTTGTACCAAGTAGTTCATGTTTATGTGCACTGTAAAATTAACTGAGTAGTCACTCTACACATAAATAAAGCATGTGCCTATGACACAAATTAAAAACAAATCCCAAATACTTCAGGTCCTATCTTAGTATCTCTTTTTGGCATGCCTAACCATGAAAGTCTTTTTAAACATGTTAGATTTGCAATATGTCTGGTTATAGTTCAGGTTTCTCTATAGAAGCCTAGCTATCTAAATGGGTTAAGGGGGCCAGGTTATGCTTCCGCTCTCCTTGGCTCCTCAGGACCAGATTTGGGGAGGCAAAGGCTAGTCAGTGCCATGATGTGCCATGCCCTTCCTGGGTCTTCTCCTTGGTCCCCAGAGCTGCACTGTGCACCTGCCTTCTTCACAGGTGATCAGAGGTGTCCCCCAGGTCTAACGCTCTGGAGTAGGGTCAGGAAAAGCAGCTACATCTTTCAACTGGAGTCACTGGTCGTGGGCTGAATGTGGACTTGAAGAGCACAGCAGCCCCTGAGCAGTGCTAAGCAGGGGTTATAGGAGTCTGCCCGGGAGCTGGGTGGTCTCTTCTGCGGTCAGTCTGATTTTGATGGGTTCATCGCTTGACCAAAGGACACAAGAAGGAGTGCAAATGGCAAGAAAAAATATCAGTGTATAGTGAGTCATTTTAGTAAATTGGTGACCCAAGTAAGCAGAATAATGGGACAAAGGTTGAAATAAGAGATTTCTAACCACTGCTGTTTCTTTCTTACATCATATGTTGGGGAGGAGGGAAGAGTCCATGAGCTGTCAATTGCCTTTACAATTAATATTACAGACTGTGGTCAGAAGTGGTTCATTTTGGCTTGGCTGTGAGGAGCTGGGTTACTTGTAAAGAGTCAGGTAAGCAGGTGTTTGAGGCTGAGGTTCTGCCTGTACTTGACAGTTATCCCCACTCTTATCCCCCCAGGACTGGGCACATTGCCTCCCTGCCTTTGGCTCGATACCTAGGTGAAAGAAAGCCCTTCAAGTTGCAACCCCTAGTACATGCTCTGTGGCCAAAGTAAGAACAAGCTGTGCAGGAGCACCAGGCTGAGAAGAGGGTAGGTGAAAGCTGAAAAGAGGGGAGGAGCATCTTAGGCTGAACAGGCAGCGTGGTACGTTATTAGTGTCACTGTGGATAAACACAAGGTGATACATATGGGAAAAAGCAGTCTTGCCTCATGCAGGAAACTGGGCTAAGTGCTGGCTGCTATTGCGGAAGAACGCAGTCATGGGCTGCAGTACGGGAAGCCACCTCAGGGGTCACCAGAGGTCAAAGACCTCGCCTCATTTTAGGGAGCAAGTCAGAAATCTCTGCCCTTTTACAAATCTGTGGTGTCACCATGTCTGTGAGCAGTTCTGCGCTTCCCACATCAGAAAAGACGTGCAGAACTGGTTGATGTTCAGAGCCATGGGACATGCCTTGGGACAGCTTACTTATAAACAACAATTAATTAAGCCAGCTCGTTTACACTTGTCTAATCCTTCAGCCTGGGAAATGATTGATTGAGGACATCTATGATAGATGCCATATATGTCTGGGTGGGGGTGATTATTCACTATTTCTTCTAGTACAAAGCAAAGAAGCTGTCAGGGTGACAGTTCATAATAACCAAGGGTGAGCGGTTCTCCCCATCAAGTGTAGTGAAGCCCTGAGACTCATCGCCAGCAGATGTAGGTGTTGAGAGTTTACATAGGCTCAAGTGGTGATTGAACAGGTTTGCAGAAGGGAAATCTATCCTGGGTTATTAAACACAAAACCACCAGGAAATTCCTGAGTTTTAAACCATTAGAGTTCGGGAGAATACTCCTGGGAAATAGTGTTACACGCTTGCTCTGTTCATACATTATTCACTAGGCATTTGCTTTTAGCCAGTGTCAGAGACAGGAAATTGAGCTAGATGGACCTTTCAACTGACTGGTACACTCTTAGCCTTACTACAGTCATCATCAACATGCCAGTGTATAAATGTTTGCTAGGAATAGGAACATTCATCATAGAAAATTCCACCAGTCTTTAAAAAACAAAGTACCCCGTGAAACTGGTGTAGAAGATCTTTGCAGTCTTCACCACCCTGTCTCAGAAGAGTGCTTGCAAGTGTTTAACCTAAGTGGAATTATGGCAGAAAGTGAACATCAGAGATGCAAGTGGATTTTGAAACAAAGGAACAATTATTTCATTGCATATTTAGGTGTTTGTTTAACTGGTCCCTTAGGGATACAACAGACTTGGTGATATGATCTCAGTACCCAAACTTACATGTTCTCAGTGGCAAACACCCTGATTTATCTGAGGTACTGTATTAAAAAAAAACCACACCAAAAACCAAACCAACGAATAAAAAAAAACCCCAACAAACCAACATAAAGAGAATAAAATATGATATGGAAGGTGATCTCCCAGGTTGAGATGAATCATCTTCCCTTAGAAAAGTTTTCTGCTATTAGACATATAGTCAACACATTTGAACAATTTGAATGAGTTCAGCCACAAATGAGTTCAGACTCATTCTTTCCAACTGAAGGGTTTTCATCTGCAGTAGTAAATCCCCTTGCATGGAAAGCATGGAAATTTAGTGGCCTTGTAGCAACAGCCTTGTCCACTCAGTGAGTCTTTCTAGCCAATCTTTAGCTAGATACCTCTAGCACCTAAAAGGGGAAATGGAAAAGATCTAATAGGCAAGTTAAATCTTCCTGACATAGGATATCCAAGAAGATGGCTGCATGAATTCCACACTGACATCAACAATGGTCAAAACTTCTGCCCATTGCCACCATTTCTCTTTTACTCCTTCAAGCTTTCTGAAGTTAGTGTTAAGCACATGCATCCTTCAGACATAATATAAACTATAAATCAATGGAACGTCAAGAAAGTTGAGCATATGCACAATTGCTTTGCTTGGTACAGAATTGAAGGCCTTTATTCTGGGCTCGGGTACGGATCATAGGTCATTAATACAGCTTTGTCAGAAATCATCAGCAGAAATTTTCTTTCTTTCCTTTACTGGAAATCTAACCTATGTGAAAGTGCTGAATACTTATAAATGGAGAAAGCTTGTGAGCTTGGTCCAACACCCTTAACCCCTGGCAAAACTTTTATTTTGTAATGGGAGTCAGAGGAGAAATTACTCTAATAGGAGGTACGAGGGTAAACTAAAATAGGGATGTTAATTTGGAGTGGGTGTCAAAGGGTGTGACTCTTTTGAAATGGATGAAACTGCCCTCCCTTTCACCAAGTCTGGATTTGCTCCCTCTTCCCTCCCCACGCCTGTGGAAGAGCAGGTGCCCTGCTCAGCGCTGAGCCTGGATGTGTGTCCTCAGCTGTCAGTTCTGCCCTTACCCTTTCTCTTTACCAAAACAAAAACATGCCCAGAGGAATTTAAACCTGCTGTTTTTGTTCTGTTAATAAATACCAACTGCAAACCCGTTTTTCTTGCTCTCTTGGTGGGGACAGAAAGACAGTATACGGACAGGGAACCGAAGATGAGGGGCCACATCAAATTGATACTTACACTTGTGGAAGTGGAGAAGGGCTGCTGGAAGGGTTAAAATGGCCTGGTTTTGAAAGCACTGGAGAAAAGGAGCATGATGGCAAAAATATATTAAAAATAAAACCAAAACATAAAAAAACTGGCTGCAAAGAAGAACTTGGGCAAAAGCATTTCATGCAAAGAGTCATGCATGCATATGGGATAAATTACTGAGAAAGGGCATGGAAACAAAACATCTTAAATGTATATTCAAAAGCAAAAGAGCAAGGAGGAGAAGAAGAGACGTGGGATGATGTTAAAGAAACATGATGAAAGAGACATCATAGGAGCCAGCAGAAAATGGCAGCAAAACAGTGGCCAGTGGAAGTCTGATGGGGCCAATGGTGTTCTGCTCCTCTTGTTTCTTGAAGACCTTTGTAGAACCTTTCCCATTGGATTTGACGTGGATGCAGTGTGGTGTGCAGGACATACGCACCTCAGGACGCAGGAGGAGAAGTGTGAAGGAAATGAGGTTGGAAAAATGGAAAAGAGGAACAAAACACTCGGTCCCTCATTTGAGGAATCCCTGCAGACTGCAGGGCAGGAGGAAGAAGTAAGAGGAAGGGAGCAGGCAGTCTTTGCAAAATATTCCCCTTGGCTGCCACGCAAGAACTCCTATGGGAACCTAAGGTACTTTTTGCATGTGTGGTGCTAAACCAAACCTTATCTACACCACAAAAATTAGACCTGTGCTGGTTACCTGCACACATTGGCAAGGGTAGCTGTACTCAGGACTGTTTTGGATCATATCTGTTCTGCCTCCTATTGTTCTAAGTGCTTCCAGCGAGGTCTTCAGCGTGGCTGCAGAAACGTTGCTGAACGTAGTTTGTCCTTGTCTACACTTGCAGTTAATTCACATTCAGCCCTGGTTCAGCTGCTTCTGTTGCTGACACCTGTTGTCAGCAGTCGGTAATTTCTTTTTTTAGGACATGCCTACATTGCCCTGGAGCTCAGAAAGGGCCTTAAATTAGACTTAATTCTATTCAGATGTAGTTAGCAGTATTTAATTAGCATAGTCCTCAAGCAAAAGTCAGTCTATTCCTTGGATCACTGGAGTGCATTCTGGATACTTTCCATATTGCTGCAGGAGTCTGACCTTTACTTTTTTTATCTTTAGCCCAAGAAATGTGCTGGGGCTTTTCAAGCACTTTCAGAGTAGGGGCCACATCTTAATAGACAGATTCCTTTGCAGATGGCTTCCTGCTCGTTTGCAATTGCAAAACTTCACTGAGGCAATTACCATGATTGCAGACATGGGAATGTGACATTAGGAAAGCATTTAATGTATTCTCAGCATCTGTTACAGTACTGCTGCAAATGGAAACCATGGGGAGATGCCAGCGCTATTGGTAGGACCCAACTTGCTTAACTTTGACTGACTAGAAGCTCGCATCCAGTCTGAACTAAACATATAGGTGCTCTCTGCAGACAGTGAACAGACGCAGGCATATCCAGAGGGTGATTCACCTAATCCTGAGCTGGTGTCCAAAGGGAAGAAGGATGGCTTGTCCTCTGATGGTACTCCATTTTCTGGGGAAGTGAGTCGTTTAGACTAGCAATCCCATATTAGGTAGCTAAAAATAGGTGGCTTGAATCCTGTCCTCTGTGACTATTGTGATTTTCATAGACCCCTGGAAGCTGCCCTAGAAATAATGAGCCGACGCTAATTGCACCCCCGTGGACTGCTAGCTGACAAACTATGAGATCTTCCGCTTGCCAAAAGAATTCAGCTTATTCCCAGAAAGTGATGCAGGAGCTGGCAAGAAGATACTCTACAGAAATAAGAAGAAAGAGGGGGTGTATCATCAGTAATAAAGACAAACCCAAGTGTTCAGATTAAGAGCCGTAGCTGTGTAAAACAAATAGAGAAGGATGCTCTAGGAGCTATTTGTTTTAGCTCTGGTGCTTTTTTATTCAGTTTCTTGCCCATTATCTTCCTTGTTTCTATGGAAATGACTACACCACGTGGCTAGAAAATCATCCTCCTTGAATCCATTTTTAAATGGATGTTCAGACAAGACTACTATCCTAGAATCTATTAGTCCACCTCTACTGAGGTATCTTCATTTTGCATGGCATAACTAAGTATGAGAATGAAGAAACAGATATAATTAATAACATTTATATCAGTTTAAAGAATAACTAAATTTCAGGCCCTGAATGTGAAACAACCTCAAAGGACAACGACAGGCTGGGTGACCCAGAAGACCATGTGGGGTGGAGTACAGGTGGATTCTGAAATGGAGATGCTGTATAAGCTCTCTGTGGGAGAGGATACAGCTGTGATTTGAAAAGATTGATTCCTCCTCATTTCTGGAAAGGAAGAGTTTGGGTACCTTCATGGCTGTGGGTTTTGAGAGAAAATAAACATCTATCTACACTGCAGCCCAGAGCAGGCTGATGAAATGGCACACGCTCACCTGACTGAGCCAGGCATCCCAAACAGACTGACTACCGCAACATAGTGAGGTTTTACCCCCTTCAGCTCCTCCTCCAGTGGGTTTTTTAGCTTGTGCAGAGCTTGGCGCACGTTGAGTTTTGTGGTTATCAGGACAGCTTGCAGCAGTCACAAGTGGTGACTGCCGCAGGCCCTGAGAGAGGCAGGTCTCAGATCAGCTCTTTTAATCTCAGCCTTTCCTATTACTTGCCTAGTCGGATCCTTGCTCAGGATGCTGGCCTCGGGCAACCTCCTCCTTACCCATCCACCCACATCACGGAGGGCAGTGAGATGCAGCAACCTTGCAGCTAGTGAAAACAGCTCATCTGCTTGTCTTGCATAGAAATAGCAGCTTGACCGCTGTTTGCAACGTGGTCTGCAGGGCAGGGACTCACTGAGGCCAGCTGGACTGTGAAGCACTGGCCAGAGACTGGGCAATCCCCTCTGTGGCTGGGCACCTGGGGCCATGCAAGGATGCTACACTGGCCAGAAGAGTTGGTGCCTTCCCCTACTACACTTGTGGATCCTGCCAGTTCAGTTGGTGGTGGGGCTGCACTGTGAATCAGACCTGGGAGCTACACCGAGTGTTAAAAAAACCCCTCTCTATCCTCCTTTATTATTAATTTAACCTGGGGTGCTCCCTAGCTCAAACCCAGCCAAACAGCAGCATCCACTCCAATGAGGGGGAAGGTAAAGTCAAGCTGAAAACACACAACTGGAAATGGTGATGGTGGAGAAACTATAACATTGAAGGAGATTCTAAAACTGGGGTGTTTTTTTGGTGGTTTGTTTTTTGTTTGTTTGTTTGTGTTTTTTTAAATAGCTTTGGGCAAGTTTTTAAGAAGTTAGCCTGAAGCTTGAACTAATGTGATTTGTTTCAAATCAGCTGTTAAGGACAAACATCATGCTTCTTGTAAAGTATCTTTGAGTACTCAAAGTACTTTAAGGACTTTTGAGCCTTTGAGTACCTCCATCTGTCTGGCAGCAGGAACTGGGCCCCTGTGAACACTTTGATGGGACACTGCCATGGGAATCATCCTGCTCACCTTCCCTTTTCTCCAAACCCTTGTTCCCCTTCGCTATCACAGGCATTAGCACAGCTGTACACTGAGACAGGTTGGGGAAATAGTCCTGAGGCCACTCCTGAGTTTAGTGTGTTCTTTCCTTCCTTAGGGAAGACCACTTCTTGGCCTCCATTTCCCTCTTCCTCAGTTGTGAAAGTGCAACCAACTGCGTACAGCAAAGCTGCAAAATCATCTGGATTATTCCTCCCCCGCAATCTCTTTTTATTTTTTCTTTTCTTACTTCATTTGAAAGACCTTGCTTACAGTTGAGGTGGGAACAAGTACTCAAGGGTGGCAAAGGGTGAAAACCTCTTCAATATGCTTTGTGACATTGTAGTGAAGTTGTGAAGGGGATCGTGCAGTGAAGTGTAATGTTTAACCATGCCCTGCCAGGGTGAGAGCCAGGAGCTCAGCTGTGGGGAGCCGGGCTTTCAGGGGTGGAAACCATCCCTTTGCAGCCCCCCTGAAAGTGGGGAGCAATGCAAGCCCATCTTCAGACCACACCATGCCATCTACCTCTCCTCCAGGCTTTTGGGGAGCTTTGGCAGGCTGTGGGGCACACTGACTTGCGACAGCTCGCTTATGCAATATAGGCTGTATGTGCTTGCTGCTGTTGGATTGTGGAAATCTGCAAATAATTGCGAAGTCTGCTGGTTTAATTGGATTGTGGTGTATTTGCACAGATGCGCAAAGTCTTCCAGGCCAATATTTTCCGGAGTGACATAGCAGTCTCTCAGCTTTAAGGTGCCCAGTATGAGACACCCTAATAGTGATGGGTTTCCACAGATTTTTTTAAAGATAAGCACCCTTAAAGTGAAGGAATCCAAACCATCAAACATGCAGAAACTCCTTGCCCCAGAGACCATGATATGGGGAATCATTCATAGTAGCAGAAAAATCACAGAGTGAATGTATATGTGTATAGGCATTTATACGGAAAATATAATGAATAAACGAATATTTGTGTGTTAAGAGAAGGAGGAGAAGAAAGACATTTTATTTCATGTGAGAGTCGGCTGTTGTTGTTTTTATTTTTTTAATTAGGTACAAAATGTTACTGTGGAACAGTGTCTCAGTGTGCTCTGGCCCTTTTCCAGGCCTAGAGCTAAGTACTTGCTGGGGAGAAGAAAGCATCGTACTTGACTTTCTGAAGTATAGGCTGTTATCACTTGTTAGAAGCTGAAAAGGAAAAGAATCAAATTATTTATTAATTAAATACAAACTCTGTAAATTGTTCAGAAATAACCAGCTCTGGGACCCAAGCTACAGATGCCTGATATTTGAATGTACAAAAGAAAAACAGTTTATTAGCATTATCATCAGCTTTTTCTACCAGTAATTTGCAGGGAGACAACAAAGCTGTAGTAGATATTGCTGTTCTTACTGAAAGATTCCACTAAATCACCCTTGCAAAAGAAACAATTTGTAAGAAGAAATAAACAGCTATTGTAAAATGTTCTTAGAAGTGTCCACAGAATGGGTAGTACCAACCTAAAATCAATTCAGTTAAATCCAAACAGTTTTCACAGGAAGAAAAATGATGTAACTACAGGATCTTTCTGAAATTATTATGGAGAATGTGACCTTGGAAAACTGCATGACTGTTTAGGTGCCCTAATGCCAGTCATTCTTGAAAACAGGACTTCAGCAGCTGATTGGCTTTGAAAAGTCTTCTCCAGATTATATGTTCATAGCTGAAGACAACTCTTCGCTTATGTAGCCAAAGTGGACCTCAGTTCCCAGTGTAAGTGCTTCTCACTGTTTTGCTGCGTTGGTTAGTTTTTTGTCTTAAAGCTTGTGGTCTTGAAGCCATGCTTGAGAGTTTTGGATCTTTTCTTTCCAGTAAAAGGAGTTTCTGGTACCTGTGGATAAGTCCCTAAAAGCAAAAGACATATAAAAGAACGTATTCTTTTGGAAACCTCATCATATTTAAAACCCTGAAGCAACCTTGCACCCTCAGAGCCATGTCTGCATTAGAGCTCAGCCTCCACCTCCCCACCAGGCACCCTGAGGAGGCTTATTGCCAACCATCTTCTAGAACATTAGAGACAGGTTTTCAAAGGTATTTAGACACCTGGATGCCTTTGAGGAGTTGGCCCTGAGTTCTCAGCAGGCTTAATTTGGCCCGGTGGGTGGCTGACTAGCCTCTTTTGATTGCAGGGTGCTGAGAGTTGGGGTTTTTGTTTCTAACTCGGGCTAAGGAAATCAATCACAGCAGAGTGAGGCAACCTGAAGGAAGGGTCTCGCAAGATCTAATGGTTTGCTCTGAAGACTTGCAAGGAGCATGTTAGAAAGGGCTCCCCACAGACCCGAGAAGCTTTGGGTGCTCTCAGGTTATTAAGGCTCTCTTGAAACAATGGAATGATGTGTGCTCAAAAAGTGTTCAGGCACCCACAAGCCAGATGAGGGCTTGGATTATTTTTTTGGTAGTTTTGGTTGCTTTGGAAGGGCAACGGAGGTCTGAGAGTTTGCACAGGGCTTGCAAATACTGGGGACCACTAGAGTAGAGGAACTTATTTTAGGCCCTTGTTACAAAGATCTGAAGAGTAGTTACTGAGTGAGACTGTAGCTTTTGCTGCCTCTGTGATTTCCCACCTATCTGTTGCAGACTTGGGGTGGGGGCCAGCAGCAGAAAAGGAGAATTGCCTGGGCCTGTGTCTCAAAGTATCAGCTATGTTTTGTCTCTGTCATTCAAGTAAGCTATTAAATATAAATGACAATATTTGCAATGCTGACTTTGTCCTTTGAAAACGTTTTGAGTGAAAGTTGTTCTCAAAAGCTTTTCAAACTAGAGATAACAAGGTGACAAATCCTTTAAAGTGATGCCTTCAGGTACTTGTATTCGAATAGATGTCCCAGTTTAGCTGCTGGCATCCAGAACAAAGGGAGGAACCAGGCAGCTTGTCAGAGTCAAAAAACACAGCAGATTAGCTCTCTGCTCTGAGAGGTGTTTAACTCCTTAGGAGGAAACCCCAGAACACATGCTGGTAAATACAGGGGCTCTCTTTTTCCATCTTTCACATAAGCAACTAAAATCATGGTCCCAGTGCATTTTGCAATAGACTGGCTTCAGTGAAATAGTTTTTGCCTTTTGGCTTGTCAGCCTATTCTATTATTTTAAGCATGGTTTAGACCAGCCATGGATGGGGTTAGGAGCACTGATGGCAGCCTGTTGGTAATTTGGTTTAGCAAGCTGTTGCAGGACTAACGGTGGTGGGGATGGATGGTGGTAAAGCATTTATGGGGAGGAGCAAGGAGTTGTAAGTGTGGCTAGTGCAACTGGGCAACAAATACTTAGAGCGCTGAGAAAAGGGAAAGAATCCCTTTGAACCTTATATGCAGATCATCTTAGAGACAGTTGTTGATTGTGGGTTTTTTTTTTTCCCTAAGTGATATCCCCCAAAAGACAATGTTTGGTTCCAGTCTGGGGTCACTGGGATGACAAAGTTTCTTTTGTCTTGAAGTGCCTGTCACCTATCTTATAATGTTTTTCTTGTTGCCATACACTTGGAGAACACACTTTCAATTTTTCTGTGCAATAATCGCTTTACTGTGGGTTAATACCCTGGCTTTTGCATCCTGGAGCTGTACAATTCCCTTGCTGGGCTAATTAACATGAACAAGATGTGGTAAGCTTGAAATATAATGGGTACTGTTACATTTGTAATTACCCTGGCACCTAGAGACCTTGACTGAGATTGAAGTTCCATTGTACTGGGTACTGTACAAACAGAGTGTTTCCAACAGCTTAAAGTCTAAACAGATTAGGAAAAGTGTGAGGGGAGAAATGTAGGTGCCAAGAGTTGCAGCCATGTGCAGAACATGACCCAGGGAAGCCAGGACCAGAACTTGGATCTCAAACCCTGATAGTAATCAGTTACTTAATGCCATCATTTTGCTATGTGAGATGGGTCATCTCCCTTGAAGGGTTTAGAAAGTAGCCAGACCAGTTCCTCTGTTTATGTAAGGAAGATGTTTGCAGACCTCTTGATCCTAAGGCAATTAATATAGCCCATAGGATGACAAAAAAAAAAAAAAAAAAAAAAAAAAAAAAAGAAAAAAAAGAAAAGAAAAAAAAAAGACTGTGCTAGATTCTCATGTAAATGGCACCCAGAATGCCTAAAATTGTTACAGATGCAGCTGGTTTTGTGTCGGGTTATTTTTTTTTTTTTTGGTGAGCGGCCTCTTTGTGGTCTGTTGTAAGCATTACATTTACATAGTTCTGTATTTCTGAAAAAGCCTATTGCATAAAGCTGGGATCCTACCAAATGAAAACAAAACACAACACTAGCAAAAAATAACAAGCTCTTCCAACAATGTTCAGTAACTGAGCTAGAAGTTAGTGCTGCATTCTGAAAAAGAAAAATAAAAAAAAAAATCCAGGCACCATATGATTTCATGCACTAAAAACTTTAAACATTTCAGAGGAACATAACATATGACATAGGGTGTTTTGATTTAATGAATGGCTTTAAGAAACGGGGCCAGTGTCCCTTCTCACAGATGAACGTCTTGTGCCAAGAGCGTTGCTGTACAATGTGTCATCACTTGGGAACCTAAAGAATTGTACTTGAGAAAACATTGCTACAAAATATCATCCCCTTCCCAGAAAGGTTCACTTCAGGCTTTGTAGAAAAACAGAACAACTCATTTCCACTGAATATAATTCATCTGTTGAGAAACTTTCTTAAAGGCATAGGTCGCTGAGCAAGTGGCTGGAAAACTGTTTAATCTCATAGTAACAATAATAGTTCATCATTATTATTACTACTTAGCTCTTGCATTGCACTTTCCATACTCAGTGGGCTTTACGAACATGACACAGTTAATTCTTGCCGTACCCTGGGGAAGGGGCCAAGTGTTCTTGGAGGCTTTATGGAGACCATGCGGAGGTGCTCACCTGCAGCTGGAGCCCCCTGAAGTATTTCACCTGAGTGGGGCTGGTCTTCAGCCTGAGATACAGCTGGTGCCAAGGCAAGGGCCTTTACTTTTACCAGAAGGGTCAACCACACAGTGAACTAGAGGGCTTTGTCCAATTTATTTGTACCTGGAAATATTTTGCATTGTGATTGTGGTAAAAAGGGAGGTGGAGGGGGGGAGGGGGGGAAAGGGAAAAGGAAAGGGAGAGGGAAAGGAGAGAGGCAAGGGATGTGTGATGTATTAAATGGGAAGTCTTACACAGATGGAGTTATACTGGTTTGAAAATGCTTTTGTCCCTATGGTGTATTTTTGTCTTGATTTTTTGAGACTGCATATGTGCACCCTCTTCCTTGACCCTGGTGTGAAAATTGAAGAGTTGATTACCCAGAAGGGTGAATCCTTGCTGGCTGTAGGACACTCCCAGCCTCACCTGCTTCAAGGGCAGTTTAGGCTCTCTCTCATTTTGCACTTCAGGGGAA
>VXBJ01002598.1:177041-232635 GCA_013400055.1 Nycticryphes semicollaris | reverse complement strand
CCACTAAGATTCTGTGATTCTTCAATGTGTATTTATGTTTCCTGAGAATTGGAACAGCAGAAAGACGGAGCTATTCCCAGGACATTCATCCTAGGAATATTCAGGCTAAGCTGACTGGATGCTTTCTATTTGCCTGGAAAATTCTGTCACTGAGTGAAATCCAGCACGTGTGGCAGAGCCAGCCTTACTAGCTAAAGACTGAGGTGCCAGCTACTTTTGGGAAAATTATGAGAAACTGCCCATGACTAACTGTACTACTTTATTTTTAAACATGAATATTTCCATGAAGATTAACTACTGTAATCTAGCCTGGAGATCCACAGAGGCCTGATTATTACCCATATTTGTCAGGTCCAGCCAACTCCTAGCGTGAAAGGAGAGGCAGTGTTTGTAAGAAGCAGCGTTTCAGATTCCAGGAAAAGCTATAGTTTCAAACAGTGCCAGCAACTTTACAGCAAAATGGAGAGCTGAGGACAGGCACCCTTGGGAAAGCCTTGGTGTGCACTGAACTACACAGAAATATCCATTGTCTATATTGCATACTGCAAACAGAGATCGGTGTCATATGATAGTCACTGGAAGATCTGGATTTTATCTGGATTTTATATACATCAGTTTCCAAAAATAATGACAAAAGACTACCTCTCTTACTTTAAATCCATAATTGATTGCACTAATTTGCACAAAGAATATGTAGTATTTATTTTTGCTGTGACTATATTTCCTTAACTTTGTTTGCAGATTAAGTTATCTTCAAACTTATGCAGTCCTAAAGAGTAAATTGCCTAATAGATGGGTGGATAATTTTTTCTCCTCTGCCAGGTATCAGAGGGTTGGAAAAAACATCGATTCTTGAAGAGAAGTGGTCACACATATATATAGCCTGCTGCTGCTGTAAGGTAAGGCTGCCCTGGAGGAGGTAGCTGTGGATGGAGATGCCTTCCTAGAAATCCTAGAAGATTGCTGCAGTTGAGGCAAAGGAGAGTTGAAGGTAAGGCAAGTAGTGGAGTTAGAGAAGACCAATGACCAGGACATATGTAAGCACTCCTTTGCAAGAGATGGTCTTGAGGAATCTCCCCCTTGCATATATCATGCATATTTATAACCTTGCGTACCACTGATGAAAAAAACTTTTTAACATATGGGTTATATCCATGAAAACACAGCAATTAGTCTGACAACACAACTGAAAGATATGTGTTGAGAAACTTTAGCCTCTGTCAACTTCTTTCCACTACTTCCTCTTGTTGCAAAATTGCTGTACAACTACTAAGCCTATTTCTCAGACTTTTCCAGATGATATTAAACACAGTTCAATTTTTTTTAATGAATCAAAAAAGCACTTGTTAACACACTTACATAATTATCTCTTAACAGTGAAGAGTTCTTTCATCCCATGTTAATCAGGATACAGCTATCACCATCTCCTTTGTAAATAGTTCATTCACTATGCTGATTTAACTGCACGACTTACGTGTTTGGTGATATTTGTTACAAGTTGCCTTTAATTTTTCCCAAGGTTTAAATTTTTGGGATGACAGTTTTTATATTTTCTATCTCCCCAGACTAAACTTTCTGGAAATTCTTCTGCAATTTTGCAGAATTAGGGGAGGAAAAACACATTCTTCCTCTGTTAAAACATTTCTCTATTGATTGCACTCTAATGATTAGTAATAAGCCAGTTTTAGGAAAAGTAGGGATAATATTTTTTTTGTCTATTGAGGGCTGGAACAATGCTGAACACAAGTCAGAGTTATACAATGAAGATGACTTGGCTATAGGAATCTCAAAGTTATGAAAATAATGACACAGAGGAGAGCATGAAGAGAAAGTACTATACACTTTTATAGATTATTTGAAAAAACAATATTCTACTTAAGCATCTACCAAAGGAACTGCAAGGAGTCAAGGCTGTGTAAATCAAACTTACCTCATGCGGTCACTAATTGTGATCCTTATTGGCTGAGTACCTAATGGAAGTTATTTCAATTTAACATGTGGGAAAATTTCCAAATGATATTAAATACTTTGGCAGCTATGCTTTGAATATATGCATGGCTATTACATATTCCTTTGAAAAATCAGGTCTTCAGTGCTCCTAACTGGGTGCTCAAAGTAACATGAATCTCTACGCTTGCTTTTATATCTGCATAAAAAGCTGTCACTGACAACACCAGCAACAATAACAACAATAATACAACAATTATAATAATAGCAATAATGATGATAATAATTTTTAAAAAATGTTTTACAAACTACTACTTGTGGCTACTTAAAAAAAAAAAAAGAGAGATGTTGAAATAATTCAAACTCTGCTCTGAAGAGGAACTGATGTGCAGTAAATGAGGCAGGGATTTTGGCCCTGCATAATGAAGGTGGCTAGAAAAGTACTTTACTACTCCATGAGTGAGCAACTTCTGTCCGTGCACTGGCAAGAACTCAGTGATATGCTCATTGACTGTATCATAGTAGATGTGCACAAACACAAAAATCAGGTTTGTACAGTACCTCTAAGTCTGGCATTTGCTGATTTAGATGGGCTGGACTTTTCAGTCTTGGTAATGCTGCTTTAACTTGACGTTTTTCACAGATTTTTGAATGTTCTAGGAAGAAGAATGAAAAGAAAAAGAAGAAACGAAACTAAGAAAAGAAAATATAAAAAGGAAAATAAAAAAGAAAAGGAAAATCAAATGTAAAAAGAAAGAGAAAAAGCTTTTTCAGTAAATAGCACCATGTAATACAAACACAGAATGTTTTCTATACCAATAGCTTTAAAATGTTGGGAGAGGGTTTTTCTCTACATCAATCCATTGAAAAGTCCTCCTTTAGAACATTATTAATCCCATTTATTTCACTAGTAAAGTTAGAAGTTCAGTGGATATGATGATCTGTGGGCTGGTTTCCATGTCCTCAGCCAGGCAGAGGACAACTTCTAGCCATCTGTTTTTAAATTTAAACTTTGTGGATCATGAGACATGTTTATCTTTAGATTGCCTGTTTGTAAAGCACAAGAGAATTTCTATACTCTTTCCTTTCAGAGATTTATAAGACTAAATTACCTTCAGAAAAATAAACTCTGACTATTCCTTTGGATGGAAACTGCTAATGGCAGTTCTGCAACAGTTTGGCAAACACCTAATGTCACAGCCAGGGTCCAAGGCCAAGTAATCGCTCATGTGTGTTTTTTTCAAGCTTCCAACCTCTGTTTTACAAAAGAAAAAAAAGGTAACTACAGGCACAATTTCTTTTAAAAATGTACAAATCCTTCACACTTCCCAAATTCCTATGAGTTGCTGAGGAACAGGGAAGATAAGCTATCAGGATATGAAAAAACTGATACCATGTTAAGCCATGGTGATGCACTGGAAATACCCCCCATACCATTAGTATCCCCCATGCATGCTTTATCCTCAACAAAGAAGATGGTATTATCTACCAGAAATATTTTATGGAATTGACTTATATTTGCTTGGGCCAAGTTATGGCTGACTGAAAACAAACAAACAAAAAAATTGAAACCACTCCTCAAATATATTTCTTGTTCAGAAATAATTGGGAAATAAAGCACAAGCAATTTATTTCTTTACTGACAAGTACCAATGATGTGACTACTTACTTAAAATGTAGTGACAATTTTTTTCCTCTGTAGTAGTATTTTAATGAATTGACAGTCACAATTGGTCTAGACTTTGAATGCTTTTAAGATCTCTACAAAGCTCTTCAGAAAGTAAAATTGAAGTTGCAGGTTCAATGTAGGTACACTTTCCTTTTTTTATACATGGACACCCTCAAAGAAGACAGTTGGTAAGTCAATTCTCAATCTCATAAGTGCTTTTGATACTATCAGAATATGTAATTAAAATAATAATTTCATAACATGTGTTTTATAGTAATTAAAACTAGCATTAATCTTAGCCTTCCCAAATACTGGAGGGCTTCAAATCAAGATACAGATGTGAGGATTCACAGAAGGATAGAGCCCCAAATATTTCTCAGGCTGGTCTGAAGGCTGGAGACAAACTGGAAAAAACTTTATAAAAGTGAAGTTTGTTGAGGCCAGCGGTAACCGATCAACAGTCAATAATACCTGAATAAGTACAGTGTTACCACTTCATCTTGTCTTCTGAATAAATAAACGTGAATTGTCTGTAACTAGACATTTTGAGAGGTGGCTTTGAACACTATAATGATGAGTTGTTTTTTTATCACAGTAAGGTTGCTGGTTGGACTACATGATCTTAAAGGTCCTTTCCAACCTAGACAATTCTATGATCAGGATCATGTCAAAATACGGTGCCGCTGGTATTTGAAAAACCTCACACCACAGGAGGAAATTATCTGTTAACCTCAACATTTCAGAAAAAAGATCTCCCTTCCTTTCAGCTGGAAAGCATTCCTGCAGAACTAAGTGTGGAAGCAATTTGCTTCAAAAATTGTTTGCTTCAAAGCCTCTTACAGGGTTCACATCACAGAGAGAGCCCAAAGCATGCCCATGCTGTCAACTACTAAGTGGTGCCCTAGCACACATCTACCTTAGCAGACAGAGTAGATCACCAGCAGGAGCAGAGCTGCAGATCTGAACAGTCTAATAGTTGATGTTGAGAACCTGGCATCCTCACTGTGCAGTTTTTAATATGTTGCATTTGGGGACAGGGCATTCCCCACTCTTGGACTAGCTTCAGAGGAGTCCCAAAGACTTAAATGCCCACTCGTGATTGAGGCATATCTTCTTACTTTGTTTCATCCAGAACAAATGCAGTTGATGTGTTCCAAGGCAACATCACAATGTGAACTGAAGTGCTGTAAAAGCAGGCTACCAGGAGATTCACATGGAGATGCTTCCTGATCCAAGCAAGCAGACTTATTTTTCTGTGTAATTACTGTGCAGAGAATTATAGTACACATCACTCCCTTGGCATTTTGGAAAGTCAGGTGTCATAACTGTAGTAGTAATACTTCTGGACAGGGCTTTGTTTTAAGACAAAATTATTTCTCAGCCACTGTTAGCCAAAAATGTAATAATTCCTTCCTAAATATTACTTTTTTTTTATAGAAATTTATTTTATAAACACCAAAATAAACACCATGCATATATTTACCTTTTGTTTGTCTGGTTAGTAAAACAAATAATCTATTATCCAGTGCCATTTGGTTACAACAGCAGTGCATCACTGGCTGATGCTGTACAGCACCAAGACCGAGCTTTATGAAACTGACTGGTGTGCATGTGCTAAAATATAAAGCCTCCAGTACTGCAGGCTGCGATTAAAATGCTGTAAGACTGGGTGCAAAGCCCCTGGTAGGGTGCTGGAATAGTCAAGCTAAGTAACGGACTCTCTCATTTTTCTCTTAAGATCAAAATCTGAGTTTTACTTCTGATTTAGAAGAGGATATCATTACCACCAGACTGGGCTATTGGTACAATTCAAGATCAGCCAAAGGTCACATATTGAAAACATCAGAATCAGCTTCTGTGGTACCTTAAATTTTTCTTGGAATTCACCCAGCCAGTCCCAGAGAAGGTTTAACATTGCTTGGGATATGAGATCATTATAGCCCAAGCTGGTGTGACAGCAGACCATAGTAATGATGTTTTGAAAAAACAGATTGGGAAGAGGAGATTTACAGTCCAAGTAAGACCGTGATAAAGGAGCTTGTTCTTCTTCTTAATAAGAAGCACAGAATTTCCCATACTTTACCCAATAAGTAAAAACATTTCCATCTGGTAGATGGTGCTCTGCTTTGTCCATGTTTTTCTAACCACAGTCAAATTAAATACTGGAAGTCAGAAACCTGTCTGAAGACTATCTGCAAAAAAAAAAAAATTACGCTTTATGTCCACAATAGGAGTTTTCAGGGTACAGGGTGTTGCAATAGTACTTGCTAAACACTTTTTGAACACTTTAAAACAAGTGTTTTACACTTGCTAAAGCAACTGTCATGTGTAGACAGTTGTTATTTTTCCTATGAGACAGAACAGAAACAGGTGTTGCTGCTGAAAGAATTAAAATACTTTTTCCTAATGTGTCTTAAACCTGTTCTACTAGTCTCCACTATACTGAACTGGCACTGCGAGCCACAAAAACATTCCTGCATCTCTGGATGGCATTACTCCTGCTTAGTCTCATTTTTCAGTTCTTAGCTTTTCTTCACCTCTAAATAGCTAACCTAGAGACATTGAAATAAGGTTTCTAACATTCAAACATATTACCACACTGCAGAAAAACAGTGCAGGAATAGTTACCATCCCTGACAGTGGTAAACATTCTGTGGATTGTCTTTGTGGAAAGGGCTGAGGTTCCTGATGTTCACTAATTAGTCCGTCTGTATGAAGGTTAAGCTACAAGACTGAGATAGCTGGTCTCTACCAGCACTTGTTCTGCAGGAGGAAATACTGGCTGCCTTCTCTCATTACTTTTAGGAAGAAGGAAGCTTTCAGCCTCCAAAACTAACAATGTCAACCTTCTATCCCAAGGACTAAATCAAATAGCGAAGACCAGGACGTATAAAGAATTTAGGTGTTGTGATCTAAGCGACACCACAGTTGTAGGTGGCTGGAGGTGGTCGCTGGCATACAAGCAGCAAGCATGGCCACTGCATGCTCCCAAACAAGCTCTGTCATACAAATGCCAAGGCTGTCAGTAATTGCAGTGCGTCTCAAAATGTGGAAGGGTATCA
This sequence comes from Nycticryphes semicollaris, assembly GCA_013400055.1. NCBI lineage: Eukaryota > Metazoa > Chordata > Aves > Charadriiformes > Rostratulidae > Nycticryphes > Nycticryphes semicollaris. The sequence goes on along the minus strand of VXBJ01002598.1, from coordinate 225,957 downwards.
TATAGCTCATGTCTTTTGACCTAAAATATGCTACATCGGTACGGGGGGATATTATTACACTGTTAAAAAAGAAATTAGGTATTCCTGAAAGACTTTTGTGTTAAAGGGACAAAAAATAATCTTTGTGATCAACTGGCAAAAGTAAATCTGGTACTTACTATATCAGACCCTGAAAACCAGTTAAATGAGGAATGGGTTTTCTGTTTCATAAATTTATTAATTAATAGTTATAATTTTTAGCATATCTATTTGACTGTCCATGGACTGGATGTGGTTTTCTCTGAATTTGGTCTCAAATCTAACAGAATTCATGTATTTGGGGAATTTATTACCCAGCATGTAGATTTTGTTCTCTGTCTTCAGGGGTTGATAGCTTTTTTTGACACTCCCTTGCAGGAAAGACCAATAATCTTTTAATCTCTTTGTGTACTTCAGCCCCAAACATCTGCTACAAGTTTCTTTCTTATCTAGGATAGTTTTAAAGAGTTTTGTAGTCTCCCTTAATATTTTAACCTAGTTACAGTGATACAACTGAGAAGGCAGACAAATTATTAATATTTTCAGAGAATCTGGGTCTATTAGCAAATATCAAAAAGGGCTGAGGATCCAGCACATGCTTTACTAGCAGGGAGACACTCACCAATTACAGCAGGCTTTATATCAGTCCCTTAATGCACACCTAATATTTAAAATGAAACATTCAGTTTCTCAAGACTGTATTCCTCATATGTCAAGTATACAGTTAAGTGCTACACAGAACAATTTTAACAAATACCATTCCCACACTTATCAGGAAGTAATATGTGCCTTGTGTTACTTGAAGCCTGAAATGCTGAAAGCAAAAGTGGACTATCTTAAAAGAAAAAAAAACAACCTTTTCCACTGCAGATGGTCTGAGCAAATGGTGTCTGTCAGCTTCTCAGTAACAGAAACCAGATGTAGAATAGTCATCCAATCCTCTAAGTTTGCCCCCAATTTATGCTGCAGAAATTGCATTAAAAGAAATTTCTGGAATTGTTTAAGAATTATGTCATTGCCATCTGAACACAGATTATAACTCTTTATTACTATTAGTCCTGTAAATACAGTCATTCTTGGATGGCTGGGTGGGTGTATCAGACATAATAAAATACAGTAGAAACAGCTATTTTCCTGAAATACTTTAGCAGCTGTTACAAACTTAGTGTCTTTTGAATGAAAGGATTACATCATGGAAAGATTTCCGGAGCTTTCTAAGGCTTTAGGTCTTTGAAGAGAAGTTGAAACACCTACTGGCAATGGCATGTAGCATTTATTTGGGTAAGAATGGTAACCAAAAATGGTTACTAATACTTGAAGCCCATTGGATAATGTAAAGATATTCCCTTAAAATGCATATCATAAAATTCTATCAAAAACAAGGTTTAAAAAGAAAAATTTTAATTTTAACAGACTGGATTTTCTCAGGAACTGTTCTTTGAAAAAATGGTTCACTGTGTCTGCCATCTCCATCAGAATGAAATCCCTGCTGCTCTGCGAACAGAAAGCTAGTCAGTTTTCAGTAAACCTGTGAGACATATAGCAGTTTAAAAACAGCATCGAAAGACAGTGAAGACAGGAAAATACCATCATCCCAGTGAAAGATATAGTAGAACAGAGCTCTTTCATTAACAGTTTGTAAATTCCCCATGGCCAAGGACCTGTAGCCTTAGGTAGAATCGTAATCTGTCTAAAAGAGAAATGTCTTTGATGAAGACATCCAAAATCAACCCTGAAACAATTTGTTCATGGTGGACAGGTAACTGCTGTGGGACAGACTAAGAAAAAAGAAATTGCAGTAAAATATTAATTGCTATAGTTATACACAGCTCATGAGCTTTTGGAGTCCTTCAAAATCTATTGTTCTGTGTAGTAGTTTTGATCTCTTGAAAGCAGAGTACATGCATGACACAAAGAGCTTTGACTAAATTTCAGCCCAGGAAAGGTGCTGATTGTGATTTTAAGGCACTTACACACTGCTTTATCTACTTGGGAAGACTTTAATGTAGCTAAGAACCAGTAGCTTTTGATTCTGCAACAAAAATACCCTAAGACCTGAGATTAAATAAGTTAACCAATAAAATCATTTGATCAGCCAGTCTTATTTTTTTCTTTGAAGATGATACAAGGGAACAGTGTGGAATGCTTTCTCACTTATGGGCAACATTTCACACTTTTAATACATTTGTGTGCAATTAGGTTTTATCTATAAATTGAGTTTTATAACATCCTAAATTATTCAGTATCAATAAAGTTAACAGTATCTTTTTTAAAACATGAAAACAATCCACACGTTAAAGCAGTCATACTGTTTGTCAATCATGGGGTCATTCTGATAGAAAACACAATATACATTTTAAGGAAAGGAGAACAAACTTTTGTGGATTTGGATTCAGTCTTGCCTGCTTCCACTGAGCTGGACATTGCTGCTTCTCTGTGATACCCCAGGCAGCCCCACTCCACTAATTTAGCATTTATACATAGTTTGCATGTCTTTAATGAAAGTAAATGAATTAAGATATATTGAATTTCCCTCTAGAAACAGAATCTACTTAAAAGGTAAACAAAAAAGAATAATCAATTTAACTTCTGTAGTATAAATGCTCCAGTGCAGTTAGTCAGATATTGAATAGTAAAAAGACTTTATTCTGCTAACCATTCTAAAGCTTCTTAATCACTGTACCATGCAATAAGGTCAATAAGAAGGTCATACTCTCAGTTTTTGGGTATGTTTGAATATTTTCCATTGGCTGTATTGGAAGCAGACCTACATGAAGAAGAAATAATCGTCCTTCCCTTCTGTGTCTTTAGTAAATCTAGATACATTCTGTTTATTGTATGCTAGTGTTTTATAAATAGTGATTTTTAAAGCATTCTAGTATTCTTTGGTCTAAATGCTCAAGACTGACTGTTTCCAAGAGATTTGCATAGCTTGAACACGTATTGTGGGCTGGCAGGAAAAGCATTTGACGACCTTTCTAGAGCCCATGTTAAACTTCAGGTCTGACTGCCCAACTATAACAGCCTCACAGTGCCTGAAAAAAACCACAAATTTGTACAGCAGATAAAGGAATCTCATTGACTGCTTTGTTTTCAAGTACTTCTGAGGCATACCATAGGAACTTCTTTCATTGCTGTACTTTAAATTCAGATTAATTTTTTCACAACATAAAGGGACACAGATGCTGCTTTAAGCAGCCTTAGCAGGCAATGTTGTACTGAGGGATAAGGGATAAACTAAATATAACTGAAGGCAATGAAAATTAAAATTAAAATAATCTTCAAAGAGAACGCATCTAGCAGATTATGTCTGATGTTTATAGTTGTAATACAATTAATATAGTCAATATTAGATGGTTCCGACCTCCAGCCAGGTGTAGGGGAAGGAAAACACGGGTTTATCAAACTGTGTGGTTTTGATGGACAGGCACATTACAGCCACAAAAGTATAAAGCCCTAGTGGACACTGGTGCACGCTGCACCCTATTGCCATATAATCATAAAGGAGCAGAATCCATCACCGTTTCTGAAGTGATGGGGGTAGTGGCTGTCTTAAGAACTGACTATATTGGAGGGTGAAGGGAGCCTAACTGGGAATAAATGGGAGAAGTGCCCAATTGTAATTGGCCCAGATGTTCCATGCATCCTTGGCATAGACTACTTCATGAGAGGGTATTTTAAGGGCATTAGTGGGTTTTTGGTATAGCAGCTGTAGAGACTAGAGATATTAAAGACTTGCCCACCTTGCACAATCTTTCAGATGACCCTTCTGCTGTAGGACTGCTGAGGGTTGAAGAACAGCAGGTGCCAATCACTAATACAACAGCAGATCAACAATATTGCACCAAGACTCCCTGATTCCCATCTGTAACCAAATTCATCACGCAGAAAAACAAGGAATGATCAGCACAGATCGCTTAGCCTTTAACAGCCTTATTTGGCCAGTGTGAAAGTCTGGTGGAGGCTGGAGATTAACAGTAGGCTATCATGGCCTAAATGAAGTCACAACCCCACTGAGTGCTGCCATCACACCCTACTGAGATGGGCTAGAACATCAGTATGAACTCAGGTCAAAGGCAGCTATGTCACAATTGACATTGCTAATGCATTTCTCTCTATTCCTTTAGCAACACAGTGCAGGCTAAAGTTTGCTTTCACCTGGAGAAGTGTTCAGTACACCTGAAACTGACTGCCCCAGGCATGGAAACATCCCCACCATTTGCCATGGGCTGTTCCAGATTGCACTGAAGAACTGTGGACGTCTGGAACACGTGCACATTGAATGACATCATTGTGTGGGGTTACACAGCAGAAGAAGTTTTCAAGGAAGTTTTTAAGTTTTTAAGAAAGGCAAGAAATAATTAGAATTCTTTTGAAAGTAGTTTTTTACTGTAAAAAGAGATAAGGTCAGTGGAAGCAGAGCAACTGGCAGCACAGAAGTAAACCCACCAGGGTTGCTGAATTGTGGGAAGACATTGCTGACTGGCTAGGGAAAACGTACATCATGTAGATGCCCATATACCCATAAGTTGGGCCACTGATGAACACCAAAATAATCAACAAGTGGATCAGGATGCTAAAATTTTCCAAATAAATTTGGACTGGGAACATAAGGGTGAGCTATTTATAGCTCAGTGGGCCCAGGACACTTCAGGTCATCAAGGAAGGAATGCAACATATAGATGGGCTCATAACCAAGGGGTGGACTTAACCACGGATGCTGTTGCACAGGTTATTCACAATTGTGAAACGTGCTGAAATCAAGCAAGCTAAATTGTTAAGACCTTTGTGGGATGGAGGATGATGGCTAAAATATAAGTATGGGGAGGTTCATCAAATTTACTATATCACACTCCCTCAAACCCAGTTTTGGGTTTTCCAGGAGAAGAAAGTCCTAGTTTGAAGTAAAATAGAACCTATTTCCTTTTCAGTCATTTTACTTTTCAGTAAAGTAACTCTTCTAACAAACTGCACCTTCTGAAATTAACAGCATATTTTTCAGACAGTGTCTACCTCCAGCAGATAACTTCTGATGTCTATAGTTACTACAAAGGGATGGTAAGCAGAGAGGCTCTTGCTTATATTTACTGCTATAAGAACCAAAGTCAGCCAACTTTATTACATACCAAGTTAGAGTGTCAGAAGCAGAAGACTGTAGAGGGGGCACACCTGCAGGTAGAATTAGACAGACCAGGTGACCCAAAACTGACCAGTAAGGTATTCCATCCCACCTGCATCACACTCAGCATAAAAACTGAGAGGTCAGCCTCTTCCTTCATGGAAGAGTGTCCAAGGAGGACTCTGTCTGTCTGCTTTTGATCACAACCCATGCATTCTGGAATCCAGTTACTATCCACTGAGTCCAGTCTGGGACTTTTCCAGTGCCTGCCAGTAGTGTGATCACCAATCTGAGAGCTAAATACTGGTTTTGGATATATTTCATTAATATTATTATTTCATTAAAGTAGCTTAGTTTCTCTTCAGCCCATATGTCTTATTCTCTCTCCCTTCTCTTCTGGGAATGGAGAGAGAGGTTAAAGACAGCACCTGTCAGTTGTTTAGTAGCCAGCCTGGACTATATTGTGACACTTCGAGAATAGAGAAGCAGAGAGGCTCTTCTGCTGCAGCCTTCCTATTCTTCATTCCTCTCAGAAGATGAGGAAATCTTCCATGCTTGGGCCCTTACATGTTAGAAATACAGTAATTGCCACATACTTCAAAAGACCTCTGACCTCAAAAGACCAACTGAGTAAGCTTCTTCCCCAGCAATGTCATGTACTTCTGACCTAGGAGATGGAAACTTTACCCTCCAGTATCACCAGGTTACTGAGAACCAGCTTTGTCAACACAATAATTTATGTCTCAGTACTGCCCACTCTGAAGACATCTGTGGGTTGCCACGAGCCTGGGTAGGGGGCTGCGAGTTGAGCATTCAAGGTAAGATCAGAAGCTCTGTCAAAATTAAAACCCAAAGTGAAAGTCTAAACCTCATCAAGTTCTCTATGTTCTTTCCAAGTAGTTTATCCCAAGTGAAAAATGAGATATAACTGAGTCATCCTGGCACCACGTCCTGTGCTTAGTTCTAGTTAGCAGTAGCTCATTTTCATTATATTCATTTAATGAAATCATTGACTGTATCTGAATGAAGTGGGTCTGATTACATAAAGAAATTCCAGTGCTTTTGCCTCTCACAGAAACCTCAACATAGCACTCCTGTAGGTCTAAACCTGTAAACTTTAATAGGAGAAACTGAAAAATACCACCACACAAGATAATTCCTATTAACAAAACATGTTTCTGTCTATAGGATTATCTTTCAAGACTCCCGTTTCTAACAGTAACTGCTGTAACTAACAACTTTCTACTGTAGCAGCATATGGTTAAGTAAATATCTCAGTCTAAAACTTAAAATGTCAATATTTCAATTTTACATACACAAGTATTTTTGAACTAATTGTTCAGTCCTGAAAAGGCTGAAAATCCAGCTTTAAACAAGATAATATAAAAGGTCTGTAATAAAACAAGCACAGGTTGATCACCAACCAAAACAAAATCAGTAAGGTGCAGACAATGCCAATTCAGTTAAGAACACAAATCAAAATGAAGTGCAGGCCTCTTGATGTCAATATTAGTGTATTTGTTGATTTCTGTCAAGGCATTCAGATGATATTTTTTAAAGTATACTTAATTTTAGTAAACAAGTTCATATTGTTTCTCTGGACAAGAAATGCAAAATAACTGGAACAGGGGAAGCAGAAAGTGAACTAAAATCCCAGACGTTCACCCTCTGTAGGATTTTAAGCTTTTGTTTTCTATGCAGTTAAAACTGTTCACTTAATTTGGGATATGATTTCATCACCATTCATGATAGATTCAGAAATCAAACAACCCAAAGGTAGGTACACTTGCAATAGCCTATTCAGCTGAACTGACTTCTTCAACAGAGAGGTTGTTAAGTAGATACAAGATAAAATGATACCTAGATCACACTGCAGGAGGGAGCTCCAACAAAACTGCCACAAATTATACCTGGCTTCTGGTCTTGTGCAATCTAATGCAGAGTTTCATCTTATCTCTGAAGTCCAAACATTATCTCATTATTTTTAAGAAAAATATAAGCTTTTGTAAAATTTGGCAATGATCTGTGCATCACAAAGTTATCACAGATTTTCTTCTGGACCTTGAACTTGAAAACCAGTTATTATTCTGGTGTCTAATCCTCAGATCTGCACAAGTGCTTTGCTAGTGTGAATTAAGGATAAAGGATGATATAAGTTTTAAGGCAGTCTGTGAAGATATAAATAAATTGCCATTGTGAGAAAGAATACAGTGGTCTACAGCATTAGTGGGTTTTTTTCTGTTATATTATTTTTACAATAGGCCATGTCATTTTCATGCTGAAAAAAAATTTCCTGATATATCAAAATGAAACATTATTTTAGGGAATACTTTCTTATTAGAAAAGGCATAGAAAAAACTTGGAGAAATTATGATTCAAAAGATCTATTTTTCTGGACACACAATAGGATAAGTGTGACAAAAACTTATTTAATATATTTGAAGACATTCTAATGCCTTTGAATATACAAACCATTTAAGAATGTGTGTAATCGGTTCCTCTTTCTCTGTTTGTCAGGCAAATGCAACATCTAAGTTTTTACAATCAAGGGTAAAAGAATATTTATCTCCTGACCAGGAATTAGAAATGGTTTGACCGTAAAATCATTCATTTAAATTGTGACAGATCTCCAGCTCCCCAGTGAAGTGTCAAAAGTTTCATTGTACATATGCAGAGAAAAGACATAACATTAATCTGAGAAGAGCAGAAGGGACTCTGCTGACCTGACATTTAGGCATCTTTAAGCCTGTGGAGAGTTTTGCTACCAAGTGTGCATGCCAGATGACTTCAAAACAGCTTTTCAGGGTTCCATCCTATTTCAGGATCCAGTTCTTTTACCAACCCAATGGTCTACTGTCTACTCACAACTACTTGCAAAGCCCTTCTTATCCTGGAAAGGGCCTCTGAACACATTCTATAAATAGGTAAAAGACAAAAAGATAGTTTAATAATTTCATTGTTTTTAACTCAGAAAAATGACAGAATCACTCCAGTTTGAAAATGAAGCTGAGCCATGGAAAAACACAGGCAGGTAATCAAGACCCAGGCATAAGAGGATCCAACACGATGTGGGACCAACATATACTTTATGAATTCAGGAAGAAAATTTTGCCTATGCTGAAAGGGCCTCTTTGTTAGAGATCTGGATTATCTCTAATTAATCGCAAGTGCACACGTTTATGCAGGAAATTTGATTTTTGAATTCTGTTCAATTCTCATTGAAGAGTTGCATCTGGCTGTGCATGGACAGCTGTGGCCAAAGCCAGAATGAAGAGAGCTGGGCTGTGAGGAAGTGGTACAATTACAACTTCGTGATGCATCCTGGGAAGCACAAGATACACAGCCAGCAGCACTGACAACAAAGAGGCACCAAACCTCCTTATAATGCCACCATCATTATGATATTCAGTTGCCCATGGGCACTGGAAATGCACATAGTCACTCAAGACACAAGTGAGATGGTAAGTGCATAATACAGGCCCCTTTACTGAGGAGAAACTGTTCTTGCACATCAACATTCAATATTTTTGGTTTTGTGATAACAGTTGATAACTCCTGGTAGTAGAGATTAAGACAGTTACACAGTTACATTGAATATGTGTCTTTTTGGCACCAGCTCACAGACATTCACAGTTTGTTTCCTTGGTTATTCACAGAGATATGCACATGATAAAGATGTCCCTGAGTAAATATTGATGAATAGAAAGCTAGAATTTAGATTTAGGCTTCTATCAGAGAAGGCAAATGCACAGAAGTCCTTCACGCATTTAATCACCACATATTGCACCCAGCTGTACAGTAGATTCTTGTTTCACAGTTGTGGCACTGAAGCACAGAGATACACCTGCCCATATTCCCCCACATGCCATGCCACCCAAGACTATCCAGCCTCAGGGCAGATCTCTGGATGGCAGTCTTAACTAGTTGCTTAACCCTGAGCAAAACTGAAACACATGCAGGAGACCAAGCAATAGGACCAAGCTGGTTTGAATGTCCCAAGAGCATTCCACAGTTCTCAAAATCTGCCATGCCTAGCCCAAAGGAGAAAAGGGAGGTGAAAGAGCTGGGGAAAATATCCCCATCTGTCTCCCCCATATATTCTTGTGTGATTATTAATAAATTCTGAGAAACAGTGCCCGAGGTATAAGCAGAACAGCAATGTTGCAGAAACACCCCTGTTTGAACAGTGACATCTGTTACCGTGTCATAAGTTGATATCACACAGGAGAGCAAAATTATGATTCTGATCCCTCTCTGAGGTGATAAACATCATTACAGGGGGTACACAGAGTATGTAAATATGTACATAACACAGTCTTGAGAATAAATGAAGCAACCTTGTAACCAGCAACTATTTAACTAATATAATAAATGCAAGTAACAAATTTGTTTTAACATAAAGTCAGATCTGTTACCACAGATCTGCACATTTAGCACCAGAAAAGGACTGTTGTGGTTTAGTCTCAGATGGAACAAAGAACCACGTGGCCACTCTTTCAGCACCCCACCATCATGGGGAAAATCCAAAGTAAAATTCAAATCTTGGGGGCTGAGACAAAGGCAGTTTAACAGAACAGCAAAGGGAACAGAAAAGGAACACCACTGAGAGAGGAATGTACAAACACTACTGACCAGACCCGGGCCACCTCAGCCCACTCTCAAGTGGCAACTTACTGGCCCGTCCCCTTGAATGCTGCTGGCTATAGACTGGGCATGGCATCATATGGAATGGAATACCCGTGTCCCTCACCAGAGCCTGAGGAAAATCAACCCTATCTCTGCCAGCACCAGGGCAGTGGTAATGAAAGCAGTTACCAGAGACAGCGAGAACAAGCAACACTTTCCTCTCCTGGCACCTTTGGTGTGGGAGCAATATCCAGATGGTTGCTATTTCTGAGCCTGGCCCTGAGAACAGTGGGGGAAAAAAGACAATTTTGAGGGTGAAGACACCAGGAAAGCTCAAAAAGCCAAGGCTGGTTGGGCAATGCTGCAGACTGTGAAAATAAGCATTACTTTTCCTTCCTGGTACACTGGGTTCTGGGCGCAATCTCTAGAGGTCTGAGACTTTTGAGCTCAGTTGTAGGGTGAGTGAAAAGCGGTGGTTCCGAGGATGAAACCACTAGGAAAGAACAAAACAGCAAGGTTTGTAGTGACATGAAAGCAGTTCTGAGAGACAGTGAAAACAAGCAACACTTTTCCTCCTTTGCACCTTTGATGTGGAAGCAATGCCCAGCCATTTGACATTTTTGAGCCTGGCCCTGGGGAAGGTGAAAACCCCAAGGTTTGAAAGGCGATGAAAGCAGTTCCCAGAGACAGTGGAACAAGTAACGTTTTTTTTTTTCTCCTGGCACCTTGGGTGTGGAAGCAATCTCCAGACATTTCATACTTTTGTGCCCGGCCCTGGACAGAGATTAAAAAAAAGGTGTGTTTGAGGATGAAGACACCAGGAAAGCTTGAAATGCCCAGGTTTGTAGGGCGATGGAAGCAGTTCCCAGAGACAGTGAGAACAAGGAATACTTTTCCCTCCTGGTACCTTTGATGCCTGAGCAAGCTCCAGCCATTTGATATTTTGCTCTGAGGAAAGTAAAAGCCCCAAGGTTTGAGGGGCGATGAAAGCAGTTCCCAAAGACAGCATGATTAAGCAACAATTTTCCTTTTGTGGCACCAAGCTCCAGATGTTTGATATTTTTTAACCAGGCCTTGGGGAGAGTGAAAAAAGCTGGTTTTGAGGACAAAGCCACCAGCAATGCACAAAAAGTGAACTCCAGCAAGAGTTCTGTTTTCCAGAATTCACACATCAATGTTTTGACTTCCTGTAAGCTTCCTGCAAGCTCAAGAACCAAGCTATTTGGAGATCACCAGGTGCATGCAATTACATTTGCCTTCACCCCAGTTGTTCAAGAATGCCTTTTCGTGCACTTCTTGATAGGCTGTGCAAATCTAGCACCTTCAGGTGGCTTCTGGTCAGTCCACAGTGTCTTTCCTTGTACCTGACGGGCTCTAGACTGCCATTGGTACACGCACAGGGTACATGAGTGCCTATATATAAATCTCATCCAAACTCTACAGCCACATGCAGTGGTCCACAGGTGCCTTTTGTGGCCAAGAGCCATCTGAAGTTCAGTATGTGATCTGCTAATCTTTGTGTTCCCTCTGTTGCTGTGCATTTAACTACAGGATCAGGTAGCCTGAGCAACAGAGCTCTTAATTGTATTGTAAGAGAATAGTTTACATATGTTTAAATAAAAGCATTATTTTTAGGGTAGATCAATCTTCTGATACCCAACAGACACTTACAATACCCAAAAAACTCTTATTTACAAAACTAAAGTGTCCCAAAAGGGGCAGAATTCCGACAGAAGCAAAAATTTTCTGTTGAACAACTGAACTAAAACGTTCAACAATAAAAAAAAAAAGCCCAAACACTAAGAGCTCATTTAGTTCAGAAAAGCAGATTTTATTTTTAACAGCAGCACATACATACAACATTTTCAAAATATACATATTTGAAAACAAATGACTGCACTTCATTAACCAACTTGCTGTGGTTTATCAGTTTTTACAGTTGCATTTGCAACCAGATGGAATTACTACTTTATAGCCTTTCTATGAGCTGGATGCTCTTAGATTTCACTGGTATAATTGTGCAATATAACATAATTGCTCATAGCTCATGAAAAAAACCCACACAACTTGTCAAGTTTAATATTACTGTCACCTGCTGGTTTCAGCTACCAAGTATTTTAAATAGAGAAATGTTATTTAAAACAAGTGTGGCAGATCATGAACTACATGAAAACACTTTATACACATAATCTACACGTTTGAGTGGTTGTGTACATTTCTGAATGAAATTTTCCGAGTCAGAACTAATCCCAACAGATGCAACATAGCAGCATTTTGGTAAGAGCATTTTGGTAAGCCAACTTTCCCAAAAAACTTTCCCTTTTATTTAGATACAGAACAAAGATTAAAATCATCAAAAGTTACTCATGTATAAAAATTGACATTTAGATATTAACATTTCTTGCCTGTGTTTCATCAGTGTAAAAAGTGTCAGAGTGTGCTACACAAATATCCTAACCCATCCACCATTTATTAATTCACTACAGAGATTTTCTACATAAATCTTCTTAAAATATAATTTAAATGTAAATTTTTTATAGAAAAATCACAACACATCATGGGAAGATTCCGCTTGCAGGTAATTTTCAACACAGCAGAGCTCTTAATGAAGCTGCTCAAATCATGGCAAATAACTCTGTTTTCTTATTTGGGGGTGGGCATGTCAAACAAAACGTGCAAACAGGCTAAGAATAAATGGTGATCACTTCACGTCCACTGCCTCGGACCAGGAGAACTCTATCTAGACCTTCTGTGAGAACTTCCAAAAACTCCATGTCTGAAATATCATTAAGTCAAGGAATTTATTCAGAAAAGAAATAAAATAGCCACTAATCTCTCAAGAAGTCCAATGTACGATGCAAAAAAAGCAAGTTAAACAATTTCATCAAGGAGTTTTCTTTGTCACTCTTTACTGTCCCATTATGCAATCTACCTGCTTGCTCAAGGGGAAGAGAGGACTAATTTGGTAGAAATTTCTAGTTCTGCCCTACTTACCTGTGGAAAAGCTAAAAAAAAAAAGAAGATTTTAAAATAAGTTCAAAATTTAGGAATGCTTTACAAAATTTTTATGAAAACCCCACCTCTATCAATATTTCTTAAAACTTTGTCTTTGGAATCAAAAGTTGTTTTCTTAAAGGCAAATTTATGCTTATCATGGTTAATAATGATTATCCTAACAAGTAAACTATGATACAATCACAACAAAACTCCCCATTGCAAGAAATATGGAAGCAAGATCGTAAAGGATACAGTTTTCATCCCCTTTTCTGTTTTTAGGAGGTCCAGGCATATTCAGGAGAACTAGTTGAGCGTGCTGTGATTTATTAAGCACTACTCCATTGAGCTTCACAGCAGTGTGCATTCTTCTCACATTTGACTGATTCCTAGCATGCAAGCAAACATTGTCACAATATTGTCACAATACTTACGCTCTTGAATTATATGTATTTGAACGCGTAAATTCATCTATAGGTACTTAGAATAAGCTATTTTCATGGACACCAGTATTTGCACACATTCAAAATAAGTTTGATAAAACGCCGTACTTAAAGATTCTTTTCTTTGAAAAGAACATCTAACTCTGAAATTAAAGCAATTCTAAACACATTTCCAAAATGCACAAATATTCCAATTGTCAGTTATCTTTCACAAAGATGAAGCAAAAAACTTAGTTTCACTAGATTTTAAGTTTAGTCAAAAAGGCTAACAATACAGTTTGTGTTATATATGAAAAAATTGGATTTGTATAAGAAATTCCAAATAAAGGAATTACAGGAATGCATTGGAAGGACTACAGTATTTATGTTGTACCTCATGCTCCTTTACAAACATTACAAGATTGCTATTAAGCCTGGTGAAGAAAATCAGGAAACAGCATAGAATTTATGAAAAAAGATTAGTTTCTCATGTCATAAGACTAAAGCAGTAAGCAATTAACTGAAAACAAGTCTCTCCCCTCACGTTATTAAAATTAACTACTGCTTTGCTGGTTATGTCCACAAATAAAACTGTTGTAGATTTGTGCACAAGAGGAAGAAAGTGCTAGGACTTCAGAGATTTCCTTATTTCAGGATCCAGCTTGGAAGAGTTAGTTGCTTTTCAGAACAAAACAGAAGAATAATTTCCTTATAGCTCCTGAGAAACTGCTATCTATATAAAACTATCCAAGACTGGAAACGAGTCATATGCTACAAGGTATGTCTCTACCTAATCCCAATTATCCAGAAGGTCTGCTGCCCCGAAGTAGATTCTTTACAAGCGAAGTGAGTCACTTCAAAGAGAATCTTGGAAATACTGGGTGACAGCCTATCTCAAGAATGGAGATACTGACATGCTGATGTAAGACACTTACATATCACTCCATCCTGTGCAATTTTATTAGCACTCTAACTAGGTCTCACAGTAAAAGCACAACTGTATCCTGCTCAGCTGGGCTCACGTACTGTCCTGTGGCAGAGAGGGGACTGGCAGGTTAGTAGCAGGAGGACATAAGACATCTTCTGAAGTGCTTGATCATTCTGGCATCCTTTGAATTCCACTAACAGCAATCCAAATTACAGCACAAACCCCAGCACTGTACCAGCTCAAGTAAACAATAAAAATTAATGAGATCTCTTTTCCCAAAAGAAAAACATTTAGGAAGTCAAAATTTACAAAAGGAAACACTCAACTTTTGCATGGTCTCTGGTAGTAGAACAAGGGGACTACACCAACACACTCCTAGAATCTTCTAGCAAAATAAGGCCACCCTCAGATTACATGTGGAGCTGAGAACAGCAGCCAGATAGAGGTTTATTCAAACATAGGGGGCCAAGAAAGACAGAGAATGCTGGGAGGATATGTACTTGTGTTCTACTATGTTCTGTTTTTTTACTATGAAGGGAAAGAGCCGTTAACAGGATACTGTTATAAGTAGCGTGTTTCACATAGCATCTTCATCCTTGATTTTGCAGGAACAATTAGAAAAAAAACCACTAAAAATCAAAAAGGACATTTTGCCTGAAGTTTAGTGGCTGGTGCAACCAACCCTATCAATTCCAATTGATTGTCCTTCTGTACCTTGAACCCCCCCCCAACCCTGCCAAGACATTTTCAAGACTGAGTTTCAGTCCCTCCTGGGGGATTTTCTGTCACAGGAACCATCTGTCCTAAGAAACAACTGTAAAAAAAAAAAAAAAAAACACCAAAAAAAACCCACCAAAAAAACCCAAAGCCAAACAAAGCCATATATGGAACAAAAGAATACTTGAAGGTCAGTTTTTCAGAAGCAGAGCAACAGCAGACCAAAGAACAACTGTGAAGAGAGAGGCAATAGTGTATAACTGAAAAAGTATATGAATACTCAAATATGTATTGAAGACAAAATGCAAGGGAGATATGGAGGGTGCATATTTGTGATTGAGTAGGCAAGAATTCAGCACTGAAATAAAAGTTCGAGTTGACTAAAGGTGCATTCATTTCACCTTCAAGCACTGGTAGAAGTAAAATCATACACAGTAGACAAAGTAAGTTTTCTAAGTTTTTGTAAGAAGCTCAACACAAACAGACAAAATGAAGACAGTAGTGGGCACTGAAAAAAGCAAAGCAGTCCCAAGTCAGAGATGTAGCACCACATTTTTGTATGTTGTCATACTCAAAGCATATCTGAACTTACATTATTTCTACACATGCATGGGTTGGTAAAAGGGAGACAAGAACTGGAATTTGATGAAATGTGAAAGTTCCCATTATGAACAAATTTATCCTTATTGCTCAATTAGTTATACTACAATGGGGACTATTTTTACAGAACAACAACTACAAAAAAAAAAAAGTATTCACTTTTTAATGCAGTTAATTAGAAAACTCAGTATTACACTGGTGCAGAGGAGTATTGTCAAGCTTTACATTCTTACAGAAACTAAAATGAATTTTTGGTAACTTACCTTGAATGGAAATCTGATAATATTTAGAAGAAAACATTAACAAGTCACAATGAAGAATATTTTTCAGTGATAAACGTTAAATCACAGTATATAAAACAAGGTACAAAAGAATACATTCACTGCAAATCATGATTTAGGAAACACATACAACATACAAGACCACAAGAACCAGGGAACACAGCCTATGTTGCTTAAGTGAAATGAAATTGAGACTTACAGATTTCCCCATTCTCTACATGGAAGGGAAGCAAATGCACAGAAAAAAAAAAAGTATGCTATCAGGTACATTTTAAATTCAACAATATTAACATATTGTACAGGCACAATGTTTGAACTGTAATTTCCATTGACCAACCACATACAGAAGTTTTAAAATAATAATACCTGAAGGGTGTGCCTTGCACAATTCTAAAGAAGCAATAGGAAATATTTCTAAGGTATTAAAAGAAAAACACCCAACAAACTTCTAAGTATTAGAGTATAATACAGCCCAGAACAACAACAGTGCTTTAGAGCATGAACAAGATGGTTGGAATTTGCATAAGGCAAACTGTTTCTAAAGAGCGCAGAGCAAATCCACAACACAACCTAGGATTTTAAGGTACCAATTCTACCTTCTAACTCTACTGCCTACAAGTCCTAGACTTAACATGCATTCCCTTTAGATATTAAAATTCCTATTTATATCCACAGTTTTGCTTTGGTCACATGCAGTCTACTCCATGCTTATAATTGCATTCCTTCAGAACTCAGAAAAGATGCGTGTGTGTGCTTGAAGCGTAACATGAAGAAATAAACAAGCTGCTGTCTTTCTCTCATTGGCTTGTGCCTACTACATCAGGCTTGACACAGGCAGTAGCTCTTACCTATTAAGTAACTTCTATTTAAGAAAAAGATTTTATGGAATATTTCAGCAAGAAATACTTAATATAACAAGACGTACATATAATAATAAATTTTACATTGATTTGATGATGAGGGACCAGTGTTTGTTTGAAAAACAAAAGAAAAAGCTCCACCCAAAACCCAGAACATAAACTAAATGTCTCAAAAGAGTCTGCTTTTGATACACTCTCTACCCCAACAAAAGATAATGAGACTGGTAAATGATATACAATAATTTGTTACCCACAGGAAGTGAGAAAACACAAGTTATTATTAAGCATTTTAACATATATGCTTTCTGGTACAATCCAGAAGTTGAGTTTACAGCTTGAAGTCTGTCACATTTAAGCTTCATTCACAACATTCTTGTGAATGACTCTTCACAGTCATTGTTGTTCTACCCAAGCCCATGCTAATTTCATAAGGATGGCATTTAAGTGAAGCACATGGAAAGATCATGTTTGTACTCAATTTTAAATGAGCCAGAGTCTCTTAAACAAAACCCAGAACAGCACCACCACCACAAACAAAACACCACACACTAAAAACACACAATCAAGCACAAAACTCCAAACACCAAATGTATACTTACGGCTTCATGTTGAAAATATCTTTAAAGCCAGACACATTTGAATCTTTGTTTTTATGCTTTTCAGCAACAAACTTTTCTTTAGTCCAGGTCATTTGCACCTTTTCTGGCACAGCAGCAGCCACGCTTGCTTTGACCGCTGGAGCTGAGTGCGAGGCAGTGTTTCTGTCATGGATCAGCTGAGCCTGGCCACAAAAGAATCACCCAAAAGATTCAGCCAAAAAGAGCATTTGTAGAGCACGTTATTCAAATTTTGAAAAGGAGCATCGCAACAGTGAAACAAAAGTAGATACAGAAAAATGCACCTTACATTGTGAACAGCACTACTGTTTTGACTTCACGAAATGAAACTGCTTGTAAAAGTGTAGTCATTTGTTTGTATTTCCAGGATTACAGCTGGGCTGGGATGTTATTTTTGTAATGAACTCAAGTTGAAGGTAGCTTAAAGGTACTTTATAACACCAAGGGTTTTGCCAGTGAAAAAATTAAAAGCCAGGGCTCTCATTCTTCATCAGTTGCTTGGTTATTTTCTTACATAGTGCCGTAAAAACTGTCCATTTCACACTCCTTTAGCAGCCCGACTCCCATGATCCCAGTAACACAACACTGGACCAGTTGAAGGCTAGCTATGTTCCATTAGATTATTTATGTATGCAAATGCATATCACATAATAAAAGCCAATCAATTTAACCATGTAGGGGCCTTCCCTTCCCTCGTAACAGCAGAAATTCAAATCAGAACTTTAAGAAACCAATATTGTTTTCACATGCATACTAGGTTTTCCATTTACCATTCTCCTTGGTCTTCTCGAGGAAAGAAGGAAGAAATATTTAACATGTTATTTAATTTCTTTCCCTCAAAAAAACTTTGACTATAGGCTCCTGTATTTCCATCAAAAGCAACACAAATACACCACCATAGACTCTTAAAATTGTAAGTAAATTGGTATGAGGGGAGGATTGTTTTTGCACTTTGCCATGTTCTGGGTTGGGAGGGTGGTGTGTGTTGGGTTTTCTTGTTGATGTGTGTGTGTGCAGTTGGCTGTTTTGGGGATTTGTTGTTTTGGCAGGTTTTTTTTTAGTTGCTTTTTTCATTTGTTTGTTAAGTCTTTAGCAGTTATGAAGCCTCTTCAGAGACCTGTTAAATCATGAGTTGAAGCTCCAGTTCCACTTGGGCACCTCAATTATTCCCATGTCAGTGATGGTCATTTCTCTCCATATATGTAATGATTCAGAAGAATCAATTTCATTCAGGTCAAATCAAAAGCACGCATAAAATCAAAGCAGATGAGAAAACTACATTCTGCCTCTGAACAATGATTCCCCTAGTGGTTCACAAACTGCAATGGCAGCTGTTTAAATGCCTAAGAACTTCTGTATTTTTCCTAAATTATTTCCCTGGTCCCTATCCTTCAGGATTCCCAAATCCTTGAATTTAGTCCTGAGGTTCACATAAGTATCTATTTGTTTGACTGTCTCATATATTCCCAGAAGATTAAATCGTAAATCAAGACTACAAATCAGAAATTAACTGTGAATACAGTTCTATCATGAGAATGGAAAAAGCTAACAAATACATGCAGATGCTATAGGTATCGTACAGCAGCATCCAATGAACTAAAATTTCAAACTAACAATTGTAAAATGAGTTCAGTACAACTATGCCTCGACATTAAGGAAGTTCACCACCTTTAGAAAGACAGTGAGGCCAAGGGAAATTCCGGACCTATACATAGCACACATTTATAAGATCACAAAACAGCCTAAGCACATTTTTGTTAGTGCTATTTTGATACCAAATAAGTTCCATGGAAAAACCCCACCTTCTCACGCTTCACAAAGAAAGAGAAACACAAAGTTATACAGCATTTCTATGAACTAGGCTACACATCCGCAGACATGAGCAACACTTCAAGTGCACACTAAAACCATTGACTGCATCAGTCCATTTCCTTTCAAACTCACCATGTGGAAAGTAGTAATGACATTCATGGGTTAATAATAGCTTGTCAATAAGGGCAGAAGTCTCCTTAAAAAGCCCTAGTATATCTACATGGTCTCTGAGAAGCTTCAGTACTTCAGTATAAGAACTATAAAGGAAAGCAACACTTTGTGAAAGTATGAAATAAACTTATTAATGAAACACTCACTATGAATTTTTAAGAGATTGAAGACAAATATCTTTGCATGTTTTTCTTAAGAGACAGAAGCACTCTCAGAAACATTAAGTGTTTCTTTTATGGAAGTTAAGTGTGAGAAATAGGATGTAGTTCATGCCACAGAGGTGTCATGAAGAGAAAAAAATAATTAATTTAAAAAATAGTAACATTAAAATTTTTGAAGAACTGGTCCATCACTATGAATGATCAAGTTGTTCACTTGTAGTTCAGTCTGCAATAGTGGCACTTCAAGTGTTACAATGGGAAAACATCTAACAAATACTACATCCAACTACCTCCTCTTTTTGATAATCATTAGTCAGCAGTGCCTGAGCCTCTTGGCCAATGGACTGTGGACTGGAGTAGCTTTTTCTTCTGATTGAGCCACGAGACTCATCAGTGATGCTCTGAATCTGGGACAAAAAGGTTAGCAATGACAAAAAAAAGACCACTAGGCTACAGAAAAAAGCATGTGATCATACTATTAAAAAAAAAAAATGGCTTCATTTAAACAGATCAGATTTTGTCTGGCAGCTTGTTATAAACTTTGTTTTCACAAACGTGCCATTTGTTTATATATATTATGGGACTCTATTGGAAATGTTTAGCAGTTATGAAGTCTCTTTACAGAGATTTGTGAAAACATGAAGTGAATGGAATTCTTTAGTCAAATTCTTTGAGCAACCTGCTCTAGTGGGAGGTGTCCCTGCCCATGGCAAGGCTGTTGGAACTCAATGATCTTTAAGGTCCTTTCCAACTCTAACCATTCTATGATTCTATGACATGGAAACCTCAGATATTCACTTTTTTGTGAGGGTAACATCCCTTCCTATCTGTGATGATTCAGTTGAATTTGTTTTATTCAGTTACAATCAAAACTATGAGAAAAGAAAGAATCAAGTGGATGGGAAAGCTGCTTTCCAACTCCAAACACTGATTTACTTCCCAATGATCCATAAACTATAATTTCGCTCCTTACCTACATGCACCCACATTTCTGCCAATCTTACCTAGCAGCAGCAACCTGCACAACAGCACTTGTGCTTCGCAACCCAACACAAAGTAGTGGTAGGATGGATGACTGCCTTCTCACAGTTCCAGCAATATCACTACCTGGCCCAATAGTCATCAGTCAGGACTAGCCAGAGGAGAACAACAACAACCACCAGGGCTCTATGTTTTCTTTCATCTTTGCAACACCATTGTCCAAGTCAAATAAATAAATGCTTGACAGTTGCACCTAAGTCTGCAGATCTTGCACTTTGCAGGCTTTATATTTACACTTGAGTAGAAGCAAATCAATCAAGTTTCTCCAACTCTAACCAAAAAAAAAAGCAAAAAAAACCCAAACAAACAAACAAAAAAAAACTGAGGAGTCCCCAAGCCCCAGTTCCACAAGAAAACTCAGGGGCAAGATCAAATAAATTTACATTTTAAAAAATGGCAGAAGAGGGGAAGGTGAAGGTGATTCCTAAGGGATAAAAGCATGCCTACAAAGGAAACAGCTAAAGAACACTGTACAAAGACAAGTATTCCTCTTTGTTAAGGTTTGAATCTCATTTGAGGAGGTAAAGCACAAAAGTGAGGTTAAAACACTAATCTTAGTGGTAACAGGAAGCAAAATTACAAGCACCATTCAAAGCTGGAATATTAGGGTTATACTTGAATGTCTGGAGACAGATAATGAAAACAAAAACAATGCTAATTTGAACTAGTGATACTAATGAGAGAAACATTTGGAGTTCATCATAAAACCAGAGGGGTCGGTTCAGCACTTTTAAGAGAAGATGATCAAATTACAAAAAGGCCTGGCACACTTGAGTGCATATGCTCAACTTGTAGCTCCAGAGGAAGTGAAGGCATAACTAAACAACATTTTCTGATGAAAACACAAAATAACCAATGTAAAATAAGATTCCTAATCATAAACAACACATGGGTATGGCTTTTATTCTTGGACAATTCAGGAAATAAGTACTAGATGTTCTTTGAATTAAGGAATTTTACTTCCAACCATTAAATTAATTCAATGGTATTTTGAACATCTCAGATTTTACTGTGCCTGATATGAAGGAACAAATTGAAGCTGTAATGGTGATGGTTACATTCAGAGAAAAGGGAGTAATAAAAAAAACCTCAAATTGTGGGAGTGAGAAGAAATTAAAATCTTCCAAGAAGCAAACAACACTCTGAAGTAGTGCAGACTCCAGCCAACTCAATGAGCTGAAAAGAAATTCTTTTTTCTCCACTACAATTTACATGGTATAGACTACAGTGCCTTATGTCCTTGTACTACTTATAAAGCATTTCTGAATCAGTTAACCCCTTGAAGCCTACTGTAGATTGATTAATCACTGAAAACCTACTGGGAAAATACTAGTGTTCAATAAAGAAATGAGAAAAAACTAAAACACTAGAGAATACAGGAGAGCTTGTTTTTTTACTGAAAAGATGGTAGACAGGCTCAAATCAAAAGAAAACTACCATGACACAGATAAGAAGCGAGAGGATTTTGAGCAGCACATTATTGTGGCAATACAAGGCATCTTTAAGAACCTTAAAAAAAAAATCCTAAGAAATGGAATAAAAGAAAAATAAGAGAGATATTTCTTATTTGGCATGGGAGATAAATCACTAGAAGTGATAGCAAAGCCAAAGCAATTAATTCCTTTTACATCAGTAAGAAGTGTTGATAATAATGTGACAGTTAACAGAAAAATAAAGGAAAGTAAGAGATTTTAAAGTTACAAATATTCACAAAAATACACATATCATCATTACATCATGCAAAATACCACCAGGGACTAGTAAGGGTAGGGAAGTAGCAACTCCTATCTGAGTATCAAAGGATTATAGGTTAAGTCAGTTTAATTTTGGCTCCAGAAATACTAATAAGTTGATATATAAAACATTCAAAATAATGCAGAACCTAAGAAATAGTTGGTCTGAATTGAACAAGACCAACTCAACAAAAACTAATCATCCCAGCTGAATAATCACAAGCCTTAGCTACTGATATATGTCAAGTTTGAAAATTCCACTGATGCTTAATTGTTCTGCTAGTGAATACTTGCACTGATCTTAACAAGAACAGAAAAAAAAAATCTAAACAGCTATTCAAATAATATTTTTTTTCCATATTTTAACCTTGCAAGTGAAACCTGCTGTACAGAAGCTACCATAGAATGCAGTTATAAAAGCTTTTGACTAGTTAGAAACAGATTAGAAGCCCCAGACAAGAAATACTGCTTTCAGATTTTTCACAGAACATTTTTTCAAGCCACAGTCCCTACCTCTCTCTCCCTTTCATTCTTTGATAGCTGCATCTGTTTTAGCATCTGAGACCGCTGTTCCATCATAAGTGTCTTCTCATATGTGAACGCAGAAATATCATTTTCAAACTGCAAGAAATTGGCATTAGAAACATGAGAAGAACTACTCAAAAGAACAATTACACTGCATTTACAATTCATTCCTGTATTCATCCAGTCCTCGATGAGTTTATGCCATTAGAATAATTCCAAGCATATAATTGATCAATCATTTTTGCCTTCACTCTTCAAACTTCATCTTTAAACAGCAATCTTATACAACAAACTCTTGCATCAATGTGATTTTTATCTAAATTTGAGGTGCTTGGAACAGACTTTTCATTGCTATGTTCCAACTAGGCTGCAGAAACAAGAAAGGGTTGAAAGCATTTATTTAAACTGGATTTGTGTTGCTGCCTCCTGAGCATGTGCATATGCTTGTTTTGTTCTCTCTTTTTTTTTTTTTTCTCCACCTTTTCTTCAAAACTGTTTAGGGCCACAAAATAACACATTGTACTTTCACCAGTTAGAAGCATTTATGAAGAAACTCCAGCATGTATTCTGACATTAGCTCAAAGCTAAAATACAATGTAGAAGTCTTACAGCAGCCATCTGCATTGTCATTGACTTGTAACACGTCTCTTATCCTTTGGAAGAGTCTCGGGGTTAAATATGATCCACAAAAGAAAAGAATAAATTATGCTTCATATGGTGTTTTCTACTCAAAATCTAACCAAGGCCAAGCCTTTTTTTTATGGCATTCTGTTTGCCTTATTTCACCTGCACATGACACAGCATTTTAGTCTTTTATATTCAATACTCAAAACAAAAATGTTTCCATTTTTATATTTGGGCTCACATCTCTAGTTTCAAAAATGTTTAGTCTCATTTGCACCAAAAAACCCATATGTAGTAACATACCATTTCAACAACTTCCACTTCAGCGTTCAGTCTAAGATGATATAAAAACATCTGAAGATCCTTCTTCATTTGAATGCTATTATCATCCATTTGAGCGACAGTGAAAATACGCATTTTACATTTTCTCCAAACCTAAAAGATACATTATAACAATTCATAATACAGTGATTGTTATCACCATGTCTAACTATCAAGGCGAAACAATATTTCATTTGAAACTCTTAGAACTATTAATTGTAGAAAATGAAATCCCAGCCATTTCTGTTGTCCTTGCCTTGTGCTGTCGAAGGAGAAAAGGCAGTAACATCAGCATACCACCATCATGAACAATCCACCATACATCTATGTTTCCTTCAGTAAAACGTTCTTGATTTGTTGGGAATAAGTCAATGTTTTTAGCCACCAACAGTGCTTGCTGAGCTGCTGTTGTTTCTCGTACAGTGTCTGCAAGGGAAAGCAAGACATTTCATCAACAACTTCTGGTTTTCAATCACAGCTTCTGTTTTTCTTTTAAATTCAAAAACTTAAATCCTCCCAGGTTCTGCTGAGACAAAAGAGGAATATCCTGGGTTTAGTGACTAAACTGCTTAGGAGAAGAACAAGACAAGCCATGGTTGAAGAGACTAAGGGCTGAGAAAACACACTCCACATGAAACCAGATGTGGGGAAATATTCAGTTGTCGACTGGATGTTCAGCATCATATTTCCTCCACACAGCAAATACATTAGTTACATAGCTGTATTACAGATGCATAGGAGAAAGTCCATAAACACATACCAACAAAATTTTTCCACGAGAAACGATTTTCTGTCTGTTTCCATGACTGTGGCCATGCCATCAGGACCGTGTTGTGCTTCATCCCACCCAGACCAGCTGACTGAATCAAACAGGATATTCCATCTCTGAAATTAGGAGACACGACAATCTGGCAAAATCCTTTAGTCTTTTCTACTCCCATTAATGCCTTAACATTCTGCAAAAGGAAGATTACACATGGGGAAACACAATCAGCAACACTAGTAACAAACACCATAAGGAGCACTAAATAAGAGCAAAACATTAGCTACAACGTACAACCAACATCAAGACACCACAAATTTGCAGACAGTGAACATGATTCTATAACCACCAAAACGCAAAACACCCACCTCCCCAAGAGGCACCACACACAAGTTTTTAATTATTCAGCCATTTATTTCCAAAGAAGTATGAACAAGATATGAACAAAACCACACTGGCAAATAAAGCAGCACTGCTTCAGGTAAAGTCAAAACTGCTAACTGACAAAACGCTGTACGTTCGGAATGTCAAGTCCTTTCTTTTGGAATTGGAAGGGTTTGCAAAAACATGGCAACAAGGACTTCAGAAAAAAGAGTCTGCCAAGGCTCCTCAAACAACTTTCACATTAAGAAGCTGATTCTTTATCAGCTCCCAAAATGGAAAAATACACGAGCAGAAGACAACTGTAATAACTGCCAGAATAATGACAAAATAAACTGATTAAATTAAATCTCCCACACCCCTTTAATTTACAGGTGGCTCCCCTTCTTTTAAGCACTGAAAAACATACAGACACATAACCAAAGTAATTTAAAAGCAGCATTCAAAATGCTATTAAGGTTGACTAGGGAACATGAGCTTTGGTATTTACTGTGTTTTGATGACACGACTTTAAAAGTCCCATCAATACCAATAATTTGCATGGGAGATCAGCATGGTTATAAAAATTTGGAATTTTAGAGGCACCAACGTTCTTTTCAAAAAACAACCAGGAAGAGATTTGATCTCAGAATGTCCTGCACTAGCTCAGTGTGGCCTCACGTAAGAAATTCTGTTTAGTAGAGAAAAAGAAAATCTTCAGATAATTTGCTAGCAGAGCTAACAAGTCTGTTAGAAAAGCTAACAAGTATTACTGTACAAACAGTATCTGTGAGGATATCAACTTAAATAGATGCTTTTCCCTTTTTAAAAGACAGGAGAAATCTTGATTTCCTACAGATCTTCTAGAAATATTTTCTAGATTTGGATTTTCCAAAACCAGAGACCTTCAGATGCTCAAACTTTTACAATTTATCTTCATTTCCATTTTAAAAGCAACAGTTCTAGTCAGACCTCTTTCTCTTTCCCTTAAATTAATTCCTGTTTCACGTCTCTACAATGTAGTTGAGTTCAAGTTAAGCCAACTATAAGTAAACATTACAAATCCTCACGGGTAAACAGTTTCAGTTTAAAGGTTTTCTTTGTTTTACACCAGAGGCCTGATTGTATTCTTGGTCTTGTTTTCTACTCACATGTGTTGATACTAACAGCTTCATAACAATCATTTTCACAATGGATCACTGCTAGATTTTTTCAGCCATGTTTTCAAGCTAATTGCTCTCTTGGAGCCTTTTCATACGATAACAACTGGGCCACCTGGCTTCACATTTTGTTGTTTTAAAAACCACTAGGGACAAGTCTGAATGCCAGGAGAGAGAAAAAAGAAAGCTGTGGAAAAAAGGGTAGTTAGCTTTCAGTGCATTTCAACATCTTAAATATTCATCTGTTTCAGGAGATACCAGGTCTGAACAAATCACAGGCATTTTTACACAGCTTTGAAGACAACCCGGATCAAAACGTTTAAACGTTTCAGTTGATCCTCTTTTCAACAATATTGCTCTTTACAGTTAAGGAACAGAGTACTAATCCAGCAAAGACTGCTCCTAATCCTAGCTCTATTATATATTTTTAAGGCAATGCAGAAAATATTGTGTATACATCCAGAGGATTAGATTATGCCAAATACATCTGCATGTTAGGTAAACATTAACATTTCTGTTAAATATTTCTGTTGTCTTTGTAATGTAATTTGTTGATGTATTTTTTAAAAACAAAGTCTAGCTCTTACCTTTTTCAAGATGTAAATCTGATTGTGACCCCAGGGCTCTCAATATAAAAAAAAAAAAAAAAGCTAAGAAGTATCAGCATTGTCTCATCCTATTGGGAAATGTTATAAAACATCGTGCTACACACACCAACCTATTCTTTACATATAATCACTGATTGTGCTGAGAGTAAATAATTGATTTAATACTGTACAACGGTCTATTTTAACTCATTATATGAGTTATCCAGATTCAACACTTAAATACTACTGGAAATTACAAGTTTTTGTAAGCTTCTACATACCTCTTCAGCTTTCTGAGCTTCTGTACATTTATCCAAGTAGATTCCCTGAAGCACTGAGCCCACAATAGTCAGTCCTTTACCAGCCTTCAACTGAGACGTGAAAGAAAGCAGTCTAGGGTGTTTCACCAACTGCTCACTATCCAAGTTTAATAAGACCAAAAGTTGAGGTCTGCCAAAAAAAGAAGAGTTACACACACACATATACAGAAAAGCAAGGATGATTTAAAAAATTAAAATTAACTATTAAAATGCAGATTAAGTGTTTAATTAAATGAAAAACATTCACTTATCAAGCAAATCAGTCACAATTTGCAATAGCAACAAGACTTTAGCTACAAGAGCCACCATACCATCTTCAGAAAAGCTACCTTAAAGAACAGTTTTACCAAAAAAATTATTGAATCAAAACTATCACCCTTCCAAGGTCACGTAGTGCAATTTACTGCTTCAAGTGGGTAAGCACTGAATGCACACTGATTGTTTAACACCCCCATCCAGTTGTATTTTCAAGATCTCCAGAGACAGAGATATTATCACCACTAGGTAATGGCTTCAATGCTTAATTACTGTTATCTTGACTTCTCAAGTCTTGATACCATCTTCTCATTAATCTTCTTTTAGGTATTGGATACTTCCTACATAAAGCTCTCCTTAAGCCTCCTCAAGCTGAATAATTATTGCTCTCTCAGCCTCTTCCCATAGGACATACACTCCTGTGCCTCAACCATCATCTCAGTGGTCGCCTGCTGAACTCACTCCAGCTTATTGAACTCTTTTCATCCAGTTTTGGGTACCCTAATGTAGAAATATTCTAGATGTATTCTAATGAGTGCTTAGCAAACAGGAATATTATTTTCCAATATATTTACTTCTCAATATACTAGCTATGCTTCTGTTGACAAAGTCCAGCATGTCACTGCCAAGGCACACTGTTGGCTTACTATCTCTTGGGAACCACAGGTCCTTTTCATCAAAGCAGGTTCTCAGCTCAGGTACTGGACTTGACCTTCTGGATTATCATGATGTTCTTGTTAACCTGTTGCTCCACCTGCACAGGTCCCTCCAAAAGGATAGTCATACCCTTAGCTGTACTAACAGCATCCCAAATTCAGTTCCAACTGCATAATAGATGAGGATGCATTGATTCCTTTAATAAATATCCAACCTGATTACTTTTCCAAACCAATATTTTGTAGTAATGACAGGAAAACTATAAACTGAGAAGAATGACAAAGACTTGAAGTATAAGTCCAGCCTCAAAACCAGCACAGTTTAAAACGCAACAAGGTCCAGTTCTGGCAATTACATTGCCACAACAACAGGATAACTTATATGGAACTGAACGGATGACAGACATTTAAGAGGAATTCTCTTAGTCAACACTACATTACATTGGTGTCTCCAAGATGCTGTGTTCCAACAGCTGGCAGTGGCTCATGTATTCCATAGTAACTGCTTATGTGATTCAGTCCCATGACAAATGGTAAAGTTAATGCCACAACACTGAAGGGCAACAAAACATTGCATGTGCCTGCACTCAGGGATACTTTAGTTATAGTCACTGCTGTGTGATAGTATCACATTCAGTGACAATTTCTTTTTGGTGTGTTCCACGGATTTGTATTGCATTCATCAGAAGTGACAGCATGCAAATGTCCTTTTGTTTATAAATGCTAAGTAATTTTTTGTGTTTGCTTTGAAAAAAATCAGTAGTTTAACAAGTAAAAAGAATACATTGCAAAAATAGTAGCAGACATCTAGCCCCATAACATACTAATGGACAGCAAATGCAAGATTTTTGTTTTAATGATATCTAAGCCATTTAGAAAGTGTTACTATTAAATGAAGCTACATTTTTAAAATTGCAAAAAAATTAATTTAAACAAATAATGGATCTTCTGTATATTTACACAATGTATTTCAGGAGGAACATAAACAAAGCACAACACCCCCACCACCACCCCCCATTATGGAATTGCAGCATTTCCTCTACAGAGACAGTGAGACTCAATGATAATAGTTCCTTTGACTCCAAAAATCTGTAAGTAATTAAATATTAAAATTCTTCTGCATTTTGGAAAACTGTGACAATACTACATGTATTTAAGTTCAAGTTAGTTTGCCCATATTCCCGGCAAAGCTCATTACTGGATAACCATAACTCTCAGGCTATTGTGGTAAAATAATACTATTGCAATGATATCATTTTCATGACCAAGTTAAAACATTATTTTTAACAGGGAATTTCACTCTGGCCACAAGCTATACCAGCAGTATTTCCAATAAATTTACATATTTCAAGAATTATTTGACCTTGGAAGGCATAGGTCTTACCTCCAGTTCTTGGTGTGAGGAGGACCATCTTCAACACGAAGCAAAGCATAGCGAGCTGCATTCAGAGACAGTCCTCGGATTCCATCACCCCATTCTTTTTCCGCTCTTCAGGGTGCATAAGAGATTCAGTTAACAGGATCCCATTTATTTATACAAATAAAGTACATTTTCTCGTGTAAGGGATAAAGGGCATAAAAAATTAACACTTTCTGCATGAATGTATGGAAAAACTCATCTTGCAGATTTAAATCAAGAATGAAGACTAACCAAGGTGAAGCAATCAAGTCCCTTCAAAAGAACTATTTAATAAGCATTTGAAAATATTATGGTTTATTTTATTGATACTTCAAAAGCTTTTTTGTAATCGTGAGAGCTATTTAAGTTCCTTTTATGCACTAGAATGACTGAGGGCTATTTAAAAGAAACTGTTTTAAAACATCAGAATGAATAAGTGAGATTTGACTTAAGAATTAGTGTGTTAGATGTTTTCCTCCAACACCACAAAGCAGCTGTCTCCACTTCCTTTCTTTCCCAGCTTCTCTCCCAGATGAGCGTAAAGTTTTATCCACCCTCCCAACATTTTCCACTCCTCTTTCTCCCAGTACAAAGCTACACTAGATGCCAGGTGACCAACCAAATAAGAAACAAGTTAGGCTAACATTTTCCTCTGTGGGGATTCTACCACTGCAAGGGGTCCACCTCCCTTGCTCTCCCACCCTTTTATTTCTATTAATGAATTCTCACTGAACTTTGTTACCTTTAACCTTTTTTCAAAATTTAGAGGAAATAAGCTAAACTGACTTCCAAAGCTAATGAAGAACAATGTGGCAATTAAAACCTATCCTAATAGGCAGCAGTCGTGTAAGTTTCTTTTATTTAGTTATTAAAAAATTAGAATAAAACCTGAGGTTTTCTCCACACAGCCCTCCTTAGAGCATTTCAAGATGAGTTTTGCCCCACTGCCAAATCAGCCCCTGCAATTGTAAAAGGAGGGAGAAAAGAAGTTTCTGGGAAAAAAAAAAAAAAAAGTGTCTGTCCAGCATAGATGTGCTGGCTACGTGCCAACATTTGTACAGTCTGCAGACGAATTTGGATGAATGTGTATACTCACACACACAGGCAGACCTGTTATCACCTGACCTGACTTACTGGCTAAAATAGGCAAATCAATTTCCTTATTAATCCAGTAAATGGAGCTGTTAAATCCAGGAAAGCATACAGTCTGGAAATGGAGATATTAAAAGATGGAGAACCCACAAGGTGGAGCAGTTTATACCAGCTCATCCGCTTAAGACCTGTGCTTAATCACTCAAAACAACTGGATTTTCTGCTTGACAATTTTTCTTGAGTAGAATCTTTCAGCATTGAGTACCTTTCTTTAGAAAGGGAATGCATACGTACTACTGATCATAATCACCTCTAGTGTTTGGATATGTTGTTCAGTTGGGTATTTTTTTCATTGGGTTTTGTTGGGTGTTTTTTCTATGTTGCTGGGTGAGGTTGTGTTTTTTAAATGAACTCAGCAGGCTCTTTAAGTCTCCCACTCGCACAGCATTGCTTACAGTGGCTCTATGTGTGTCCCCTGTCAAATGCATACAGTGCAAAATACGTTGCAACTTAAAAATTATCTAAGCCTTCAGAAAATATATAATATTCAGTGGGTGCTCTGGATTGTTCAGTATGATTCATTCTTAAAAATGTTACAGTCACTGCTGCTCTATTGAAAAGAACAGAGGATTAGGCTTTAGCGCAAGTGAAACAAGGTAACAGATTTATAATAGTTGCTGCTTGCTATTACAAGGTAATGCTCCTGAAGTACCAAAACTTTACACCATAATCTCTGCCCAAATTAAATTTTCCCAGGCTTATTGATTCTTATTTTGATCAGTTCTGGCTGTGGAGAATTTTGGATCATAGCTTCCAGAGATATTAGAACCTGAAAATTTAGAACCCTTAACAGAGATGAGATCTTACCTTGTTTCAAGGAACACTCTTAGTTCTATTACTTCAGTTGTATCTAGTTTGTATAAAAGTGGTTATTTCTTAACATTAAAGATATTAAATATAGAATAAATAAGATATATGGTCTTACCCTCTATATTCTATGTATTTGTATATACATCCTGCGATTAGCATGGCAATCAAAGCATAGTACCAAGAGCAAATGAACATCAAGGCAAGACATAAACTCATCCCCAGGAATGAAAGAGTCCTAAAAGAAACCATGTTTTTTCCATTTTTTTAAATAGGCATGCAAATGTTCTACAAAGTCAATTTCTTATCTCAGTTAACTTCCAGAAAGGCCTTTCTTCTTCAATGGCCGCTTCATAACTACTACATAAATAAAAATACATTGTCCCAATTTTAGTTTATAAAAAAAATAAATTACATTCTAAATCTTTGTGTGTCATAATACAATTGAACTAGATATTAACAACAGATATACTACATATGTCAGTTCTTATGCTCTATCAGTACCTCCAAGTAAGGTCATTGTCAAAATACTTTGCTGTCTCTCACTGTTGATTTGCGTTTAACTGCAACACAATACTAAACATTATATTACTTCCAGCAAAAATAGTTGATTAGTTTAAGTAATTTTTACTCATCAGTTCTACTCTTCACTTCCATTGTGTTCTGTCTCTTAGGCAAGAACACACAACAATAGACAAGAATACAGACAAGAATCATCCAAAGGGTGTAAAGAAAGAATGACTGTGAGCTGAAAACATTACAGAAGTATTTACAAATTAAAGTTTATATGTCTGGTTTGCCCACATTATTCAAGGTAGGTGTAAGTCAGCTCAGAACTGGACAGTTTTGGGAATACTTTTAGTCATTTACAACACCTTAGACTTCTAAATTAGAACTAGCTTTCACTGTATTGACGAAGAGTGTCAGCAGACCAAGTTTTGTTTGGTACCTTTCGTTTGCTTCTTCAGTACCATACAATTATTTGTATCCGAAAGCATCCAGTTTTAAACCAAAAAAATGCTTTCTACCTGTTCTGAAGACATGAATCTAAATGCAATTTGTCTAAAAGAACAACAGTTGCTCTTTCATGCCTGACTTAGCCAACTCTACTAATGTAACTGACTATTTTCACTCAAAAAATAAAGTCCCAACCTAGTTCTGCCCAAGCACTCTGACACCTGCTTCGGCTCACATATTCAGATCTCTTGGCTTGTAAGGAACATTTAAACATCATCCTTTAGCCCCTTCACAAATCCTCTACATTATCCACACTTTCATGATCATAGCTATTACTAGCCCTATTGTAAACACATGAAAATGAACATTGTTATCAGAACACTCAGTGCATGAATCATCTAATAACTCATTGAAATTAGAAAGGGGATTTTTGTTCTACTACTGTAAGAAAATCAACAACTTAGGGCTGAGTAATTAGTTTTAACTCTTCTGAATGTAGGAATGTTCCCTACCAATGGTAATACTTGAAACGAGGTCTCCAGTTGGGAGTCCGTAAGAGCGTCTGAACTGCACAAGCCAGATTTACAAACATGTAGCACATAAGGAAAAACCTGTTAAGGTAAAAGAAAAAAAAAAAAAAAAAAAGCATTTTCCAATAGGAAATTAACTAAACAGATTTGCATTAAAGGCTGAACACAATCCAAAAGCCACAGGAACTTGTACACCATGTTTGCAGCAGCCAATAGAACACAAGACAGATTAAATTAACGCTTGTAGAGTATTATGTCTTAAAATATGGTATTAGCATAATATAGAGCCTCAAAGATTTCAGAAAAAATGAGCAAACAACTGACAATCATGGTGTATCCCACTGACTGGGACAGAGTTAATTTTCTTCATAGTAGCTCCTATGGTGCTACATTCTAGATTTGTAACCTAAACAGTGTTGATAACACAGGTATGTTTGAACTGTTGCTGAGCAATACTTACACAGCATCAAGGCCTCCTCCATTTTTCTTTCAACATTTTATTACTAGCATTCAAGAACTCTGACCTAGAAAAGGTCTTTTATGCCTAGAAATAAGTTTCAGCCAAAACATTTTGTTGTTTCATACAATCTCCAGGATCAAACAGGAATATAACTTGTTAGAAGAGAAAATCTAGCATGTATTATTTCAAAAAGAAAAATCCTTACCTAGTTAATTTAAGAATAAAATTCTATTTCACTCAAGAACACACCGCATTCATACTTACATTGAAAGAATTGGTGCTACGCTGTCCAATGAGGCTATCAAAATTCCTATTTCACAAATACAAGCAGTAAGGAGCAGAGCCCAAGTTGGTTCTCCATTTGCTTTTCCATGACCAAATACCTAGTTCAAGTCAAGTAAACAGTAAGATTAGGGAAAGCTGGTCATCATATAATTGTGAAATACAGTGCAGATTGCAAACTAACTCTAACTGGAACTAAAAATAGTCACAAAGGAAAATGAAGCAATATATACTACAAAAATCTACAAACAAAACTGCAAAACTACCCATTTTCAATAAGAAAAATGGTTACTAAAATAAACGACTACATAACATTAGAATACTATTGCAGTTGCTATTGAACTTAACAAATCCACATGCACTGGAGATTTACGCTTAGTCTATGAAAAACTAATACAGTTGACGGTAGTATTTTTTGTAACAAAATAGGCATCAACACAGTACTTAGGAACACAAATATTCATCTTTAAAGAAAAGTTAGCTAAGCCTATGATCCTGCACAGAGCCCCACCAAAAATCATTTTGCAATATGAGGAAAAACTTCTTTATGGTGAGGGTGACAGAGCCCTGGAAGAGGCTGCCCAGGGAGGCTGTGGAGTCCCTTTCTCTGGAGACCTTCAAGACTTGCCTGGATGCAGTCCTGAGTAATGCGCTCTAGGCATCCTGCTTTAGCAGGGGAGTTTGACTAGATGATCTCTAGAGGTCCCTTCCAAGTCAGACAATTCCATGATTCTGTGATATGGTAAAGAATCCTATCCAACTGTACCAGTGATAGATAGCAATATGCCTCATCTCAAGTTCCAGTAATATTTGTTCTCCTCTATATAATGAATAAAGACTAAACCTTCACTATCATTTGCCCTCTAGGTTCTTCACCTCACTCATTCTCCATACTGTCCTGTTCTCCTAGCTTCCTGTCTTCCATCAGTCTTCCTTCTATTAAAATGCCATTTTTTTCTGCTCATGTTTCAAGTCTTTTTTTTTTTGTTTCTTAAATATATCATACTCTTGCCCCTGTGTTAATCTCCTTGCACTGATTCCCTTGATTGACCATGTAGGAGCCGTATCATTCCAAAACTGCTCCTGCTTCTCCTGGATTCCCTTTCCCTTGTTTCCTAAACCATGTAAGGTTTTTTTCTTCTGATTCTTCACTCCTTTCAAATCTAACTCTGATACGAAGGAATCATACTGTCACCCTCTCGCCAAGTAACAATTTTTTTATTTCAGACAAAAAGTGAGATTTTTCTTTTCTCTCTCTCAATACAACCCAGCATTTGCAACTTATTGCATTACAACCTCTTCCCACTCACAGGTCAACCTCCATCATGATTCTGTCCCCCGACCCTAGCATACTTAGTCACTGCTCTCAACTGTCAAATAAAGCAGCAGCATTACAACCTTATCCTGGTACATCCTCATTATCTTTCTCCACCCCTGGTAGAAGAGAAGCTCTTCCATCACACCAAGGAAACAATGATACAACTTTCTCAAAGACCAAGTTACCAATACTGGAGGCGCACAGCAGCTCAAGCCAGTAGAACTGGAGATGCAGCTGCTGCATTTCCTGCTAGCAGCATTCAGGCAGCAAAGGGGCTCCAGAAGTGGCAACTGCAGTCTTCTTAACTCTTTTTAAACCCCAGCAGCAATGCTAGTTTACATTTCCAGAGACCAGCCTGCCCTCCAGCCCAAGAGAAAAGAGGGACCTAAGAAAAAGTATCAAGGATATAGCCCTACTGAGTCCAGGCATTAGCAGACAGACCAGGGAAGCACCACCAGCAGAATGAAATGAAGTGATTATAGAGAAAAAAAAAGTTGGCAACAGCAGTATGATCTGCCTTTAAAACAAACAAAAAACAACACACAACAAAATGACAGCCCACTCCCCATCCCCACCCCCCAAAGCCACTGGCATTATCCTTTCCATTTTGCTTTGTTTCTCAGCTTTCTCAACCATCTCCTCATACCCTGTACACTCCTTCCTCCTCTACACCGAAGCATTTTCCTCTCTTGTTTCTCCATTACCACATATTCTGCACACCTTCCTCCTCCTCATGTATTACCCCCCAACCCCACTCAAATCTTCAGCTAACCCATCATTCATAGTAGCCCTAGTCACATCCTAGCTGAGGACTTTTCTCCTCAATTCACACATCCATGTGTTGACTCAATGTAGGCTTTCCCGAACCTCAAGAACTAAACCAAGCTGCTGTTCTATATTCAGCCTTCACACAAAACAGATTATAGAGGTATTTCTGAACAAGCTCTATTCACCAAGAGTAATAGCCCATTTTTAATGATATACTACACCAACCTCAGATTTGAGACGCTGATCTAGAGCACGCATTTGATCAACACTCCAGAGGTAAGTACGAGTATTCCATATTTTACCCAAGCATAAGGTCAGTCACATTAACTTAGGTATTACAATCCCAGAGAGATACATAAAAGCAAACAAGTATTCCAAATCATCCCCAGGACTCTCTCAATACATAACAACCTATTCTCCTAAGTTCTACCCTTCAGTGTCCACAGTATCTGCAATTTCTTTCTGTGCTCTAAATTTGACAACTGTTCCCTAACTCTGTTCCCAAAATATTCTTTGGTTACTCAGACATAAACCTGGTTTATGAACCTGTTCTTGGTAGGTTATCATTGTGCTGTGCAGCTGTTGGCTATTATTGACAATTCAAGGTAAGCTTTCAAACTCCAGACTTCACCACAGAAATCACAGCTTTCCTCTCTAGATGTTATCACCTTTTGGAATTTTATTTCTTTATTTTTTAACTAAAGTCTAGTTGAATGGTTTTACAGATGCAGCCCAGCCAGCAACTGTATTAAATACTTTCCAGCAAGAGTTCTCTTTTCTTCTGCTTGCCAGCTCCCTTACTCAACTCCCAGGAGAAAAATCCCATTTATTTATTTTTAAAAACATGCACAGGGATGTCAGAAAAATCTTAAAAATTGGAGTCACAGGATAGAACTCTATTGTGACATGCTACACCTTTATTGACTTCATTTAGCTTAGAAAAATAAATAAAAGTTAGAATTGTATCTCTATGATAGGAGAACTATCATGCAGTTTCACAGTGAGATTAAATCAACTCTATTCACAAATAAAAGTTGTAAACATAGCCTGGAGTCAAGTTCAGTTGTGAGTTGCTTCTCAGTTCATTTATTTCCATTTATAGAAGAAAAACATTCCCAGTTTAGAGCCACTAATTTTATGCATAAGAACAAAACCGATGAAACTGCATTGCACAGAAATTCAAGTTCAAAATTTGAACAACAATAGCTCAATATATTAACGTACGCAATTAGAACTGATTTACAAATCTTTTCCTCACAGTTCTACAGGAATAGCAGAAATAATACCTTGGTTTTTGTCAAAATATAAGCCACGTTTGATGTACTGAAAAGAAAGAAAAACAAAATCTCACTTGAATAAACGGTACAATCCCATCTCTTGCAATGGCCTGCAACAGACGGGGTGCACCAGTGAGACTTTGGAGACCAGCACCACAGGTTGAAAAGAATGAACCAATCACAATAACCCATGGAGAAGGCCAGGCCAGTGTACCAACCACTAGATTCCCATTAACTGCTTCTCCAAACCTTAGGAAAGGGGGAAGAAAAAGATAAAAAAAGTTAGTAAGCATTAAAATAACTTTTGCTGTAACTTCAACACCCACACTTCAGTCTTTTTGGATAACTGCACTTTTCAACAATAAACAGCATACCAGAGTATGTACTGTATGATTTCCCAATCAATTTATCTTTTATCCTGCTGTTCTAAAGAAAACATATTATAATTCATTAATTTTTAGTGCTGCCTCTAAGCAGACATGCAGCAGTCATCAGGTTCTCAGCAAACTTTACAGAATTAACTGCTTCATCACCAAAAGCAAACTTGGGCCTTAAAAGAGAGAAACAGATACCAGCAAGGAAACAGATCTGAAACCTGCCAACAGATTCATCTTGGCCCAACTGAACTTCTCCTAAAGGAGAAATCTATCAAACTGTGGATGTTCTGTTCATGCTTATCTCCACTACGTTTATTCCCTTCATGCTTGATGTTGTGCCTCAAATATCCCTAGGATATTCACATGGGTGAAACCTTGATCTACAATTGATATTTTAAAAGCAAAAGATAGTCATACACCCAGTAGAAATCATAGGCCTGATGGTACGTCGCAGTCTCTCTTATGAGCTCTCCTTCTCTATTAACTGTCAAAAAATCTTTTTCTGCCTTCGTTCCTCAGGAGCTTCTTCTGCCCAAGTACTAACACTCCCCTTACTCCCACCCATGTGCTCCACAAATACTATTATTTCCTTTCTCAATAACATTTTATTAGGGACGTGCACTTTAAACATTAATCTTATATTTTGCTTCTACTTCTTGAAGGGATGCAGCCTGATAACCTGACCATTTTCTGCAGCCATCTCAATTTAACTGATAGAATTTCCCTGCTGTTTTAACCAAAGCAAAAGAAAAATATATCAGATATTGCCCAGAAAAGCCATTAATAAGCCCTATTAACATAATTCACAAACATACATACTCCCTGTAAAATTAAAAGTTGAATATGACTTACTTATCTCTTAATATCACACCTTCTATACAGGCACCAAACAACACTATACAGGAGAGATCTAAAACCAAGACTGAAGGAAGATTACAGTACAAGAAATCATATACCTCGAGAGAAAACACACATTTTTTCACTCAGGGATGAAATGAAAACCTCCATGACAAGGAAATGGGTAGATGGGGGGGTCGTGCAGTGGTGTTTGTTGTTTTGTGGTTGTTTTTTTCAGCTGTTCCTACTACAACTTTTCAGTTTATGTTCTCAACAACTGCATTTGATGCACAGCTGATATGCAAAGTACTGGAAGTAGCCAGTTTATTCATCATGCAACATAGCAGATATTTTCTAAAACAAGCAAGCATTTATGCCTTCTAGGTGCTGTAGAACTAACAATTTCTGTTGTTGGTAGTGTGCTCTAACATTTTAATTTGATAAAATGAGTATAACAACAACAAAGCAATCTGCCAACTAAATGATGCTAAAAGCCTCTGCATCACTTCACTAAAACCCTCAACCACGTAGATATTGCCTACCTGGACTTTGGTAAGGCCTTTGACACTGTCCCCAACAGCATTTTCCTGGAGAACCTGGCAAATCATGGCACAGCCAAATGTACTCCTCACTGGGTAAAAAACTGGCTGGATAGCCATGCCCAGAGAGCTATGATTAATGGGTGAAATCCAGTTGGCAGCTAGTCACCAGTGATGTCCCTCAGGGCTCAGTTTTGGGGCCAGTCTTGTTTAGTATCTTTATCGATGATCTGAATGAGGGGATTGAGTGCACCCACTTAAAGTTTGCAGATGACACCAAACTAGGTGCGATTGTTGATCTCCTTGAGGATAGAAAGGCTCTACAGACAGATCTGTTGGTCCCTTTACAGGCTGGATCAATTGGCCAAAGTCAATTTTATGAGGTTCAATAAGACCAAATGCCAGATCCTGCATTTTGGTCACAACAATCCCAAGCAATGCTACAACCTTAGGGAAAAGTGGCTGGAAAGCTGCCCAACAGAATAGGACCTGGGGGTGCTGGCCAACAGCATTCTAGCTTGTATCAGGAATAGCATGGCCAGCAGGAGTAGGGAAGCGATTGTGCCCTGTTACTTGGCACTGGTGAGGCCTCACCTCGAGTACTGTGTTCAGTTCTTGGCCCCTCTCTACAAGAAGGACGTTAAAGTGCTGGAGTGTGTCCACAGGAGAACTACCAAGCTGGTGAGGGGGNTGGCACTTCAGGGCATGCTCTAGCGGCCGAGACTGTAGGGAGTGGGTTGTGGTTTTGTGTATGATTGGACTTGGTGATCTCAGAGGTCTGTAACAATTCCGTGGTTCTGTGATCTCAGAACTTGAAGCACAAACAGAATATAGAGAAATACTTATACCTACAAATAAATGTTTATGTTTTAAAATAATATTTATAAATAACTTATATTTTAGACAATCACAAAATATTTCTTTTCAGTTGATTTCATTAATTTTATACTCGGGCAACTCTACTGACTTTTCAATGAATAAATTATATTGTTATACCTACAAAATCTGCACTAGGAAAAAAGTCACAGCATAAAGGATACAAATAAAAGACGTAGTGGAAATAGCCAAAATTGTTCCAGTAGGAATGGACTTCTGAGCATCCTTAAGATCTCCAGACCTGTTTGAACCTGCCATAATGCCTTAAAAAGAGACCAATTATTATGTCATAAAACCAATTAATACTACCTTTATGTAAAAATCTAATACAGTAGAAACATTTAACTTTAAGCCTGATTTAA
Source organism: Nycticryphes semicollaris (assembly GCA_013400055.1). NCBI lineage: Eukaryota > Metazoa > Chordata > Aves > Charadriiformes > Rostratulidae > Nycticryphes > Nycticryphes semicollaris. The sequence continues at coordinate 186,345 of VXBJ01002598.1, read as the reverse complement.
CACATCATTAACAATGCAGCAGGCCACAGAAATATACTATAATCCTGCACAAATCCTCAATTTATACCTTAATTTTATTCAGAAATTTGTGTTACCATTCATTGTTGACTGAAAAATTCTGGAAAGCTTAGGAAAGACACACATAAAGTAACTGAAAAAGTTATTTTTCAAATACAATTTCATACAGGTTTTAAAAATGAGGAAATATACAGGAACAGCAAAATGTTAGTGATGGATGTTATAAACTAATGGGGATTTAGCAATTTTAGCCAGTGTGACCAAATGCACTGACTTTCTACTAAACAGACCATAAATAATATGATATGCAAGCAAACCAATAAGCTAAGTAATAAAAATACAGAAACAAAGAGGAAGGAGCAGGCAGAACTACAAGAAGAATGTTTAGGAAATCACATGTACACATCCCTGTTTGAATCTAACAAGAGAACAAAAACATTTTCTATCACATACTGTGATAAAAAGGAAAAATCATACAATAACTGACTAATTCTATCATCTTTTTTAGATTTATCCTGATGACCGCTGGGAGCAAAATAATAAGTGGAAGTTAACATACAGACATTACAGTGCAAAAACATTGTCCAACTCCTGGCTGTTTTATCAACATCTCAACGTATCTGAGGCTTGTGGTCAGAGTTTCATTGCATGAAGTAGAGAAACTGGAACAGTGGAGGACAAGAACATGTAGTGACACCTTCATCTGGTATTCTACTAGCAAACACCACTGCAACTTCATGTCGAAGTTCAGTCTTGTTACTTGATATTACAATTGCTTGAGCTGGGACTTTTGAGGAAAAATGTTTCTTGTTATTTCAGTCAAATGTGACCTGGGAAACATTGTATATGACTAATGTAACCTTTAAGCTTGACAACAACATCTCTACTTACTAGAGATGAAAAAAAATTTAAAAAAATCAGACATTTAAACAAATCACAGGTATTTTACAGCTTGAATACCAGAAACAATCATCTTAATTCTCCACTGTTCTCTCATATGTTTGAGGATTAAAAGATATGCATCTTATTTTGAATAAGCATTTAGTAACACATGGAGCTTTTGTTTTCCTTCCAAACATAGAAAATAGCACTTAAATTGATTCGTTGTTTAAGTCCTGTTACCCCCTAAAATAATGCATCACCATCTATGTCTCCCTAGCACAAGAAATACCATGTCATCAATAAGCATTCACACACAGAAAATTAGTATTTTTCAGCTATAAGTGTACATCCTAACTCAATAAGAACAGTATCTACCTGTCACAGATGGGAAATAAATCCCTACAAGCATTGTGAAGTAGGTCATGATGTCTGTAAAAACATATGGAAGTCCACCCATTTTAGTCTCTTCTGATCCAGCAACCGATGGCTGATCTTTTTTCTCAACTATTGATCCTTTTTCTGAATAAGTACTCCACAGATTATCTACAGGGAAGAAAAAAAACCCAAAAGCCATATGACTAAATACTATAAATATTGAGTGAGGACTCAATAGCCTGTGTCCTTCATTCAGTATGACCCAGAAGCACAGTGGCCTGAGCACTCAAGTGCATACAACTAATGGTTGGAGCGTGCATGCAGCATGAGTTGGTAAAATCAGCTTAAAGATTTTGTAAAACAGAAATCACTTTCACCTTTGATAAGATGTCACACAGAGCTTTGTTACATTAATTTCCTATGCTCATTTTCCCAGCCACAGCTCAAGAAATTTAGATGTCCAGAGTCTGCAGCTGTAAAGTTTTCACACAAAGCAGAACATACACCAGTGGAGGACAATCCTCCTTGAGAAATCTACACAAGTCAAGTTCAAACTTATGTTAGATATCAGAACATGTGATTACACTAAGCAAGCAGGACAGGCAACCCACTTAATTTGGTATTAACATTACATGACACTAGGATAGTGAAATGCACTTTTATACATTCAAATAAGTGTTAATCAGTGAACCGAACCAGAGGACATTGTTCCAAAAGCAGAAGATTTAGTATTCGGCCCAAAACCCTCCAAGAATACCAAAAGACCTGAGGTGGTAGCTATGAGTTTACCTGAAAACATAATGGTATCCATGAACCCAACAAACATAAGGCCAACTTTTAAAGAGAGTTTCAGAGAGACCAGGAGACAAAAGGCACACAAACAGCATCTGCACACAAACAGTTGATAGCAACATCAGCAATAGACACAGGGGTTTTATCTTTCAAGTTCTGACAAAACGAGCACCTAGCCACAGTTTCTTCTTGAGAACTGGGGAAGTCTCAGCATAGCTTTTGTAAGAGAAAGTTGTCAGAAATATTCAAGTTCCTCAAGGGTAACATTAACCAAGGTAGTCCAATTAATTCAGCCCACCTGTATTTATCAAGTTTTTGAGATTCCTCACCCAAGGAATCTATAGTAGCCACAGGATAAGAGGGAAACTCCTCATGTGGACACGAGATAGTTCAAAGACAGAAAACAACAGGTAAGAGTAAGTGTAAATACAGTTTTATAATGCAACAAAGCCACTTAGAAGTTCCACAAGAATCAATAGCAGATTGTAACCAGTGCTTTCCAGTACACTAAAAAGGCCTGGAAAAGAGCTAGTAGCAAAATAAGAAAGCTTACTAGTACTACACAGTTATCAAAGTTGTAGAAGCAAAAACTGATAAGAACTAAAAAACAAATAAACAAACAAAAAAAAACACACCAAAAAACCAACAAGAAAACCCCACAAACAAAAAAAAAATCAGATTATGTGACTGAAAAGAATGCAATGATTAAGTTCACTATAGGTAAGCATTGAGCAATGAACACCAGAATGTGTATCCGTCAGACTGAGCTTTCAGCAGACTCTCAATGGTTGTTAGAGATTTCAGCATTATGACAGTAGAATAGACAGTAGTGCTAGCTCAAAAAGACAACACAGAGTTGTCTTCTGAGCTGGGGCAGGAAAAGTAAAAATATTCAAGGAAAAAAATGTAGATATGCATGTGGTAAATTATAAAATGCATTGAACACACCCTATTTACCCCTATTCACATTTCTTGCAATAATAATTTCAACCAAAGAAAATTTCATATTTCATTGAGGAAATTGAGTGATTTTTCTTAAAACATAGAAATTTATTTTCAGAAAAGCCTATGCTTCATTTAATATCTTTTCATGTATTTGTACACTGTATATTTTAAACTTAATTACTATGGCAGTAGTGATTGCCTTGTTTCCCTACGTGGAGTTGCATTTTTATATAAATCAAACTTTATTTTAAGGGGAAGTTGGGGAGAGGTATCAGAACATCCATTTCAGCCCTAAAAATATTCTTTGTTTGTATACAATACAATCCATTACATGGTCAAAATGAATCTTATGACCCAGTGCAACTGGAATCCCGATCTGCCATAATTGTACAGGAATATAAACCAAAGAAAACCTATACGCTTTGTAGAACATCTGTCCAAATGCTAGCCTAGAAGCTAGAAAGACTGCTTTTCTCTGAACCCATCACTAATTTGCTGTATCACATTGGACAAGCCATAGGACTTCACTTCTCAATGCACAACCTGTGAACTGGAAATAAATTCTCTCCCTCGGGAGTTCCAGAATGTATTAATGAACAGCTTGTTGAAATAAGTGGATTTGACATACAGAAGAACTAAACACTTTAAAAAAAAATATAGCTGTGATAAACACTTCCTTTTTTTTTTTTTTTTGTTAGAACAATGGCTTTTGGAAGAGTACCTGTAAAACTCTAATGACCCACAAATTAAAGTATTTGATACTAAGCTTCTAAAACCAGATGGAACCTTCAAAGGAGAAAGCAGTCTTTCACACAAATGTATTAGGCTAGACTATTACATTACTGAATAGCTACAGGCCAAATTAATAGTCCAAAAATTTTTAAATCACTGTGCTTTCCAACTTACCAGTTAGGACTCCACTCATTATTCCTGGAATCCCTTGAATTTCTGTTACATTATTGAGACTAAAGTAGTCATCACACGTAGCATTAAGCAAAGAGCTATCACAGAACAGGCGCCACAAAGCTGTAGTCTTTGTTTCATTATTGCTTTCAGTAAATTTGGCACAGACATCAAAGCTGCGTTTTGACAATGTACGGTTTCCAAGGAGGCAGATACTATAAACACACACACAAAAAAATAAAAACAGTGATCCTTCAGTATAGTGTTATTAAACTGTGCATTAAACTGTATTTTGTACATTAGACTTCTTCAGAAACCCATTACTTACAGAACCTATCTTATGGCCTAACCACACCTACTAAGACAGTATGGATTCTCTGTATACTAAACTATCATAAATAATCTTTAAAACAGCAATCAAAGATTTCTACTTTAAGGTATTAATAGCTTATCAACAATGAAAGATTCAGATAACTCAGAATAACAAATGAGCATATAATTGCCTAAAACAAATAAAACTTACCACTGAAGCCAAAGTGCTTCTATTTTGAAGTTTAACTTAAAACGCGAAATGGTTACAGTAACTATCCCCTCTCCCTACTCTTTTTTAAAATTTAAATAACCCACACTACTTAGAGATATTGTACTTACGGAAAGTCAGGTGGGTCAAAAGCCGTCTTAATAACTCCAGCATATATGGCAATGATAGAAAGAATCACACAGGCAAGGAAGACCAGTGCAAGTTTGTTGACATACTTTACTCCCACAAAAACTACTATGGCCATCAGAACGATAATACAGGTTCCATAAACTCTCATGTTGTTCAGCATAGCCTCTGTTTCTTCACCAACCTCTTCTGCTTTAAATATAGCAGCACTTGGAGAAATGTAAGTCTGCAAAAAATATGACAAACTACCATACATGTAATAACATTTTATTAAGAAGTTGTTTTCTTGAACTTCAAAATTTAACTCAGCTCAAACCAGATATTATCCTTAGATTCAACTGAAGCATTTGCTGATTAACAGTTCTGTATGAAGCATAATAAACTAAGAATCTTTCAGTACCTGCACTATATTCAATAAAATTCCAAGAAAGATACCTTAAACATCATACCTGGAAAAACATTTTATGGTGAGTTTACCTTATTTAATCTGAAGTTGCAACTGCACAATCTAAGATTAGCGTGACAAAGCTTAGTCCTGTGGTAAAATAGACATTTTAAACTGCTGTAATTTCAAGCAGTATTCTCTTACAGATCTCTATTTTTTATAATTTTGTTCTGGATTCTACCTGAAAAGAAGTTGGAAGCACAGTTATAGGACTTACACTGTTAAATGCAAACGAAAAGACAAACTTTGACCTATAGTTGTGAGACATTTCTGTACTACACTACACAATAAATATATCTTTATTCCTTCTTTTAACACCTTAAAAAAATAAATCTCTACTCAGCTATTAGAGGAGTCCTGGGGCTTGGTGCAATTCTGCTCCTTTAAAAGAACTGCTAAACTGACCATCCTTCCAAAGGTAGGAAGAAGCTTTGAGCAGAAGACTATCCTTTCCTGTTCAGAATTAAAATCCAAACCCGGACACAGACAGTTCTTTACTATTTTTTTTAATTTATTTTAAATTAAAATTAAATCTAGTAAATTAATTTACTAGATTGTAGTAAGAGATTAAAATCACCACATCACCATGAAAGAAAAAAAAAGCAAAATGAAAAACTGATTATAGACAGAGTATTTACATATCATTATTAAAAGAATCCCTTCCATTGTGATATGGCAGAAGTATCAGTCTCTGTATGGAGGTAGCAATACGTAAAACCAGTGTGCCTCTTAAGTAGAGAGAACAGTGCACTAAACCCAACACACATGCTGCTTTTGTTAATGTAGATCAGACCTCACAAACCAGCAGTAGCAAGTAAAGACTAGCTCTAATTTCAAATCCATGCTTTTTAGAATTTGTGACATGGGTCATAGTAAATAACTAGAAGGAGGAATTCTGAACCACTTCCTGTGCATACCTACAATCTGCTATGACCACCAATAACTAGCCCCTCCTGGCTGAGGCAAAGATACAGTAAATAGGCCATTGCCATACAAGCCGTCTTCAACAGCATCTTTACAGGAATAAGAAATTTCAAAGCCAGTAGTCTGAAAATGATGAATTGGGATAGATTGTTAGTTCCTTCCTCACAGGAGATATGCCCTTCATGTTCTCCATAACCTTTCAGCGGGCAGCAGCTTTCCCAATGCACATGGCAGTATCAAGCATTGTAGAAAGTGAGAAGTTTCTGTGAGTCATCCCAGGAATGCTTGTCTGATGCCAAGCCCAAAGATTTGCATCTGGAAAGAATCCTCCTAAACCTCAAGTCAGTATGACCTAAAAGGATTTATGCTGTACCTACCTAGAGTATGAAGCTCTTCCAACAGAAACGTAGAGTCACCTAAGTATGTTGACTGCTTACTATAAAGTAATTGTCAGATTTAATATCTTATAGTCATGATCTCAAAACTAGAACAGTAAAATGGAAAATTAATTCCAGTAGATACAAAGTAAGTGGAAGCTCCCCGGAAGAGCTCACTAAAGAATTCAGAGCTCAAAGGCATACAGCCTGGGAAAAATGAAACAAGATATATATTGAGACATTACAGCAAGAAGACAAAAAAAAGATGCTGAAAAGAGAAAGCATAGGTAATACCATGAAATCTGCATCCTTGTTACAACTTGAGAGTCACAAGGAAAGGAACCAGAACCTTCTTGTGTTACATGGCAGGGGGACGGAGTGGGAAGAGTAAGACATCATTCAGAGTTGAAGAAAAGGGAAAGCAAAGCAAAAAGGATAAACTGACCATAAAGATGGCATCTTTAGCTCTTCAATTCCAAGTCAAAGGTGACCTAAAGGAAGCGCTAAGTGCATCTGCTCGTTGGTGTTTGGAAAATAAAAGCAGTATAATATATGCATGAAACTTTTTGTAAGGTTGCTGTGATACACCATGAACATACACAAAGATTTAAAGAAGAAATTAATTCCTTCACATTTGTAAGTAAATTATTTTTCACCTAAAATAGCTAACAGTGTCACTAAATCCAAATGACATTAAAGAGGCCCTGCACTGTCAACTATGATTTAATCTGCAACCTAATGTGACATTTCACTAGGGACTGCATTATTTCTTGAAGTATTTTCTCATTTTTGATACAGAAGCTGTAGTACTCAGTTGGTAAGATTTAATTCAATTATTTTTTTGTACCAAGTCTCCAAAGTCTACCCGTTGATAAAATGTTCTTTTTTGCATAATTTATTGAAATATTTCCTATTTCTTTTTCATCTCCAGTTTATATCTCCCATTTGGTCCTGTATCTTTAGCTTTCGAATTTTAGGTATGTCTTACTAAAATAAATACACTTCTCCTTGCAACTCTGTAGGTGTACAGCAGCACAGGCATAATTTATGGAACATTTGGTATTCAGAACTTGTTAAACAGGTAACAACAGATATATCTGGTACAAATTACTAAGTATCAGTTATCGATTGCTGTTTGTCCTTGTTCAACCAGGACAACAGAGTTTAATTTATTTTGGCATTGCTGACCAGAACTTTCTGAAGTTTTTCAAAGTCACAAGTAAGAGTAAGTATTGACATACTAGAAATATAGTATCAAAATACTAAAAGCCAAACTAGAATGCTTTTTAGTTCAAGTGCATTCCTCAATCTCCTAAAACAGCCCAAATATATTTAATCTTAAGTACTTTTGTTGGTACTTACCAATAAAATTTCAATGGTACCAAGAATGTACATTGCTCCTGCAAAGGTTGTACCCAAGTAGAAACAAAGTCCCACTGCTCCACCAAACTCTGGCCCTAAAGATCTTGAAATCATGTAGTAAGAGCCTCCAGCTGTGAATTTAACAACAAAAAAACAAAAACAAAACAAAAACAAAAAAAAAGACTCCAGCGCTTCAGATTAAAGACAGCAGTAGAGAACAAAAAATTGAATCATTCAATCAACATAATCAAGATAACTACTGCATGATTTTCCATTGAAATGTTCATACCAAAACTGTATTCAATGTCTATACCACCTAGGCAATTTGAATGTACATTTCATAGGGAATATCTTCATGTCCATTTTTCTGAGGAACAGAAAATAAACACCAAGGAAAAAGAGGAAAAAATCCACAAGCTAAACAATCTAAAAGTAAATTAAGAAAAGGATATACAGGTATAACTAAAGATTGTTTCATATCTAGTTTCTAACCTCAAACTGTTCATAATCAACCAAACTTGCAGAATCATTTCCTTATGAGATAGAGGCAAAAACAGAATTTGGTGTCACTAATACTAACGCCCCAGAATTTTTCAACTTTTCTTACTCACATTTCCCATATATAGGCATCATCTTTAAGTCATAAGCTACCCTTCTCCTCCCCTTCCCCCCCCCCCATTTCCACTGTACCATTTCCCTTTCAATAACATTTTAAGTTTCAACCTCTTTATCTCAACTTCCCCCTAACCCCCTCAAAGCATGCTTCTCTCTCCATCTTCTCTTAAATTCATGATGTTTTTCTTGCTCATGACAACTGAGGAAGAAAGAGGAGACAGCAAAATGAAGCGTTTACTTTAAATAAGCATACACCAGGCCTTGTATAAAATTTGTCTGCAAACAAGAAACTGCTTTTCAATATGAACAAGTGAGAAACTAACCGCAAAATTTACGACGCATAACCAGTCCTTTAACTAAGCATAATGCTGCTGCATATAACAGCAAGAGACATGATTCTGCTGTTCGGGTCTCTTTCAATCCTAGGTTCCTATGTGTACTTTCTGCCTCCTCCATGTATTCCAGCAGAAGCAGTACTTCTCCAAGAGACTGATACCAACAAAAAAAGTGAAAATGAAGACCTGCCTATTGTGAGACCTTCAATCTCAAAGACTTCTGTGACAACTGGATATTAAGCAAACGAACTTGTAAAATATGAGAGGGAAAAGAGCAGAGTGTCTTAGTTATCTGGACACCAATTACAATAACTACATTTCATTATAAAATATAAGTATTTGAAACAAAATTTTCTATTGTATTTATATTTCATATATGGTACTATATCCATGAAATGTGATTATTCTACACCCTGCACAAGTTGTAGTGTTTCTTTTTGCCCAACGACTAATGCATCAGCTCTGGAACCCCTTACTAAGCTAGAGAAGCTATGCCAGTGAACAATTTTAACCTAATTAGGTAAATTGTTCAGATTTCACAATAACATCTAAACACCGGTATTATCAATTAATGTGCTGAGAAACTGAAAGGGATAAGAGCTTCAAAGGCCAACTGATTTTGCATCAAAAAAAAAAAAAAAAAATAAGCTTAATAAAAGGGAAA
>VXBJ01002598.1:86527-176981 GCA_013400055.1 Nycticryphes semicollaris | reverse complement strand
TTGAGTGTTTATTTAGAAAGAGATTTCTGCCAGCAGACTGGCTATTCTTCTTGCACAAACCAACATGGATAGCTCTAATGTTTAGAAATGGAGTCCAGGCAAATTCAGGAAAGAAAAAAAAGCAGCCTTATTTGTAAATTTGTAAAGAAATCTGCTTTTCATGAAGACAAATATCTACTAGTTCCAATTATAATATCTGATCTTTCATTCAAACAGAATCAAATAACTGATGACAAAAGTGTGCTACAGTTTGTAGTTCCCAGACGGTCCAGTTAAAAGATTGCATTTCACCTTAAGTTATTTGCAAATCAGTCAAAATAAGCACTTGACACAAAGCATTACTTCTGATATCTCAAGCTACAGTAATTGCTTATCCCAGCTTTACATTTCCATCATTTGGCCATTCGTTACTTAAGAAAAAATTATTCATTACCTGGAACAACACCATTTGTCGCTATTGCACTCATTGAAATTGCAGTTAGCATAGTCTGTAGAAAGATGGAAATTTTTATAAATAAAAATAAATAATAAATCAGTTATTTGTAGAGGAAATTTCAGACTGAAAGGTTTTTTGAAAAACAGGGCAAGAAAAAGTGATTAAATGAAACTAGAAAAATTTTTATTTTTTTTTTTTAAGATGTTACAGCAACCAAAAATTATGTCTTTGCTTAGGATATCCATGTAAATTAAACACTGAGTTTTTCATCAGAAGAGTCAGTTAATTTAGATGTTTAAGACAGTCTTCAAAAAGAACTGGAAGAGTACGGACCACTGAATACACTTAAAATAAGAACTTCACCCTTCCAGTTAAATAGGACTGACAAACTGATCCAGTGTCATTGTTATGACAGTATCATCTAGTGGTCTCACATTCCAGAATGTTAATTTACAGACATAATGCTGCATTTTTAGTTTCTTTTCAGTTCACTTTAAGCTGAGAAAAACAGAACAGTTGAAGTATAAATCATGAAATATTTGCTAAAAGCTGATTTAATAAAATCAATTTAATACTTCCAAAAAAACCTTACTGTGATCAGCTCAGAGAAGCCCCGTACAGGCTAGAATAACACATGACACTCAATGCATATATATGTATCTCCCACATCTCTCAATTGCACTAATACTTAGCCATTAGGGAGAAGTATTTCTCTGCTAATCATATATTAGAAGTCAGCAGTACTCTTGTAACAGAAAGTTTGGCCAACAGAAAAGAAAAAGTTTAACTTACACAAGCACAACACATAAACACAATGATGAAGGACTCGAGAACTCCAGCTGTTCCCACAATCCATGTTAAACGTAGGAAAAGGATGACTCCTAAGATATTTTGCAAGCAGGGCAGGTACACACCAATAAAAGTGCCCATACGTGGAACCTAGAAACAAAATCAGAACATTAATTCCTTTGCACTAAACAATTTAAGTCCATATGCACTTTCTTCCACAAACACGTATCAAAATGCTCCATGAACAAATGCCAAGTGAAATTGAACGGTAGCTTCAGAGCGTTCAGCTTCACAAGCATTCGTAGACTATTTATGCAGAAAGATCCTGAAGAGACAGAAAGCTATTTGTCATAGCAAACCTTCTTCCTCTACAGGAATTCAGATGAAACCTTGATAGCAGTAGGAAACTCCTTTATCTGTTGATTACAAAGTTATACAAACTTTCTTCTGTAATACCATTATAGACTACCATTGAAGAGAAGTTATTGCTGTAACCAAAATGGCAAATATACTTTGCAAAAAGTTTGTGCTTTTTATTTGCTGGTGATCATCATGGGTCCAGACACACACAAAAGCATTCAGGCTTCATCATTTAAGTTCCAGCCTTCTATACTTATGAAGAAATCAGGCCTCGAAATACTCAACTTACAAGCAACAGAAGATTAGAATACAGGAGCTTGTCTTAAATCACAACTCAGGCTGTGAAAAAATGCAATCAATTTAAATAAATAAGCAAGCATTGGTGCTTTGTAAATTAACAAGATTAGTAAGAAAACACTGAGTTCCCAAGTACTTAAAAGGAAACATGGAATGCCATTTAGATTATAATCTTATTTTTAGCTTCTTTGGCAATATTCATGTGCAACTTCAATGATACTGTCTCAATTAAACCATTAAAACTGCTGCTCTGCCAGGCTGCTACTTCATTTTCAGACATGAAGCTGGAAAGACACATGCACAGAGATCATGTTTTCAGGCCACCAGATGGTGCTCAAATGAGACGAAGTGCAAGTGAGGATACAGTGTTCATTTGGCTAATCAGTTCCAGCGACCACCACTGTGCTGCACTAGCAAAAACCTCTGCACATTAGCTGAATGGAGGACAGGGATCACACTAGGGAAAGCGTGAGTTGAACAGTGTTCTTCTTCTCATATCTCAAGCTGTAGCTTCAGATGAGAAAAAAAAAAAAAAAAGAACAAGCACAATGAGACAAAAAGGAAAACACCACATACAAACAAGGGCAGGACAAGCAAAAAAAAGCTAAAACAAACAGTTGGGCTTTATTCCTCACCCTTGCCCACTGTCCTGGTACCAACTTTCTACACTAGTGTGAACAGTTCTACTGCCAATATTCAGGTACCATACCATAAGTCTCTTTTACAGTCAAATGAGCTCCAGTTGTAACCTTACTTTCAAACGCCTTCTCATATCTGTCTCTTTCGCTATGTGGTCATTTCCTTTTTTTCAGTCTTATGTGCTTCTCCTTTCTCCATAGTTCAGCACACCAACTCAGTAGCAGCACCCCTTCTCCAACACTCAAAGATAAGGGACTCCCAGTACTCTCATTTTCCCAGTATCCACCATGAATTTCTTAGTTTCAGTCACGTTCAGCCAGTTTCAGCTCATCATCCCTCCTTGCTTGGCAATTTTTCTGCTCTGTCAGGTCATGTGGTTTTGATCCAAGCTTCCTCCTTCTGAAACAGCTTTCTGCTCACAGAGGGATCATTTCAACATCTCGTTGCAGACACTGTTGCATAGGTTCCATTTCTATAGAGGCCTAGATAGGCATTTTGGCTATCCAGTAGGATGACCCTTAAAGGATTCAGTTGCTGTCATCTAGCAAATGTGTTCTGGGATGTGCCAAAAGGAGTCTTTGATTTTCCTTCCTCCTCTCCCACCCTCAACTACATTTTGCAGGTATGCAGCAAAGTGTTTTATTGGAATGTGTCCATTAAAATTTAAAAAGATTTACTCTGACACACAGACATGAGCCAACAACTCAGAAAAACTGCTACCATGTTAACAGAAGCAAACATCCTTATGGATTTAAAAGAATAATCTGTTTCATCTCAAGTTTCCCTTAAACTTCAACTTTAGGTAAAAACCCAGCTACAACGTGCTGAATCATGCACTGGCTGGATGGACAGTCCAAAAGAGTGGTGCTCAAAAGAGTTAAATCCAGCTGGTGGCCGGTCACAAGCGGTGTTCCTCAGGACTCGGTATTGGGACCCTTTCTGTTTAGTGTCTTTATTGAGGATCTCAACAGGGACATAGAATGTACTATCAGTAAGTTTGCAGATGACACTAAGATGACACTTGAGAGTGTTGATCTGCAGGAGTGCAGGGAAGCTTTACAGAGGGACTTTGATAGACTGGATTGATGAGCCAATGTGAAAGGTATGAGCCTCAACAAGGCCAAGTGCCAGGTCCTACACTTGGGACACAACAACCCCATGCATCGCTACAGGCTTGAGGAAGTGTGGCTGGAGAGCTGCCTGGCAGAAAAAGACCTGGGAGTTCTAATTGACAAGCGGCTGAATGAGCCAGCAGTGTGCCCAGGTGGCCAAGAAAGCCAATGGCTTGTATTAGAAATAGTGTGACAAGCAGAAGTAGGGAGGTGATTGTCCCCCTGTACTCAGCACTAGTGAGGCCACACCTTGAGTATTGTGTCCAGTTCTGGGCACCTCAACACGAGAGAGATGTCGAGGTGCTGGAGTGAGTGCAGAGGAGGGCAATGAAGCTGGTGAAGGGCCTGGAGAATAAATCTTATGAAGAGCGATTGAAGGAGCTGGGACTGTTTAGTTTGAGGAAGAGGAGGCTGAGGGGAGACCTCATTGCTCTCTACAACTACTTGAAAGGACATTGTAGAGAGGTTGGTGCTGGTCTCTTCTCACAGGTAATTAGCGATAGAGTGAGTGGGAATAGCTTCAAGCTGCACCAGGGTAGGTTTAGGCTCAACATCAGGAAATAATTTTTCCCAGAAAGAGTGGTCAGACACTGGAATAGGCTGCCCAGGGAGGTGATTGAGTTCCCATCCCTGAATGTGTTTAAGAGTCGTTTAGATGTGGTGTTGGGGGAAATGGTGTAGGGGAGAACTATGATCCCAAGGGTCTTTTCCAATCTGAATGATTCTATGAATTAAAATGCATTACTAAACCAGACAAAATAAAGAAAATAAATCACACCGTATTCTCATTAGAGGTAGACAAAAAGTACTGACGCTCATACAAGGACAGAAGGAAGAAGAAAAGAAAGGAAAAGGAAACTAGGCACACTACATGTTTTGGGTCCTGACTTTTCATGCCTTTTATCTAGGGCTTTCACAGCAAGGTCTTGCTAAGATGTGCTAACAAGAGCACTGAATTAACACAGTGTTAATTCAAACACTTCAGTTTAAAATTCAATATTGCAAGTCTCACTCCTCTTTTAAGTCATCCACATATTCTCTTTTTAGGTTGAAAAAATGCTCCTCTTTGTGGCTAGCTTTGTCTCAATAACTTATTAGAAGTTTAAATACCTTGACTTCCTTTCGCTTACTGTCTTCATCTGCTTCATGTTCCACCACACCTTGAGTCAGATTAGTGTAGTTTGCTAGTTTATTGAGAAGAGATGACACCATAGGATTACTATCCATTTCTTCCTGTTGGGATTTTAAGAATATTGCATATATTAAATAGTTTTCTTCAGGAGTCATGATTTTATGATACTACTTCAAACACATACTCTACAGGGTATTCAATTCACCATTCAATTCACCCATATCCAAAAACTAGTATTACAAAATACCAGTCAGCTTTCAGCAATCAAGTGTTCTATGTCTTTCTAGAAGTTTAACACTTGTATTATTTCTTTCACTTTTTTTACACTACCTTACAATATGCAGGTTGTACAGCTGGAAAACAAAGGAAAACCTAGAGAGAAGGGGCATTGTTAATTATAAAAATCTATTTCTATCACAACAGAGTTTTTAGGGATTGTACTGGCAGGATCGAATCATTAGGGTGTCTTTGCAGCACCTTGATTGTGTCTAGAGAGTGATCTCAAATGATTCTCTCAAGCATCAAAATACTTAAGGATCACTCTCAAGTCAACTGCTGCAGACTTATATGTTGCATGCATACTACTTCAAAAGTATTAATTTGTTGAAAATACAGGCACATACACACATCATTTGTGTGTATTGACACAGAACTTGACACAGAAGTCAGCTCATTTTCATTTAGCCAAATATCTGCTACAGAACAAACACACACTAAAATAAACAATGAGATCCAGGATAAGCATATATAATAAAAGTATTTTGGAAAAGCAGAACCAGAGAATTCATTCAAGCATGCAAGATAATGTATATCAAATGTACCATTCTTGCCTACACAGATAAAGTAAAATATAGAAGGAGAAAAGTTGCTGCACTTTTTTGTTAATACATCATTCAAATCCAATGAAATGTAATGTTAGTAGGAACCAAACTACTGAAAAGTTATTAAAATTGATTACCACCCCCACACACAAAATTTCAAGAGAAAGAAAACAGGGGTTTACATATTTTCATCTTACCAGAGACTCAATTGAAGGTAAAATACATTTTTGGGCCATTTAACTTACCTCAAAGAGAGCCATATTCTTTCCTTCATAAGTTTTTCCTCTGTCCATCTCTGAGCTGTTAATGAACGGACTACTCTCTCTGGCAACTCCATCCCCTAGTGGAAAAGTGCAACAGTTAGAAACAAAAGGGAAAAAATAAGACAAGGTACACAATAAAAGGAACAGTGGAAAATGCTGGTTCTAGATAACACTGGAAGTGGCTGCCAAACACTGCCTTTGTCGCAGACACCTGGATTCCACATCCACATTTAAGGAAATTAAGCTTACTTTAACAGTCCAATCTTTGCACAGTGTTCTGCCTCTTATCTACTACATATTATTCTTTAATACATATGCTGATCTCTCCCCTGTCTCATCTTTCCAGTTTACTTAAAAGCACTTAATAACAGAATTTCACATGAACAATAAAAAAAACCCCAACCTATCTTTTCATTACTTTACTAACAAAAAAAAATTCCAGTAGTTGAGGCAGAAATTTATGGGAAACAAAAAAGGCAACGTAAAAGGAATTATTGTGTAAAGGTTGTGCAGCTTCTTCCATGAAATGCTACATTTATTCTATGCCTTACTGAAATACCAATCTCATTAAGCTGCAGATCCTCATACCTCTCAAAAAAAAATAATAATAATAATAGCATCACTGTCACTGCCTTCTAGCCCAAGTAATACAAAAGCTATTACATGCCAATACTGTCACAACATTGACATTTCCAAGCACCCTCAAGTCCTTGTTTATGCCACTTTTGCCTTTCTATTCACCAGTTACAGCAACAACACCTACACAGTTTCCTCACTATATAAAACTAAGGAATACCCGGAGAACAAGTTGTATTCTTTTCCTTGTGTCCTGCACTCTGCCCCTTCCAGGACACTTCTCCTCACATGAAGTCCCTGAAGAAAACTCTTGCACACATGGACACCAGTTTCAGAACAAAGTATTATCTCTTTTGCAATGAAGACAGAAATAGATCTCAGTTCCTCAAGCAGATGAGAGACTACACCCCTGCCAAATTTCCTGCAACATTCCATAGCTCCCGTGTCCAACAGACTCTCCAAAGTATCGTTATACTTATGGATACCCTGACATAGAAGCCACATACTATCATAAGAGACTCAGAAAGCAGCTATTGTTCATTAGGGTTCTAGAGATAACTCCATGATTCAGAGAATAATGTTAATTAATTCACCCACAAATACTGTTCTCTCCAAAGTATCCATATCCTCCAGCTTTCATTTTTCTGTTTTTCTACAGATTATAATTGGTCCCCTATTGCTTCAAGTCCTACAGCCTCACTAGGTCCCCTTCCCCCAACAATGCTTAATGCAAGGCCAGCAGAAGGAGCACTGTGAACACAAAAGACTCTCCCTCATGGAACACCAGATCTTTTAGTGCATGGAACATGCTGGTTTGGCATAAAACTGTCTGCGAAATTGGCATTTATTTTTTAATCAGCCATGGTACTTACAGAAAGGTTCAGTTAGCTTTGCCATAGAAAACAAAGAGCAACTCCCCAGGCAAATACATGCTGATTCCTCTCATCTTCTTGCTAAAGCATACAAGCACTAGAACTTCCTAGTTAAGACTAAAGCTGCCTTCCCAGTGGTTTTGGAACATTGTGGTTTTTTTAGATCTATTCCTTGAAGTGACCGTGTTATTTTTGCTAAAGTTTTTACACTGAATTTGTTACAAGGCAAATTCTCAAGTTAAAATAAAAATAAGATTGCTTGATATTTGGTATTTGGTATTGGTAAGACCACAGTTATATGGATTTTCTTGCCTACTGACAGGTGGTAGCTGTACTTACTAGCTGCTAAATATTAGTACTACCTTCGGGGTACTTCCAATCCCTTCAGAAAAGATTGTACTTCAAGTAAACTGGGGAATTTCAAGTACTGTTTTGCATCCCAATGAGTGTAATGTCTCTGGAGTCAGTATCATTAGACTAATCAAAAGGGTAGCCAAACAAATAACATGAATCAGTATTTTCAATTCTGAGGTTAAAGAATGTAGTTTTGTTTTACCAGTTCTGGAGGTATAAAAAAAAAATTAAAAAAAAAAAAAATCAGCATCTCAGCACTGTACATTAAGTATTTTAAACTCTGGGTAGGAGAATAGTGAAGTCTTCCTTTATATGCTTGTTTCTAAACAAAGTTACTTAGCTTTGCTTCAATAGGAAAAAAGCTCAGAGAATATTATCTTTAACAAATCTAGTCAAATACACACAACAGACTTCCAGCGGAAAACCACAGAACTCATGTCTTCTATTCTTCAAACCCTTTATCAGTGTTTCCAACCAATATTCTATTTTAAAGCTTTCCAATGCTGCTCTTCAAAATCACCTGTCACTACCAGACTATAGAAGTTTCCCGTTTCTTTAATACAGTTGTCTCTTCATATTTTATGTTTGGTACAGTATTTAACATGACCAGCATTTCCTCTTTTAGCTCTGTTTGAAAGAGGATCAATGCTGAAAAAGTGACCATAAAGATGTACTGACAAGTACTCTCACATCTGCAGTTTTTTGACCAATCCTGCAATTATGAACACTTTTGAACAAGCTCCTTTGCGTTTTCAGTCAACATAATCATATAGCCTGTAAATTAAAAATGCCACCTTTGGGAATATGCTTATACAATATGCTTAGAACCACAGCCAGTCTTACAAATATGTAACTGAAATCAAGATGTATTAACACCATCCAGTAGAAAGAGCTAGTTTTGGGATCTCAACACACAGTCAACAACTATAGCGAGGTTAACAAAATAAGCTACTATCCCAATCTTTAGCTCACCCTTTCTTCAAAAGATTCATTAGAAAAACCAGACCTTAATAAAAAGAAAGACAGGATTTACACTGTCACAAATGCTGTGAACATCACCACTGGTGCATCAAGTGAAGCTGAGCAAATAGAAAAAGCTATTTCAGCTGCTTCCCCTGAGATAACATGGAATATAGATGTACGTATGTCACTCCACTAGTAAGTCTCAAGCCATTTACAGCTTTACTTTTTAACCCTATTCCCTTGAATTCGGTGAAGAAGCATGAAGATAATCAAATCATAGAATCATTTATGTTGGAAGAGACCCTTAAGGTCAGAGTCCAACTGTAAATGTAACACTACCAAGTCCAACACTAAACCATGCCTCTTGGCACCATGTCTACACATCTTTTAAATATCTCCAGAGATGGTGACTCAATCACTTTCCTGAGCAGTCTGTTCCAATGCTTGACAAGCAAAACACCTTTATTTCCCTCAGACTTCTTTGAAATTGCATCAACTCAAACTCCTCCAGGGCATACAAGTGAGTTAAACATACAATAAAAATTCTAACTTCCAATATAGCTTTAGGCATTAATCTGAACTGCATGTGTCATCTGGAATTCCACTGAAGCACTCCAAACAATCTATACTTAGTGTTATTTGATTTCTGAAAGTAAGTCAAGTTATTAGGGTTTCCAGGGGAAAAAAAAAAAAAAAAACACATTAGATCTGGACTAGATTAGTAGTCCCTCTGAGCCAGTGTTTCATCTTGGACCAAAGATCCGTAAGAAAAGCAAAATAAAACAACAAAAATCATCTATGGGCCTGATTGTGGTAGAAGACTTCCTCTGCCTTAAGACACACACAAAAAAGGCTCATCTGTTGATGTGACACTCCATTCCACTGAACATAATGTGCTTAAAGCCTAAGGTCTACAAATAAATCTGTTTCCCCTCCCCCTAAGTAGATAGCTTTAAATTATTATTACAACTAATATTTTTGATCTGCTACAGAACATTCATACACCATTAGCACCACTCTGCTTGCTGATGGGCCAGTAGACAAACTAAAGCCATAACTAATGTACCTTTCCTAGAAGCCTGTCTGCTATTTTCTGCGTTGATGGGACGTGCAAAAATTCCTACTCTGGATTTCTACAGATACTCAAGCACTGTGATGGGTGTAGCTATATTTACATGAAAATTAACCACATTAAATTACATTTCTTTTATACATGAGATAAACAGCTGCCAGCAGAAAAAGTACGAAACATGTTAAGTCTGCAGGGTAATATTCAGAGTGTTTGTGTAAATGATCAAAACGTGCACTCCAGCACATACACCCCAGGCCCCCAGTTGCCAATAAAGCATAACCCATGCCAGTTATCACAAACCATCCCAGAGTGTTGCTAGCCAATGCCATCAAATGGTTTCTTATTTACATTTCCAAAACACCATACAAAACCTACACCAGATATATGTCTGCAATATCACAATTCAAGGTGTTGATCATAGGTGCAAAAGACTTTGTTCAAACTCATGTTCCTCAGAAGCTTCAGAGCAGCAATCCCCACAAACACTGACAGGTAGAATACTTTAAGGTATGTTACCAGTTAACAATTTTTAAACTGATCCAAACTGGTACATGTTATACAGTGTAAAAGAGAACCAAACAGCATAGGTTAAACAGGTAGAAGCCATCTTTGCCACCAAAGAGGTGGCCCTCATTCCCCACTCACACATGCTACTCACCCAATTTGTGTCCCTGTATCACACTGTTCCTCACACAAACAGGACCATATATTGTACACGTAACGGTGGTGTGTGCTTAATGCCAAGTTGGGAGAGTCATTTCGCTTTTATTTTTATTCTTACTGCTACTTTTAATCTGCCCAAGTTCGTGTGTTCACTACACAAATGCTTCTGTTGTCGTTAGAGACACCATCAATGTAGGAATAAGCAATCAGTGTAAGCAAAACCACTTCTTTAGCATTGATGCCAATAAAACTCAATAATAGACCTACAGTGGTTGGTTTCTCCTTTCCCTCCCCCAAAACAAAAGAGGCAGAGTATTAAAAAAGAAAACATGTTACAGGTTGTCCTGGTTTGAGGTAAAACAAACCAATTTTCTGGTTTATAATTTTCCCTTTTTTTTTTTTTTACTGGACCGGTCCAGTCTGGGACTTTTCCTGATGCCTGCTAGCAATGTGATCGTCATCTTGGGAGCTTGATAGTGTTTTTTATCTACTGTGTACTTTTTTCCCTTTTTTTTTTTCCTTTTTTTTCTTTAAATTTTACTTTTATTTATTATTTTTATATTTTCATTAAAGTAGTTTAGGGTTTTGGGTTTTTTTCCTAAACCTCTAAATCTCTTTAATCCCTTCCTCTCCTCTCTCTTTCTTAGAGGGGGAGGGAGAGGTCATCATCTGTCTCTCTAATTGGTCAAAACCAAGACACAGGTGTCTTGTCTTAGGGAAAGTGGCAGAGCATGGCTTGGGGTAGAAGGAAACGATCATTTAAGTGATCCTAGAATGCCTGTTCAAGAGATTAAGGACAAAAAAATTAGACTATCTAATCTGATGTCTTTCTACAACTTGCAGAATTACATTTCTACATTAGAGCCTATAATTTTGAAAAACAAACAATAACAACAAAAAAACCCCAAGGAAAAAAACGCACCACAACATACTGAAATTTGACGTTTAGAACTGAAAAAAAGAGAAAGCCTATCAATTTATCTTTATGAAGATTTTTTTCAATTACTGGGAATATTTCAAGCAAATAGTTCCTCATTTCTATTTAAATTTGTCTCTTTTCAAACTTTAGCTATAACATCCTAGTGCACCTTCCAAGTTTAGCCACTCACACTTAGTATTTTACATCTGTGATGGTAGCTATACTTACCAAATCACCTCAAGCTTTCTTTTGAAAAAATAAAACAGTTAAATTCATAAAGTGTTTTCCTAAACTTTAATCATTTTTGTGGCAACATTATCTACAGTTTAAGTTACCCAAAATAAATAATTAAATCACACTTTAAAAATCAAATCCAGCCTTCTAACACCCGTCTCAATCCTGCTATTTACAGGAGTATAATCATCGCCCCTCTGCTCCAGGGATCAGGGCTAGCCCTCTTTACCACAGCATTAAACCCAGCTCATGCTATTCTATTCCAGTCTGACCTCTAAATCCTTTCCAAATTCACTGCTTCCTTGCTGTTGTGAACTATGTCTGTTGTTGTTGTTCACATTCAAGAAATGTTCCTATCTACCTTTATATTCAAACACACTTTGTCCAAAAAGCAAACATTCGTGTCTCCTGTCATGTAAGAGTTTAACATCTATCTGAAAAATAAAAGTAGATTCTTTTTATATAGCAAAATACAGGCGTTGTTCGAAGAAGTGAAAATGATCTAAACTTTTGAGCCACATGGCCTCAAGTAAGACAGCTTGAGAGCTGTTCTCTAAACAAATACATGTGTAAAACCAGAAAGTTTTGCTTCCCACTAGAAATTTCTAACTTCATGAGCTACTGTCTAAAGCAGAACACAGTTGAAGAACAACACAGAAAATTTCTAACCTTTCATAGTTTCTAAAGGGCAACTACGGTAACATTTTCGTTAAGTTAACATTCAGTCACATTAAGAAGAAAACACTATAAACTAAGAACCATTATAAAACTCTGCACAAAGGTAAACTAGCATTTACTGTTAATGTAAATAAATTTTAAGATAAAAACACATCAAGCTTAAAAGTCACCAGAACCAGTGTATAGAAGTGTCACATTCAAGAAAGCTGCCAGTAGCAAAAACTGTGATTTTATCTTCTCTATCACGCGTATTTATCTCCAATAGGTCCAAATTTTTGATTTGCAACTAAAGGTAACTCAGACAATCTTAAAAATTTAATTTCTTACCACTCCTATTCCAAAGGTATATAAAAGTATTCTTTAGAGCTCTAACACAAACTCAATTTTCAAAAGCCACTGCCTTGCTTTAGTTCAAATTATGGAAAGGCATCAATAACCTTGTTTGAACAGATCTTGCCTCTGAACTTGCGTATCAGATGAGTTTAAGAATTCAGTGCAACCTACTTTAAAGTTACAGATTATTGGCTTTTCCTAGTAAAGAAATGTCTGAATATATTTACTATATCACCAATTTATTGCAATATTTTTACCAATGACTAGCACAATTTATGTAAGTTATCTCGGAAAAGAACAACAAGGCATACTTAAGGTCCTTCTAAACACCTTTACATAATGGAGGATTCTAGTCCATTGCCTACCTTACCAACATCACTAAATTTTAGTTTTCCTTTACTTTGGTTACTATTATGATCGAGCACAGCCTACTTCCAGTGAAAACACACTGCAAAACCTCCTTATAAATTCTTCACCAATATAGCTGGAACAACAGAACCTGCTATTTCAGTAAGAGGCATTAGAACCACAGTATTGTCTTTTAAAGAGACTCACTTGGATTTGGCCCACTTTCTTCATAATCTTGCTCACTCATGATCAAGGAAAGTCAAGTTATTCCCCTCTGCTGATTCTTCACGTATCAAGAATTGGAATAGGAAACTGGCAGTTGCTTCCTCCCAGCTTTGTGTAAGACCTCAAATCCTGTTTCTTACTAGTATTGGATTAATCCTGAAACAAGTCATTAAGGCTTCATGCAGTGTGAAGCATGCACATGGCGCAGTCAAACTACATGACAGCCAGAACTCTCTAAAGAGAATTAAGCTTGAGGATTTCCGTCAGCAATAAACACCACGCTTAGTGAAACGGGCAGGGTCAAGTTATTAAAACATCCCATGTCTTCCTCTAATAATACATATATTTAGTTTTCTTTCCATCAAATAAACGCATTTTAAAGTACTTCCACTGGCAGATCAGCATACATCAGCAACAAGTAGTTGCCTATTCCAAACATCTATGTATTAAATTAGGCAGTTTTGCACATCAAGTACATATTAGCAGATCTTAAGCAATTTAAGCGTAAGTATAGTTGCCAACATTGATTTTACGTGGAGCTTGCATTAAACGGACTTCAGATGTAGCAGATAAAATACTTTTATATAGTTCTAATAGCTTTATAAACACTCTTTTTAAAAACAAGTATTTTGAAATTAAATGGGTCCACTTTGAGACTGGCTGTGTAATTTCTTAATTCTCTTTCCAATCAGATACATCACCATTTTCTAGTTTACATATAGAATCTATTTCATATATTCTATACCGTAAACAACTCTTAAACAATTGAAACAAACTGTTTCAATTCTATTAAACGGATGTTATTATTTAGGATAGACTAGTTCCTGTGGTCAAATGTGAATCACATCTGAAATCTACTCTTCTCTGTGATCCTAACACCTATGCCACAAGCATGGTCAACTGTGGAAAGTCTGGAAGGTTCAAAGGCTTCCTCCAAGCCCATTTCCCAAAATTCTTCCTTCCTAGAATCTACTCTAGTACTTACTAGGCCCCTAAAAGGGCTGCTTTAGCTCACTGATACAGCAAAAAGCCTGCCTCCAGTACTTCCCCATTTTGAATTTAATTTTCTTTTGTCCCAGGGACTGTTTCTTGTTCCTCACAAGCAAAATAAAGCAGCTTGTGCAAGTCCTCAGCAGGTGTTCCACAAAGCAAGAAAGGCCAGTAGAGGGCTAGAGATAGGACTAGGCACTAATCAATGGCAGCAAACTATTGTTTGCACATCCTCCCCTGGTATGTTTCTGCAAGGACAGTCCTACAGGTAACAAAAAATAATGACATATTTTCAAGGATGTTCTAAACTTTCCTTTCTGAAGCTAAAAGAAAAATATTCAAGCTTCCCATTCTTCAAGATCCTCTTTTAAAAAAGTAAGCTTTTAGAAAGATTTTAAAGTTTTAAACTTGTGTGCTCCTTGTCAGAAGGCAAGAAACAGAACAAGGTTGGGTTTTTTTTTTTTTTATTTCTTCCTCCAGAAAGAGGGGATTTTTATTTTTTTCTTCAGAAAACACATAGCCTTAAAAAAACCACATAAAATCCATTTTTGCAGAGCAGTTACCTGAAAGCTCACAGAATGGTTTCCTAAACAGGTTGAGTGCTCCTCATTTTTGATAGCTATGAGTTAGTTAAAGGATACAGCTAATTAAGGTACCTAATTAAGAATGCTAGCTGTTGAAATCAGGAAGCAGACAACAAATACTGTCCTACTGACACAGACGTTAAGCCATGATTTCCTATAGCTCTGATTCAAAAGCAAAGTTATTAAGGGGTCAGGCTCAACTTTATTCCCACCTCGTCTACCTCCCCCCCTCCCAAGGGGCACAAGGGATCGGGGAACTGGGGTTACAATCAGTTCATTATATGCTGTCTGTGCTGCTCCTTCCTCCTCATGCTCTTCCCCTCCTCCAGCATAGGGTCCCATCCACAGAAGACAGCCCTTCATGATCTTCTTCAATATAGGGTAATTCTTATGGGCTGCAGTTCTTCAAGTACTGCTCCAGCATAGTCCTTTCTATGGGGTACAAGCATGGGTCTCAGGTCCTGCCAAAAGACCTGCTCCAGCATACTTTCCTCCCTATGGGCTCAGCTCCTGCCAGGAACCTGCTCCATTGTGGGGTTCTCCAGGAGTTGCAGGGTGGACATCTGCTCCATGGGCTGCAGGGATACAACTTGCATCCCACAGCTCTCATCACAGGCTGCAGGGGAGTCTCTGTTCCAGCACCTGGAGCACTTCCTCCCCCCTCCTCCTTCACTGATCATGGTGCCTGCAGAGTTGTTTTTCTCGCATATTCTCACTCCTATCTCTTAACTGCTGCTGCACAGCTTTTCCTTTTTTGGGGGTTTGGTTTTGTTTTTTTTTTTCAACCCCTTCTTACCAACCTCACTGATGTGGTCAGCTTTGGCTAGTAGCGGGTCCATCTTGGAGCTGGCTGGAACTGGCTCTGTCTGACAGAGGGGCAGCTTCTAGAATTTTTTCACCACACCCTCACATCCTCTCCTTCACAAAAAAAAAAAAAATGAAAACTGCTAAAGTCTAAAATAAATACTTAAACAGTTATGAAATGCTAAATTACTATTTACTCCACTGTGAAGTTATTTAGTTTAATATCCATACTCTGCCTCCTGTACTTGCCCTCATTCCCCTTGGTGCTATCACTAGCTAACTAACAGAAACACCAATATTCACAATGATACATGTGGCCATGTTAAACAGTGGAAGGAACAATTAGAGCACCTTGCAGAGCTTGCTATACACCAGGAGTTACCTGGACAGCCAATACCTCTCACAGCAAAGAAAATCCCTGTGTGTAACTCCCACTCCTGTGATCAAATATCAGATAAGTATTTATCTGTAACAGCAATAATATTTTCCAACCCAATACTGTATTATATAATGTGACATTGGGGTGACAAGGGAGAACAACCAATGTGGCTTCTGTAAAGGGAGATTCTGTCTCACGTGCCTAAAAAAGGTTCTTTAAAAAAAAAGTAAAAATAAAAAAAAAATAATCAACAAGCACATGGATAACGGAAACCTAATTTATACAGTCTGCTGAGACCCCAAAAGACTTCTGATGAAGTCATTCTCTGAACATAGTTAAGAAAATAAATCAGCCATAGAGTAAAAGAGAAGACATTAGATAAGCCATAGTTAAATAACTGAATAAGAAAAGAGAAGACAAATATGGTCTAGTTTCAGAAATGGAGACAGTCACTGAAGTTCAGCTGGGACACACGCTCTTCCACATTAATAAAAAACAGCAACAAAAGTAAAAAACACGGAATGACCAGATATGTGATAGTTTGAAACTATTTGAAGTCATTTAGGATAATCAAGGTAAAGGCCAACAGCAGAGCGTTGCACATCTCCAACACTAAACAAATGTGAAACTAAAAATTTGATGTAGAAATTGAAGAGTAGATAGATACATACACAATGGAAAACAATCCCAAACCAGCTGGGCTCCAACTGATCATTACCTCTCATAAATGGGATACTTTGGCTATCACTGTTTCATAAAAACACCAGTTCAATAATCACTTTTTCAAACCACAGCCTGACCATCAGGACAAAAATGGAAAATGTTCCAAGACAGACAGAAAGTAGAACAACGAGTATGGGAGTATGGAACAGCTTCCATTTGAAAAATGACCAATGACTAAATAAGAGTATTCAGTTGAGGGAAGAAAAAAAAGGCGATAGAGTGAAGATTAAACATGCTTTATAAAAAACTTGAGTGATCTGGAGAGGGATAAACACATACACTTCCTCAAGAATTAGCATTCTACAGCAATTCTCAGCATTTGTGCTTCATTAGTTATATGATGACTTCTTGCTAGATAACCAGGTTTGTCATTTATATTCTTTGTATCTTTTGTCTTCAGTTTAAAAAGATTTTGTAGAACTGGTTTCCAAATATGACACTGCTGTGGCTAGGTAAAATATACTATGAGATGCTAAAAATACAAGTTATGCTTTGATCAACTTTACAGAGTTTTGACAGGCCTATTTAATACACAGTCACTTACTGATATTTGCGAAAAAAAAAACCAAACCAACCAACACAAATCGGAGCCACAATCTCTCTTAAAATTTCACCCATTACCGTCTACAACAGACTCCCCATTTCCTCTACTTCTTCAATTAGTTATTATTTCCTGACTACCCTTCCCTTGTACTGTACTATAAGCATATTAAGAGACACAGACATATGTTTCTGTACAGGCACATATGCTTTCTGCTACTTTTTCCATTATTTGGGTCAGCAGGCTCCAACCCCCAACTATATTGTTCAATCCCAAGCACCAGTTTTCAGCCTACCAGCCTAGTATTCCCAAGTACTGCTGTGGCCGGTGCTATAATCCAGCCAAACAGCCACTCACCCAAGTCTTCCCCTTCTTCACACATGCGAGAGTGTCACATAACTGAGAAAAATACAAGGCTACAGAATTTCAGACAATGAAGGAGTGAAGAGTAACAACATCGCATCTTAGTCCATTATCACATACAGGAACATCAGATAATAATGTCTGAAAAGGGATAAATGCACAGAATAACAGACAAGTGCTTTGCTTACAAGATACCAGAATCACTTCACTCACAATCTAGTTAAGAAGAAAAGAAAAAACAAAAAAAAAGCAGCGTTGTGGGTTTGATGGTGGTTGGGGGGGGGGCGGAGGAGCTCTTTTGGTTTGGGGTTTTTTGGGAAATTGTTTGTTTTCTAAACAAGATACTAGTGCAGTCAACAATTCCAGAACACCTACTTGTTTTTTTAAGCCATAGGAGTCAATCAAAACTGATAGAATTCTAGATTCCAAACAAATTGGAACAAATTTATATAGAGCTATATGGCCTAACGGTGAGCCAAAGGGGAAGTTCCCGTTCTCCCTCTTTTTTATCTCCACCCCTGCCCTCAGCTTTACCTTCCTCCTACCTTGACACAGCTCTAGACATTCTTAGACTTTTTGCAGCACTCGCTCACCTTAACTCCAGAACAGGGGAAGCATATTTTTCTCTCTGCAGGAGTTTAGTTTTCTGCCAGTTTAGCACGTTGAACCAGCCCAGTGAGGTGTCTGATGAGCACCAAGGACAAGTATAGGAAAACAGAAGGGAACCCAGGGATGTGCAGAAGGGCAACAAAGAAAATATTTACACCCTAGCCTTTTTCTCAAGGCAGCAGGCTTTTAGATAGATTTAACTACAATAGCAGTATTTTATAATTCTTTAAAGTTTTCAGAAGAATGAGTCAAGGAGAAGTATTTGATTACACACACATTAACTTAACACTTTTATGCATTACAGGTTTACGTACCACAACCATCCATATAATATCTGAGGCAACATTAAGCACGCCGTTCCCTTCTCAAACCTCTGTATCTGATTACAGCACTTAACGGAATCAGAGCTCTCTGACTATATCCTGTTGATTAGTCAAGACTTCCCTTTTCAGTATTTTCCTCTCTACTTGCTATTTCACAGGCACATTAACAGAAAAAGTCACATGTAAATTCATCAGCTCAAGCAATACAGATCCAGATAATTTAACCATTTTGCGAATGTAACTGCTAGTCCTCACAAGTTCTGTTTAATTGCATGAAGAATTATTCTTTTTCTTTAGTCACAATCCTAAAACTAGAAATAAGCCACTACAGGAGTGCCAGTTCTACCTTTTCCCTTACCCTCCCAAGATCTCCAAATGTTAGACCATGCACACCATGCACAGCATCTGGAAGGCTCAGAAGGCTGCCTAACTGTGCCTGTATTTGTTTTCAGATGCCATCTAACCAAACATGACACTCCATGCCTTTCTGACTAGCTCTTCTACCATAAGGAAAGCCACCCCAACAGATGAATGCTGTACTGCTGTCATCCATCCACTACAGTATAAACTGTGGCAAGTTTTCTTCCTATTTTGTTTTTTCTATTCTATTTAGTTTGGGGAGGGGGGAGTGGTAATTATTAGCACACTTGCTCACTGCTTGAATATACCAAAAGAAATGCAACTACACGTAGCACACATCTTACAGGTAGGCAGGGGTTTGAGGAGGAAAGCTCTGGAAAAAAAACAGATTTGTCAGCCTGGTGTTGTACTGAATTATCTGCCTAAAGAAACTTTACCCAAAAAGAAATAAAAATAACATTTAAGTTTGTCAAATATGTTTCCA
Source organism: Nycticryphes semicollaris (assembly GCA_013400055.1). Classification (NCBI taxonomy): domain Eukaryota; kingdom Metazoa; phylum Chordata; class Aves; order Charadriiformes; family Rostratulidae; genus Nycticryphes; species Nycticryphes semicollaris. The sequence goes on along the minus strand of VXBJ01002598.1, from coordinate 157,735 downwards.
TTTGTTTACATTTGCATCCCACATCACATATTAGCTTTATTTAACTGTGATCTACACCACAAAAAGACGACACCATTATGAGGTGCCTTTTGGAAAAACTCATCTTCTCACCTGTGATCACCCAACATCTAATAAAACCCCACACCATTAAGAACAAGTACTGACTGTAACACAGTGTCCAAAATCCCATGCAAGATGTAACTCAGAGTGCCAACAGTGACTCAAGCACCGTACTTGGTATCACCGCTGCAACACGCTTCAGAAAGCGGAAGCCATAAGGGCTTTTGAGCCAAAGGAAGAAAGAGTCACAGCTTCCCCAGCGCCGCCTTATCATCTGTGTGATAAAAACACGCATTTCCCTTTGCTTGCAGGCAAATACTCAACCCGCTGCCCTGACCAGACCCCGGCTCATGATGCCCAAGCTTCACCTCAGGCTCGATTTAGCTCCTCTAGGCAGATTCAGGGGCAAGGCCTAGCAGGAGACACCTCGCCACTAAGTAGCAAACACCTGTTTAACCGAAGACATGGTCGCTGGTGGAAAACTACGCGGCTGGCCTGGGGCAAGCCAGGTGTGACTGTGTTCTTCTCAGAGTCTGAATTAGAGCTCTCCTACTCTCTCCTTAGTGAGCTCTAGCAGGACTTGACTCTTAAACAGCTTTTATACCTGCCCGCTGAACTACCAGCGACGCTGGTTACTCCAACTCCTTCTTGCCAGCGAGAGGCAGACTGCCCGCCCCACACCGCCCCCGGGCTGCTCCGCTCCCCTGACCGGAGCGGCCCGGGAGCACTTCCTCCTTTCGGCCAGCGGCGATGGTTTACGGAAACAAAGAGAAACAACCGCTCATCCGCCCCAGGCGCCGGACTTTCACCCTCTACCCGAAGCGCACTTCTCCACCTGGACAGGTAGCCCCGGCACCGCTCGCCGCGGAGAGGCGATGCGGCCCCTCCGCCGGCTACAGGAGCCCTCTGGGGGCGAGCCCGCCCGCTCCACGCGGCAGCCCCGCTCCCCAACAAACAAAGCGCCGGCGCTGTCCTCAGACGTTGCCCCCCTTCCTCCCCCCCACCCGGCACCTCTCCGCGCCCCACTCTCTCTCACCGCAGCGCCGGTCCCTCTCGTCCTCCTCATCCTCTTCCTCCTGCCGCTGCCCATCCCGCTCCGCCGGCCCACGCTCCTCGCCCTGCGCCTCCACTGGCACCACCGTGAAGCTGGTCGGCATGGCGCGGACGGCCCCGGGACCCGCTGGCGCCTCCTTCCCGGGCAGGGAGCAGGGTAAGCCCGGCGCTGCCGCCTCCCTCACGTGAGAGCCATTTCCTCAAGCAGCAGGGGGCGGTGGCTCCAGCCTCCGCCCCTTGGCCGCCTGAGTGACGGAGCGCGGTAGCCGCTCCGACGGGAAGGGTGGAGGCCTCTCTGGGGGCGAGAAGGAAGGAAAGGGAAGGGAAGGGGTGCTATGACTAGTTGTGATTTACCGAGACAGGTCGGTGGGAAGCTTTGCCCGCCCTCGAGAGGAGAGCCACTGGCAGGAAGAAGGGTGCGGGCCGTGGGTTGAACTAATGTGCCATCGAGAAAACAGCCCGAGAGGGGTGTGCACATGTGTCTGAATGCACCCTTATCGGGCTTCAGCTATGGCTGTTAGGCACAAAAAGTGCTTCGTCTCTTTTTCAAATCTTGCCTTACAGTTACGTTTACAGCCGAAACCGTATTCCAAAGGAAACCAGAACCAGACTGCCAAACCCAGATCTTCCAGGTCTCAAAAGGGATGGCAGCATCCAGATGGCCCAAGCAGGAGCTTGGCAGTTCACCAGTTGGATTAGTGGACCATGTACAATGAGTGTACCTGTTAGACTACCAAGAGATGAAGATGGATCCCAGAAATCTGCTGTCCTACACAGCAGCCATGGGTTGCAGGGGATAGCTGAAGGCCCTGTGGTTTAAGCTGGAGTAAGCCCACAAGCTCTGACTTGAAGTGAAGCAGATTCAATGTGGATGAGCTGTGTATCAAATCAAATATTAATGATATAGCACTAGCAATGAGCTGTACCTCCTGGTTACCCTAAACTTCCTTCCCGGAGAAGGTGTAGCATCTCCACTCCTAAAGTAGAGAAAACAAACTTGGAAGCCAGGAACCTTTTTCTTGTCTCCTGCTATTCTACCTTCCCAGCAAAGCGTTAGAATAGAGCAGAAAGACTCTATTCACGTCAGCTTTTGGAAGGGGACTCTGATCAGAGTTTGTGGGTTCCATACCCCAGTGGGATGGAAGATGCCTACCTAAAATTACAGTCTGTCCCACAGTGTAGAGGTCTTCACAAAAGAAGATGGACAAAGTGATTCTGACCATCAAATATGGCAGTGAAGCAGCAGATGTTGAGGTGGTAGGGCAGTAAGAAAAGGAGGGAGTGACAGGAATGGTAACATGGACTTCCAGTTCCATCCCCCATTCATATCATAATGGACTGGATTCATCACTCTGCAGGCAATGCAAGTAGCGATCTGGCACTTTTAAGGCAGGCTAAACAAGACCACAGTGTTGTAATCACACTGTTCTGTGGATATGGAATACCCTGCAGCAGCTCCAGAAATCCTGTATGACTTCTCTGTTATCAAAGACGTTGGCTACGCTTTTCCTGGGTCAGAGCATGCTGATAGAAGAGCACACACTGGTATGACAGTGCAGTGCTGCTGAAATAGCCATGCATCTCACAGCATGGTTGATTTCTCATTCTTTCTAAATAACAAAATCATTGATAGAGAACACTCTGGAGCATTCTTTCCTGGAATGATTTAGGAAACTGTATCCACCACAGTATGAGCATATTAGGATACCATCACAGAAAACCTGGTATGCGTAATTATTGAACAGTATTTGCTAAACTAGTGGCAAATATTTTATAAAAGGCTCAGAACACAACTGGATTCAACAACTATTTCTCCATTCAGAAGATATAAGAATGTTATCAGACCAAAGGCAGGGGAAATTAGGGGCACCACATATGGTTAAATGCCAGCCTAAGTAATGATGCTAGAGCATGTGCTGGTATCAGAACACAGGTTTCTAACAGGACTGACTTTTCTATTCAGATCCGTTCCTAGATCAGTCCACTGCATGCCAGTGTTCTGTAACAACTCAACATAGACATACAGCTCTCTCTTTGTCTGTAGTCTACCAGGCCAGCCCCCTACCACCTTTGCTGTTTCTATTTCACTTTCCTGAAGCCAAACCCCCGCCCCTTTACCAGGCTAGTGTCATTGGAACACGTCAGCTTCACCAAATGTATTCTTGGTTGTAACTGAAAAATTGTATCTTTGTCCCTCTTGTCTCCTCTGGCTGGGCTTTATCCATGGCTCATGTCTAACATCATTCTAGCTGTTAGAGCAAGTTAATACACTGCCATCCTCTTCCTTCCTAAACCACTGAACTGAATAAGTTTCCCATTCTTTCCTATTGCAAGACCACTACAAGACTGTCCCCTGTCCAGTAGTTGTAATATTAGCAGTAATAACAGCAATCAAAGAGGGTGGTCCCCCTAACCTTAAAAGCAGAGAACACCAACAAATTAGAACATGCAGGAGGTCTTAGAAGGCCACCAAGAAATCCCTAAGCAAGCTCTGCCCTATGCAAAGAGACTAATCCCATGAGCCAAACTGCTTGGCTTAAAAACAGCCCCAAATTTTCTTCCCTCAGACAGGAAGATGGTGCATATATAACACACAGCAGGTCTTCAGGCAAGCCAATCTCACTCAGTATGACCTTTTGCTCAAATCACTCCAGTTTCTGAGGCATCTCTTTTGCAGCAATTAACAATGGTGCATCTGTCAACTCCCTCACTAGTTCAAGCTCTGTGAGAGTCCCAGCAAAATAGAGGTTATTGTTACCATTATTAAGATCAATTAAATAGTAACACTTTTTATCTATGATTTTAGAATAGACTAGGGTTCTGTGTCCTGTGCTCCCAACTGCTTTTATAGTAACGATAGCCAAGAGGAAAGTGTAATAAAAAGCACAGCTCTCATTTACTCTGTAGGAGAGTACTGGTACAGTCAAAAATTCTCTCTGCTTTCATATTGCTTAAATTAGTAGTGGGAGACAATAAAGGGTTGTGCATTCTCACAGTTTCAAGGTGGAGCTGAGCATAATTACCAGGTTCACAGTTGGTGTGAGTGGTTAAAATGAGCATTTCATAGAGTTCTTGTAGCGATACCTGGCCTAAATTAACAAACCTGTATTCTTCTAGATATTGCCTGGCTCCAGAGCCCTGGATGCACCATTATCATTGCTGCACATCCTCCATGAATGCCTCCTGTTCTACCTCCTCTACTACATTTGGATGTAGATGTAACACTGCACTTTCAAATACCCCCTCAAAACCCAGGTGTGCTGCCAATGGCTCCTCCTGGTAGACACCCTCATTGTGAATGTCTTCACAATGGGTAAAGCCCCTTGCTCTATAGGGTGAGTGCAGCATCAAGGATGTCCCTTCCAGGGGATCCTCTTCCGCCCTAGTAGGACACGTATCCACTGCCCAGCAGACTCATAAAAGCAGTTTGCACTTGCAGGATTTGTGGTTGCCATAAACACACTCTAGCAAGATGCTCATAATAATGCAGAAATCGTTTAGCTTTACTAATGACCAGTCTTTGCTTTAACAGCGTTTTCTGCTTTGCTGGGCCAAGAATTATCTGCAACACCAGCATTTTTATACCCTCTGCCTTGCCTGCTACTCTTCTATGCCCAATAATAACCATGGTCTTCAGCTCTGCAAAACACCATTGGTTTTTTTGTACCCTTGGTCTTTCAGCCATGGCTGTGCTCTCTGACCTCTGTCTACAGACTGCATGCAAAGCCCGAGTCTTGCTGCTTCCACACTAATCAAGGTCTAACAGTACAGTCTTTATTTGATTCTGTCTTGTGCTTTTCATTTGCACCATCAACCTAAGGATAAGGAAACACAAGCTTCCAACCCAACTATCAGTAGTCTTCCAAAGCTGTCAGCTCCGCCACAGCTGTGGGTACAGGGCACTTCTCCACAACCCACATTCTCTGAGTGAAACTTACTTGAAATCCAGTTCACCACCTCAGCCTATGAGGTCTTCTACAAGCAGCACTTCAGGCTTAGACTGCCTGCTAGCATCTCCTAGCAGTTCCATCTGTACAACTAACTTAAGGTTCTCCTGCCACAGTCTGGCTTTTTAATCCCTGAGAAGGCTCAGACCACTGTAGTAGCAGTTACTCCACCCAGCATTACTACCCTTGGCAACAAAACTAAAGCATTTTGCAGGATTGCTAGTTGAGTGCAGCCTTCTCTCTTCTCTCATTCCAGTACCAAGAGTGAGGAATTTGTCCTGGGGCTCTCCATGTATTCAAACAATACAACTGTCTTCTTTTCTGCCAGGAGTTCAGCCACACTCCTACTATGCTGCACAAATGAAAAGTTATTAGGACAATATGTGACACGAGCAGTCTTTTGATTTTATTCATTCTAGCATTGGGCTCCTCTGCTCTGCTTTGAAGACTGCATGAGCTGTTGAGCAACCACTGTGCCTATCCTTGGGAGCCAGGCTCAACAGCACAAGGTATACGGTTCCAGCCCAATTTCCAGTGTCATTTACCTGCAGCAGCAGATGTATGCTGCCTTCCTTCCTACCTTCCTATCTTCAAGCACAAAGAAAGAACCCCTTCCAGTGTTCTGCATCTGTTTGGCACCCTTATGACAACAATCTGCCAGCTATAATACAATATACCAGGAACTGTGCAATGAAAATCCCATTGTTACCTCAGTCCATGCCTTTTTCTCCCTCCTACCTAATCTGCTTTTCCTAAAACTACTCCTGTCATGGATTCATACGGGGCCACACTCCCACTCTGCGTCAAACCTCCCATTTGGTAACTATTTGGGGGTTTAGTACTGAGAGAGGGGAAAGACTTGGCTGGAGGACTGAATTTGACATGAACAACCAAACAGGGATCGGTAACTGATTTCAGTCAGTGAGCTGTGGAGTAAATCCGAAATTGCACTCTTCAGCTGTGGCCTTGGTGGGAAAAAGGGGAAGTCCTACCTCTAAATGTGCATAATTCTAAAGCAGTTTTTACTGATATTAATTTATTCACATTAACATTTTCTATTTGTAGACCTGGCTAATGTTTTGAAAAAATATTTTCCAGGGTGACTGGTTTTAGCTTATATTCACTTGAAGAGTAACACATCTGCCACAAGTCAGCTGATTCTTTCATGTATTTTTTGCAAATCGCCTTTGCTTCTGAAAACAAATGTCTTCTGTAACTTCTTGATATGGCTGGTAAGATGTCCATTCCACAGAATCAACTGACTGCTTTAATAAGTTTTTGAGGATAGAAGCTGTTTGGCCATTAAAAGTATTTGTATCGTTAAGGAATTGAATATAATGTAATATTTAAAGAATGCTTTATTAATCTCAGAATAAGAGGAGTCCTCTCTTCAAGGGTGGCAAGAAAAAGCTAATGCCTTTCTAAATTATTTTACTTTTAGACATTCTTTGATATAAAATAAACCTATTGGGAAGTACTGCAATAAATATTTTTTTCATTCACTTAAAGTAAAACTCCTGTTAAAAATCTGCCACTCTTAACATTATTATCCCCAAAATTAATATTTAATTTAACTATAACTGTCTTTGAATCTGCAAACACTGTAGTAACTGAAGGATTTAACCTTATCATAACATACAAAATTGCACATACAGTTTATGGGCTCCTAGGAAACCATTAAAATTCTATTTCCCTTGATTCAATCCATTCTGTTCTAGCAGAAGAATTCTGCCCATAAGTTTGTAAAAACTACTGAATGTTAGACATTTGAAAAGTAAAAAAGCTCTATCAGAATAAATAACAACCATAACAACACAAGATAAACAACTCAAATTTGGAACAAAACAACCACCAGAATTCATGAACACTTCAATGTGGCTGCAGAATTACATCTTGCATCAATTAACCAATCACAGTCTTTTTCAAAAAGACATAATATAGCATAGATGTTAGCATATTAATATAATTGCTTATGACTTCTGGAAACTGTATACAATGGCCAGAAAGATGAATAAAACAGACTAAGATGATAATGAGAATCAACAGCCTGTTCAAATGGAAACTCGGGGAGGTCAAGCCAGCCAAGAAGTCTTTGCCCAGCAAAGGCACAGAGAGAGTCTGACTAACTGATCTCTGTAAGTATAGCTAACATTGTGTGTAGAAAAAGAGCTGTTAAAGCTCCAGGACAAAACTGAGTCAAGAGCATGACTTAAGCTGACCAGGACTTGGGCGGCAGAACGCGTGGCTGGCTGCCTTTGCCACAAGGGTGCACTGCTAACTCACCTTCGACTTGCTGTCCCGGAGAACGCCTTGCCCCCAGGGCTTTTTACTCGAAGCTGCTGGCTAGTAACGGGTTCTAGCCTGCACAGCTGCATGGGGTTACTCCATTCCAAGGGCATGGCTTTGCGTACATTTAGGCTGAAAGCTTAAATTTCTCAAGCGGGACTGGAAAGAAAAGGGGGAACAACGAGCTAAAAATTTCATTGATTTCAAAGTGTGTACTTGGATGTCAGATATCAGGTAAGACGTAGCACTCAAACGTCTAATAAAGTTACCAAAAATACACCTTAAATAGAAATTCATTAATGAGTAATTTCATTGATATTTCAGCGGCATCAATCCAATACCTGTTTAATCGCTGCCTACTTCAACAGAATATAATTAGAATTGCATAAGCCTTTGATTGAAGCTGCTCTTCCTAAGCAATCACACAGACACATACTTAATTAGAATCTTTGGCTCTTTTTTATTTGATGCCAACATACTGAATTTAAGCACCAATCTAAATCAGTACTTACCCTGGGAGTTACTGCACTGACTGAAGATTTTAATTAATGTTTCCTGAAACAGCACTTATTAATATCTGTTAAGAGGTATCTAACTTACTGGGTAGGCAGTAAATGAAGAAATTCTTTAATTTGCTTGTTAAAAAAAGATAAGCTCTCCAGGTGCCTTGAATGGACGGAATGTACTTTCCTGACTGTACTGTGTGACAGGAAACTATCCGACACATCCCACTACTCAGTTGTCACCACAGCCTTTTATTTCCTAGAACTCAGATTTATAAAAAATGCTCCACAGTAAGACACGTAAGTTTGCTCTATATTTGTAATTTTAAAAGAGACAACCCTTTGGTTCCTAGCTACTATATAAAAAGTGTTCTATTAAGGTAAGTTTTTCTTTACAATGATCATGATTTTTGGCTTAGTTACAGGTCCTTACAAATGAAGCCTCTGACGGCTTCCTACCCTTTAAAGGAATAAATGTGGATGAAGCAAGAACACTGAACATTTGCCTAAGCACACATTAGATCCAGCAGAAAGCTGAATCATTTACTAGGTGGCAGTTTCTGAACATGATTCCACAGAAAGCAAAGTTTGAAGGGCAGGCAAGTGGATCTCCACACAACAGACATATTTTGTCCCTCCTTCCTCCCACTGAAAAGACCTCCAGAGCAGGTAATGGCAGCTCATACAATGACAGAGCCTAAACCAATTTACAGAGGATTGCCTGAAACCTAAGAAAGGTCCTGTGCCTTGGTCTGTGCTCTGAAAAAGATTCTTTCAGTGGCAAAACCCATTTTCTGTTGTCAAGAGACACCTGTATTTTCCACAGAAGTGTAAAACTGGTTACCATGACCAAAAAAAAACCCAAAAAAAAGATATTAATGGTGCTGGAAACAGTAGTTCATGGGGTGGCAGAGCAAGACGTAAGTCTAGACTGTAGAAGGGCACCTCACCCATACTACAGCACAGCATATGCAGCAGCAGATTTCACCCACTGAACATAAAGGCACACTCACCTGTCCTTTGGCTGGAAGCTGAAAGGATCCACGTGTTGCTACCTGCAACAGGGTTCTGTTTGCACCAAAGGATTTCCAGGTTCCTTCTGAGATGTGTCTTCTCCCAGGGTAGCAGCAAAGCGGTCTCCTTCCCTCTGCTCAAGAAGCTGTGCTACTTTGTCCAAAAATCCTGAGATGACAAAAACTAAAAAACCTGGTCTAGAGCTCAGGAGCATCCAAAATACAGCCTCTCTAAAGATACCCTTTCTAATGCCTCTGGCACTCTGGTTCTCAGTTAAATAAGAAGTGTACAGACATAAAAACGTGCACATCAACTATCTTACAAATTCAGCATCTTAGCAGGATAAGAATAGCATTTGTTAAGCAGCAAGGCTTCTGCTGGGAACGCAGAGTCTAAATACTCAAAAACCAGGATTGTTTGGAACAGTATTATCTACCTAAGCACTTATTTAGTAGGGGACTGTTGTGATCACGTCATGACTTGAACAACTATTTCCAAACATGGACAAAAGAAGCGAACAAAAAGCAAAACTGGTGTCTCCTCTGCTGCCATTTGCGCACACAGGTACCAATGACACGTTTGATCACCTTCTAGTCAATGACAGTCCTGAACTGAAGTGTGAGTATTTTTTTCCAGGCAGAGATTTCCAATGAAGATCTGTTTTGCAATGTTTATATACCTGGAACATCTTCATCTTCCAAAACAAAAAAAAAGAAAGCCCAAGCTTACTGGCAGTTGAGGTAGTAAGACAAAATGTTTTCAGCTGTTTTTTAAGAACTCTTCAATCTCAGATAATTTCTTTAATTTCTTTGAGCCATCTTGCACGCCATCCAAAATATCAGGTCAGGCCACTGTAATTTTTTGCTGCTATTCTTCACTTCTGTGGCTTTTGTCACCGGAGATGCATTACTTGGCATTATAAAAGTTTGAGGAGGAAGCAGTTCAAATAATTTCAAACTTTTGCTTTTCAGACTGTTTACTTTCTGAGTCTCCCTGCCATCTACCAAAGCGAGTTAGCCAAGTTTTCACACATCGCCCCATCAGCCCCCAAATTTGTCATCCTGTATTTGTTAAATCTAATGCCCAGAAGGACTTGTAGGTGACATTGGCCCTCACGTCCTTCCCCCGTACCACTCTTCTTTACAGTCACTATTACAATTGAACGGTGGGCAAATAACAATGAAGGGACAATGAGTTAAAATCACACATTTTATTGCCAAGTAGCATTTAGGTTGACATAGTAAAGAGTTTTTCAGATAATCAAAACATACATTTCTATTCAGATAATCATCTCTCCTGTACTTCTGAATTCCAAGAAGGTAGCAGATAATCTTTACTTTCCATTCCCTAAGTCCCTCTTGCTTCATCGTCCTTACAGCATTCATTTCAAATCACTTCAAATCCAGGAAAGCACACCTCTTATTTCAAAATTTGATGAAAAGGACTCCTGAAACTTCCATTTAGATCTTTACTGTTTCCCTGTGATAACTCAGTCTTCCAACTTTGGAATACAAAGACAAAGCTGGCAAACAATTTCAAAGCACTGAACTTAGATTTATTTCAGATTTATAAATAAAGAAATTTTATACCAGTAACTTGAAAAAAATTAAGTCAAATATAAACCTTTCAACATATAACTTAAGAATAAATGTTTTGGAACAATTTTACTTTTCTCATTTTATTATGCAGCAGATATTGTACAAAACTGCCATAGAAACAGCGGCATTGAAGTCCACTTATGCACCTTACACAATTTTAGGTTAAACCCAAGCACTGACTATTCAGAGCACTTTGAACATGTTAAACAATATAGCCAGGTAATAGCACAGCCCAAAAGTATCCGCCTATTTTATACACAATTTAAAAAGCACTTCATGAAGTTGCATGAATTCCCACTGACATCACATTATTTATTTCAAAATATGTTTATTGCAGAGTACTTTTTTCAAATAAATTTACAAGAGACAATATTGTTCTTAGGGCTGTGAAAATGACTAGCATATCGAAGCTTAAGTCTTGGTTCCAGTGACAGCAATAGGATTTTTGCCACTGACTTCATTGATGCAAAGCTTTTTTTTATCCACTCATTTTTCTATTAGATAAAAGCTGTAAAGGCCAGCTCCAATGTACAAAATAGCTATTTGAAAAATACTTCCATGAGGCACACATGCAATATGATGAAGAGTTATTACAGATATCAAAACTACTGCTCTAGTACTGTTCCATATGAAAGTCACGGATACATTGCAGCAAAAGCAAATCCAAACAGAAAGGAGAGCACCACTGTTAAACTTTGCTGATTTCCCTCTTAAGGCTATGTACCCATGTTCTGGGAAGAATAACATCAATACTTTCTTTTTGGTATTACTTTCCCAGGTAAATGTACGGTATCATGTTTTTAACCAAGTTAATAAAATGCATTTCAAAATAAATGCTTCTGCACGTGGCTTGCTTCCTAACTACAGATACACTCCAAGAGCCACGATTTAAAGATGTGTAACGTACAGGTCTATAAAAATGTTTTAACATTCATGTAGTTAAGAGGTTTAGCAATGAGAATTATGACTTTGCAGTATGAACAGATTCAGTAATAATTATTAGTCTCATCTTGAGAAGCTGAAGATTACCTGGGTTTTCTTATTAAAAGCAGTGGCAGAATACTTGACAGCCGAAGCACATCTCACCAAGGTTCACATTTTCATGTTAAAGCCACAATCTGATCAAAATTCCAAAGAGCAGAACTAAATATAACGTCAGTAAAACCTTTTGAGATTTAAATTTCAAGTCAGAGGTCCAGAAGTGACATTTTAGTTACATTCCTGCAAAACTGTGTCAATAGGCTTCAGCTTTATTCTCTTTATTGTCAATTAAATCACTTTGGTTTTCTGTAATGTTAGGCCTACCTCTGGTATACCAACCGCATGCACTCCAGTGTACGTGCGTCTAACTGGATATTCTCAGCTTGCTGGATGTGTGTGCCAGCTCCTGTCCAGAACCTGCCTTTGCAGTATAATTGTTTTCCAGCTATTTAGGGAGAATGTACACAGTACTATAGTAACATGGTTTAGTTTCAAAACCAGAATTAGCCTCTGTCTGGCCACGTTCAGTTGGCACTTATCTGCAAGCACTGGAATAGATACACTCCTCACAATGGATTGAAGAAATACATTCCTGGAAATACGCCAAGCAACTTATTTCATCAGCTGATCTTAAAGCAGTATACCTTGTAGAATCAAGCATTAATTTGCTTAAGAAATTAAGGGCAATATAAGCTATGTTAACTCATTTTTCATTTCTGTTCACAAAATATTAAACAAAAAAGGTTAAAGAAAAAAACCAATTTAAACTACTACATGCATATTCAAAGCCTGAACACTCTTTAGGGTTGAAAACCCTTCTGGTAACTGTTTTATCCAAAACATATTTCAGATGTTTAGAAACATGTAAGTGCCTATCTTTTTTGAATGCGAAATAATAAACTCCTAAAAACTGGCAATAACAGCATGCATTTTAATTTTCACAGCATTATGGGGAACAAAAATGGTATGCAAGCTTGCTGCTCCATCTTTAATGTTTTACAAGATTAAATGTAGCCACAGAATGCTTCACAGTTAAGGCTCAGGGTCGTGCAATAACTGTAAGAGAATCTAAGCATGGATAACTGCCTTCCTTTTTCTTGGCAACAAATCTCACACTACACCATACTGAGCTGGCTGAAAAATATATCAGCAACAGAAGACAAGTCTTCTGCTAGATTAGTTTCTTCATTACACCAAGCCCCTTTTAGCAGTAGCCTCTGAAGCTGTACAGGGGACTCACCTTTAGTGCTACACGTAGCCAGCCACAATGAAGGAGAAACCGAGTGCATCGGTGTCAGTTATTAATTAATGCAAAAACCTTCTCTTCAAGTGAACAGATACTACTCAAATTCAGAGCTGTGCCACCTCTTCTGATCAGACCTACAATATCCTCTCCCAATGAACTACTCACCTACCTTAACTCATCGTCTGGAAACAATTCACTGTTATGAGACCACTTTGGTGTCTTTCACTGTTGAAACCATCATCCTTTTTTGTTTATGGCATTTCCCATAAAACAAAGATGTTCCATTGCTAAGCATTTTAGACAAATTGTCTTACAGATTTTACAAATATTTTTCCAAAGTCACAGCACACTTAACCCAAATCAGATTTCACATTCACCTTAAGCTTGCACAGTACAGAAACAGATTGCAAACCCCAATAAAACCATGCAAAAAAACCTAAAACAGAACAGAAGACCATCAAGCAAATATATCTAAATACAAATTAAACCAAATAGAACAACAAAATAATCCATAAAGTCTGATTTTGTCCAAGATCTTGAGTAACTTGTGCTGTTTTTGTGGGGGGTGGGTTTTCTTGGTTTGGTTTTGGATTTTCTTTTTCCTTCTTGTTTTACACATCAAATTTGAGACAAAGCAAAGTAAGTCTTAATTCCTCATCTTCCCCAAATCCTAGTTCTTCAGGTGACAAAGGAAGTCTATGCCCTTAATGGGCATTTAGTGCATACAGTCATACTTGCACTAAATTTTGTATTTCCTTCATGTAGAAGAGTAACTCAAATTCCTAATTGTATCACATTAACACAAAAGTTAACTAAAAAGATATGAAAAGACTTGAAGAATATTTCCATCATTAACACAGATTATTTCTGGTCCATTTTAAGTTGTGTGGGATATGTCAAAATAAATCTTCCTCGTTGTTCTTGCTACCCCCAAAAATATATTTTATGAGCAGTTCTCTCACTTTAAAGGCATCAGTGCAAACCTACGTAATTCTGACAGCACATTAGATAAAAAATTGCACCAAACCCAGGTTTAAAAAGCCATACTACTGTTAGGTATTAGGTAGCTACAGAAACTGTAAAAATGCCTAACTTTTTAAAGTATCACAACCAATCTAACTTTAGATGTTAAATCATTAATGTTGATCATTTGACAGATAACCAAAAAGTGCCCTACACAATAGCTAGGTATCTTCGTCTCTAAGCTTCTGTATCATAATTCTGCATCAATCACTTCAGTCCTGGACATCAAAGTAGTCAATTACCGGATCTTCTTTTAACGGTTTGGATAAACTGCTGTTTCCACTACTCCTGAAATTATAAGAATATTAGATGTTACTCACTCACAGGAAAAACAAGATACAAAGTAAGTGGAAATCAGAAACTCCCCTAACGTCTCAGTGTGCACACCGCATTGGTAAATGGCATATATTTCTAAATTATGTTTTAATGGAAGTACCTTAATGCTCCAGAAAGACTTTATTAACTGATTTTTTTGGAAAAAAATATACTTTATTAAATTAATATGCATCAATGTGAGGCTGAATTGATGAAATGTGCTTTAATGTCTTACCAGAAAATACTGTTTACTGGTAATATTTATTACAAAAGCGATACTGTACTGAAGACTTACTGTTCTGTATTGTTCAACTTACCCTTTTAAAAGACAAACCAAAAGAAATATTGTTCAAATGAACTGATGATCAAATCAGCTTGCTTTTAAAAGCCAGAATAATACCAAACGGTAATAATAATAGTAATGGTAATACTAATACCAATGGTAATATCAAATCCAAATACTATAAAGATTTTTTCCATAAGACAGCATGAGATCTTCCTAAAGATTTTGTAGAATTAAGCATTTCTAAAGAAATTTCACTTCTAGTAATTAAAAATAAATGGCTAAAACCTTTTTTTTTCTAATTTAATTTGCACACATAAGCCCCCTTTCATTAGTCACTGAAGACAGCAATCCTACAGAAGCAAGTGCAAACAAACAGTAACAACTTTTTTAAAATTTACATAGACTTACACCATAAGCAGTCATTTTAAACATTTGTTTTGCTCTAGATGCTTAGTTCTGAAAGAAATTAATTTTTTTTCAGAACAGCCTACTTAGTACTCCGCAGCACCTTAAACACCCAACAGCTACTGCAATAGTTACTGAAAAATTAAGCTGTTTCTGCAAATGGTATTTCACAGAACATGATTTCAAATGTTAATTTGGAAATAACTTGGGAGAAAACATTCTGAAAGGTAAACCTGAGCAAAGAATAAACTATCCATTAGAAGAATTCATAACTATTACATGACTAGCGGTACCAGAAGCTGGCAGGTCATACTATTCAGACTACTACCAAGAAGCCTTATATATCCCGTCTTCACTAGTTTTCACTATCTGAGAAAAACGATAGCCTTTAGCCAACTGCGTAATCAAACCTATGCTAGAAAAAAACATTTACTAGCTATCCAAATAAATAATTTTATGCCAGTATGACCTTACTCTTTTACACAGAAAATAGCCATTTCTTCCCCAAATATCTAATCTTTATTAAAAAATAATTTTAAAGTCCACAAGATTTGTTTTATTACTACTCCTTACACCACACAGTGTATGGTTTACTTCTATGGAAAGAAAATCTTGGTGCAGGCTACAAACTCCAAAGCTGTGCATTGGGAAAACAAAGAAACACAAGGTATAAAGTTGAAGCTCGGGAACACTCTCCACCAGTAACTCAGCACGAAATTGAAGACCACTGCTTTAAAAAACAAGTTCCTTACTTATCTGTTTGTTTATAATGAGGAATAGGAGGTGGAGGTCTGCTCTGCATTTCTTTATCTAGCACAGAAGTTAAAGTATTGCTTGGACAAATGGATTTCCCTCTAGAAAAATAAAAGAAAGGTTATTTAATTCCACAGAAAATTGTATTTTTAAAGAAGTTAGTGCAAAAGAGTTCCATTTGTAAGTACCAGTTCTAGTGTCAGAATGCATATTTGTATACTTAAATCACCTATTCAAACATTAAATTTTCCAACCATGGAGACCAATAGAGTGCAAAGTCCATTTTCATTACCAACAAGAAGATATCCAGTATTCTAAATGTCTCTGGATCACTGTCTGTAAAAACAGAAACAGCTTATTGGATTTGAATACTGGTGCCCAGACTCCCCCCTTTCTGCATATGAAGCACACAACTCATTTCTACTATGAAGGGCACAACAGGATCAATGCTAAAATACCAAAAATGCAGTACTTGCATTCTAGGACAACACGTATTTGTTCTTTCACAGAATGGATATTGGCTTAACTCAGCATCACGGGAACACAGTTCACTGCATCTTCACAACATGTTATCTGACATTTTGGAAAAATGTTCTTAAACTCTGGCAGTAAGTCATGTTAAACTAACTCATTTATCACTCTGCACTCAAAGTAGCTCTGCTAAGCAGCACTCTCTCAGTTACACTGCAGCAGCACTGCCTCTTCCGTGTCAGCCAGCCAAGGCAAACAAGATCAGGAAAATAACATTGTGCCTTGTACCATCTGCAGCCTGTGGCTGTGGTGCAGGGCAGTATAGGAGAACCATATAGGAGGATAGTGTACTTCAGCATGTATATTTATATGCTTTAGGTATATATCAGCTGTGAATCACACTCAACTTCAGCATGGCAGTCCGTGTCCAAAGGCTGCACTGGCTGAAGAAAGAGGAAGGATTTTAAAAAAACCCAACAAAACAAACACAACCAAAACCCAAACTAAACCAAAACTTTAAAAAAAAAAAAATCACCAAGAAACGTTTTTTCCAAAAAAAAAAAAAAAAGCATCCAAAAAATTACCAAACACACTATATAGGCTGTGGAGATGTCTTCAAATTTCCTATAAATTCATGAGCCATTTCCAAGAGTGAGCCTGATTTATTGCAACTTCCAGTCATTGTTATGATTCAAGTGCAAGACTGAAAAACCTTCCACTACCAGCATCTATTCTATTCGCAGTTCCTTCTTAATCTTTTCTTGGGACGAAATAAATTACAAAATGTTAAATGTTGTCAAGGTAAATTTCTTACCCTTCTTGAATTTTCCTCTAAACCCATACTACTGACATTTTAAGACCAAACTACTTCTGGTACACTAACCCAGATTGCTTTCCTATTGCTATCTGAATAGTTTATATTGGATATTAGGAAAAAATTATTCAGTGAAAGCTGGCGGCTTATGGATATGGTTTAACAGTGGACTTGGTAGTGTTAGATTAATGGTTGGAATTGATGATCTTAAGGGTCTTTCCCAGACTAAATGATTCTACGATTGTACGTGAATCACTAATGTTTCCTCCTCATTCATTTTATTATTGAATTTTCAAATAAACTCCTCCCATAGCAGGGTCCTCTAGACCATGAAATTCTCTGTTTACTCATCACATTAAATTCCTACCTTCAAGTTCATTTTGCTCCTTTCAAAATTACATGTCAAATAGCAAAAAATGCTGCAAAGCAATGGCTTGTATATTGTTATAATTCCAGAAGTGTACACATGTTAGAAGTTCCATGCTTTGTCACATACTTGGTAATGAATGTTTTTTTCCCACCTCACTCAGAGTTCTAAGCAGTTAAAATCTCACATCAGTAGATAAATGAACACTAGTTCTATTTTAGAGCTTAAAAAAAAAAAAAAGTATTTGTCTTATTTCCATCATGTCTTGTTACCATCAGCTGTTTTACACTGAGTACTGACAACCTGTTCAAATGAACTGCAAAATATTGCAAACAGGTCAACCAATTCAGGAAGTGTTCCCATCTCCCGAACACTGAAAATGTTCATTATTTGAAAAAAAAAAAGGTACTCGCCATGACCATGATTTTTTCAAGATTATACTACTTTGACATGTACATTCTAACAGCAATTGCTGTTAGTGTTCTATCAGTTTAGAACAGCTTATTTTCCCCTCTTGTATAAAAAAGGTAAAAACCTCTCCTCTACTTTAGCTCCAAGCCTGGTATATAAAGCCAAATGCTCCCACTATCATACCAGTTACCTCTCAACGGTAGAGTTCTACCTGAAAAAACTAAAAGACGACTAAAGTAGATGGGAGAATATTTTGTTGTCTTTCATTTTTACACACTGTGGTGTGCACAAACATGGAAACCAAATTGACCAGCAGGAAACAAACGAACAAATGAAAAAAGAAAAGGCTAGTAAAACATCAGGCCAAATCTTGCTTGGGTAGTAAAACAAGAAAATAAATGAGGGGTCTGGAATGCAAGGAAACAGAACACTTGGAAGAATACATGTGCACTTATTCCTACGATTATCTGGAAAAAGAAAATCTTACTAGAGAAGAGAATGTTGCCAAATTCCAAGAAAGTAAATAAAGCAGCTCTGCTCTGAAGTAAAATGTTTCTAGGATGCAAAAAGTTAATTTATCAAGCCTTTAAAAATGAGGAGGGATCAAAGCCAAGGACAGTTAGAGGAGATCCTGGAAACAAATTTCCCTTGGTCACATCAAGGCCTAGTCCTGTTTTTGCATTGACAAGACTTTATGTCCCTCCAAAAAGACCCAAAAGACTGTCCAACTTTGAAACCAGAGGATTTAGAGACAAAAATCTATCAGCTCACACTCAATAAACATGTACATCACTTTCCATGTACCTTGGTGACACAGAGGATAACTGACTCCAATCTCTCAAAAAATCGGTGAATTCTTCTATTAATTGGTTAAAGAAAAGAAAAAAACGTGTCTCCAAAAGCTGATACAGTTTGAGTACAATAATGAAGAAAGTGGCCCTCAAAAATGTCATCATTGTACAGCCTTCACAAATCCTAAGTCATAAGCTTTCAAGAGGCAACACATACTATTCTCAGGGCAAACAATGTCATGATTAAAGGAAAAATAGTAAGAAAGATGTAGCTCTTTTCTGGAGCAGGAATGCTGTTAAAACCACCCTGCCTGGTGACTTGTAGCATTATTTGTGCTTAAATTGCTCAAAAAGCCTTAGAGGTGTTGAGAATCGTTCATTAGAAAAGTCTTTTTATGATTGCAAAGCGGGTGGTGAGGAAGTTAGCTTTTTCCTCATGGCAGAGGAGAAAATTCATAGACAGTGAAGGGTAGAATAAAAGACCTTAAAATTATTAGAGTACTTTTAGGAAGTCATCAGAACTTCTGCAAATTGGAAGTAAAGTTATTCCAGACATCACAAAGGCTGCAGAGACAGTTAACTTACTAAGTAAAATGAACTTGTACCTGGGGATCAAGTACTAAAATGTGTCCAGATAAACTTAACGAAGCCAAAGAATAATTCTGTTTCCTTAAAGCACATAATTTCCTTTCAACCTTACCACTGGGACTCACTTATGTGATGCAACTGATCTGATAAGGGTGTTCCATGTAGTTACAGGGGGTTCAGTTTCTTTAGGTCTTTGCTTTTGCTAGTCTTCCTGAACTGTCTCCAGACTGACCTCATTGAAAGGAAACAAAATCCTGGATGAAGAATAATAAAATTCATCGATGAGACTGTGGCAGGATTCAGTTTTCTCAGTGAGAACAATGTGCAGGGATCCTGTCACCTTCCTGAAAAGTCCCTTTGTCTGGGAGGAGAGACTGACACCACTGTTCTTCCTGGATGGAAAAGGAAAAGGATGGTTCTTACAGGGATGACCGTTCTCAAAGACACTTCCAGGGCCTGGTAAGTCCATATAAGCTGCTTCAACACTGGTCACTGCAAAACAAGTAGACACCCCTTAACAGAATCTGGCATACAGTTATCTGCAGGAGAAGGAAATTCATACAAGACTTTAAGAAACCACTGACAGGTAGAGTGAAGCGCATATGTCGACTTAAAGAGGTAATCCTTCCCCTTTTCACCATACCAGTCTGGACATTACCCTTGAACCTGGCTCAGAAGGAATCTGCTATTGCAACTGCTCAAAAGATTGTGACTGCAAAGATAACCAACAGGGAAGCATGGAGAAAGGCACTTGCAAGGATTCACTCAGGATCTTATACAAAAAACATCGTAACTGTAATTCAGATCAACACTGATGGTCAATACTGGGAATGCTCTCTCTGTGGCATATCTCTCTACACTGGCAATGCTGTACATTAGTGATTCTAATCCAGCTGATATGACCAGCTCTTGCTGGTGTGGTGGGATGACGGTGGGGGCAGGGGCTGAGGGCAAAGCAGAGTTGTGGTGTTTGCTCCTAGATAGTGAGAAGAGGAAGAGTTCTGGTTGAAGGAAGCTCTCTTAGCACCAAGGAGACTTTCTCATTCTGTTGACCAAGCTGTAAGGTGACGTTACCATTTCAATGACAAAATGAGGGGGTGTGAAGAGGAGGAACAGTCTCTTTGCTTATCATCATTTTGAATTATCTACACTCTGCCATGCTTATAATAGAAATCCAGAGGCAATGCTGAGAACAGGATGAAATAAAATGCAAACCACTTGCACTTGCTGATGACTACTGGCCCCTGGACTTGACGAAGCTGTTGTGAAATACTCAAAAATATTCCAGAAATTGGATAGTTTCTTGTCTGAGGTTTCAATGTTTTTTATGTCTTGAAGAAGTGTCAAATAAGGAAAATGAAAAGAAGCTTTGGATGAATCCACTGAACTAAGCAGCACTGCTATGCAGCTGAAGAATATTCTAAGTAGACCACTTGGTGTCTAGAAGACTGGCAAAGGTGAAATAGCAGCATATGCATTCTGCATGGTACACTACCCCTCTTAAAGACACAAAGGAAGGCCTCACATTCTGAAGTTGCAGGGATACATCTTTGTCTTTAAAGCATAGTCATCTGTTCTGCTCCATTCTCTGACACTTTCTCCTTTTCACTAATTTCTCATCCTGCCCTCCCCCCCCACATCTATTTCTTTTTCTTGAGCAAGCTCTTTCAAATATGGTCTCTTTTCTCACCTTCCTTTACTAGAAACCAAATGAGTACCTTAAATTGTTTGGTGGAAAAACAAAGGGGTATCAAAATGGTGTTTCATGTCTCTTCAAAGAAATCAAGGTTGTAGCTAAGATACCAACCCAAGCACAGGCGCAGGAGCAGGTCACAGCACCCCAGTAGCATCGAAGGTGACAGTTCTCTTTTTATAACTACACAGTCAGTATATACAGTTGAAAACAACTGATTGTCAAAGAACCACAATTTGACAGCACTAAACTAAAGATGCTGTTCAGTGAGCAGCTGAATCAAGGAAGCCTTGATACCTGAGATTTGGGAAGCTTTCCCCTACTATGGCTTCACCAAGTATTTTCAGCTTTGCTTAGTATCCTCCATGGCAAGTTCAGCCAGATGGAGAACAAGTTAAGTTCCAATATCTGAATTTTTCAAAGAAGGTGCAAATTTAGGTATGACTTCTCAAACCAGCTATTAATTTTCATGAAATTTATGACATTTATTATCTTTGATACCTCTATCAAATTTAGCTGATGGCAAAAAGACAAAAAGTTACTACTAAGATGAACAGAAAACAGCCTTGCAAAATCTTTTCTTAGCTTTCCTGTTTCTAATTGGGTTTTCTTCTCTGAAGGTTTACTTAGTGGAAGTAGAAGCCTAAGAAATTATCAATTTAAAAACACTTTGAAAAAAAAAAGAAATCCACTGGAAGTTACTGCAGGTTGCAAATTGCATTATAAAAACCTCATTTGAGTAAGTGATAAAAATACCCAATTATTTCAACTATAGTTAATAGATTTGAAAACAATAATGAATTACATACTTCACTGCAGTGATAACAACATTACGTTTTGGTTCGTTGTCATAGCTCACACTTTCAATGCCGTAAACCTGAGCTAATTCATGGATGATTCTGCGGTGATCTCTGTTCATTGGTGGGTAACAATGGCTCTTCTTTGTGTGCTTGCCCTGAATTCAAGAGAAAAGATTAAAAAAAAAAAAAAAAAAAAAGGTAAAGTTTTCTCTCAGGAGGGGCAGGGGAATTAAAAAAAAAAGAAAAAAAAAGTGCTTCTACCTCAAAAACGTTGCCACTATAACAAAATTAGTACCCCAAATGGCTAATACCTCTGGATCGACACATTATCTAAAAACGTTCACTTCCCCAAAACTGAATTATGTGGGTTTTATTGTTTCCAAAGTATACACACACACATACACATATATCTTTTAAGTTTGAAACACAAATCCTGAATTTATCCATTCTACTTGTATCCCAAAGAAGCAGTATAATATGATTTTTTCTAAATTTTTATTTTTTCAAACTTGCCAATTTTGAATTACATCTAATTTTATTTTTCAGACTGGCTTTACAATGCACGTACTACAGATAGCTACAGTTATTTATCACTTCCCTCTACCAAAGAAGCTATTTGTAATGGCATCAATAGACTTTTTATTAAACAAAAACAAAACTGTAGTTTTAATTCAGTTAAAGACTGATAATGCTTGATTCTACACCGATTGCTATATAAACAGTGAAAGAGCAAACAACAAGCAGGGCCCTATGAGTAATCACTACGAAAGAAATAGTACCGATTGAGGTAGAGCTAGGTGAATGCTTGATAGGCTAGCATGCAAAATACATTTAACACAACTACGTAAAACTCCACATCCAGAAACAAAGAAAATAAGCCACAACTTCAGTAACTCTGAACACAGACTCAAGCATAAGGAGGACTTAGGGATCACAGCAGAGGAACAACTGAAAACAGTTTCCCTACATAATGCCATGTCAAACACACTAATCCAATCTCTGGCTTTGGAGAGGAGATGTTTACTTGATCAGGTTGGACACGGGCCTGAATGAGAAACTCTTACATATCTGTAAGACATGCCCAAAACAGCATAAATACCTCTGGGGTGAAGAAATGAGACACGGGAGAAAATAAAGCCTCAGACATCCAGAAATAAAAAGAAAAGGTATACAAGAATAAGAATTGACTAAAATAGCAGGTTAACTTTCCAGTGCAAGGGATATGTTCCCTTTTACTCCACACATGCCGATATTTTGAAGGAAAAGAAAGTCAGAGCATGGCTTACACACACGCTGTCACTCCCATCTTCGACATGCAAGGAGGACACACAGAGCTAAAGGCTAGTCAGCTTCATCTCAATCCCTGGGAAAGCGAAGGAGCAGCTCATCCTGGAACCCGTTGCCAAGCATATGAAGGACAAGAAAGTCCTTGGGAGTAGTCAGCACAGTTTCACCAAGCGGAAGTCATGCTTGACCAACTTGGTAGACTTCTACAATAAGCTGACATGCCTGGTAGATGAAGGGAGACCTGGCCTTCAGGAGGGTGTCTGACTATCTCCCATTAAGAGCCTCATAGCCCCTCAGGCTGTTGCTGGAGGGGCTGGCTGAGGAGACAGTGAGGTGGACTCAAAACTGGCTGATGGCTGGGCCCTTAGGGTGGTGATGAGGGGCACATGGAGGACAGTAAGGACAGTAACCAGCAGTGTACCCTGCATACGGGGGGGCACATATTCGTTCCAGTCCTGTTTAGCATCTTTGTTAGTGATATGCACAATGGGGCAGAATGCACCCTCAGCAAGTTAGCCAATGACACAAAGTTGGTGGGAGTGGCTGACAGTGGCCAAAGGGGCATGCTGCCATCCAGCATGAGCTGGAGAGGCTGGATAAATGGGCTGACAGAAACCTCATGAAGTTCAGCAAGAAGTGCCAAGTCCCACACTCTATGAGGAACAACCCCCCCAACCAGTATATGCTGGGTGCCAGCCAGCTGGAAAACAATTTGGCAGAAAAGGACCTGGTGGCCCTGGTGGACACTAAGGTGAACATGAACCAGTCATGTACCCTTGTGGCAAAGAAGGCTAATGGTATGCTGGTCTGCATTGGGCATTTCCAGCAAACCAAGGCAGGTCCTCCTTCCCCTCTACTCAGCACCAGTGAGGCCACACCTGGAATACTCTGTCCAATTCTGCGTTCCCTGGTACAAGACAGGCTATGGAGATGCTAGAGACAGTCCAATGAAGAGCCACAAAGATGATTAAGGGACTGGAGCATCTTTCCATTGAGGAAAGGCTGAACAGTCCCAGCTCTCTCAGCCTGGAGAAACAAAGGGTCAGGGGTGATATTATCAATGCGTATAAATACATGAAGGGAGGATGTAAAGAAGATGGAACCAGGCTCTTTACCATGGTGCCCAGTGACAGGACCAGAGGGAACAGGCACAAACTGAAACACAGGAGGTTCTCTCTGAACACCAGGAAGCACTCTTTTTACTGTGAGGGTGACCGAGCACTGGCACTGGTTGCCCAGGGAGGTTGTGGCCTCTCCGTCCTCGGAGATATTCAGCAGCCATCTGGACACGGTCCTGTGCAGTGAGCTCTAGATGGTCCTGCTTGAGCAGGGGGGTTGTACAAGATGACCTTGAGAGTTCCCTTTCAACCTCAAACATTCTACAAAAAATGAAAGAACTACGGTCTTGTGTAGCAGGGGACAAGTCAACCTACTCTTACAACATGGGCTCACGTGCAGAAGCACAGGATGTGCTGTAAGCAATGAATGGGTGTCTAAACAGAAAACTGGTAATCAGGAATCTAAACATTCAAAAAAGAAATGTGACAGCCTTGTGAAAGTTAGGCTGTCAGCTAAGATGCTGGAGGACTACCTCATACACTGGCAAATGCAGGAAGTTATCCATGAATTTGTGAGCAAGTTCCACTAAAGGGGTAAGAAAAACCAAGCTTTCCTCCTGAAAGCCTGAAGCTTTAAACACTATCTTTGATGATTAATGCTTTATTAATGGAGATCAAAAAATAAATTATAATCCATTGATGCATTAAAGCCTAGCACTGGTTGAATTTTTAAACAAAGCTTGACTCTCACCAAAGTGATCCTACCAAAGATCCGTCAAAGTGAACCACGTCTCCTAAAAAATTTGTTCTATTTATAGCTAAATTGTGTTGTCTATTGGAGCCCAAACAGATCTAGTGTCAACTCATAACTGTTAGTATTAAGGAAGTTCAGTAACATCAAACTTTCCCCAAACTAAACAAAACTTCTTCCGGTAACTCATACAGAATATCTGAATACTGACCTTATTCACAGCTTCCACAAGCATTCTCATTTCCTTCTCAATGTCACTCACGAATTTTAAATCCTTCCTGCAAGAAGAGCATTCTAGGTAAATGAGGCAAGAAAGCATACATAGATACAATATCTTCATCTTGTAACATTATTTTCAACAAGAACAAAATTAAATAACTCAATTGACTGAAACAGAAGCAGGAGTGAGAACACATTTTCATTTACATATTAAAAAATTTACATTTAAAAAAATGCTTTGATAATACCTTCACTTTTTATTGCCTCGTTTTCAGATGTTTCTGTATAGTAGCCCCCTTTGCAGTCAGAACTGTTATAAGCTTAGCTCTACATCAATAAACTGTTTTACTAATTCCATTTCTTTATTTGTAAAATAAAGGTGGTAAGGCAAAATAACAAATGAGACTGGTGGTGGGAAATAATATCAGGTGATGAGAACATGTTTCATTACTTGGCTATCACTTTTGGTTTGTATTGAAAAGTTTACAAGGAGCACCAAGATGGGGGTTGGTTGTGTATGAAAACAGTGGGTATGTGGAGAAGTTCAGGTACTGATTCATAGTGAGAAGAATAGTGGAAAATTATGTTCCCTTTCTAAGCGTGGTCCTGTAACAGAACAAAGCAACCTGTCAGGCACTTTTTACTGTGCAGGTTCTCATTTTGGAGGTCTTGAGAAGCGCACATCCCCTCCTTTGCCTCAATTATCACTGATGGCCAAGGCGGAGAAAAGAGTAAACACAGGCATTGTTACAAGAGTCAACAGAACTATTCTGCATTTCCCATCTTGCTCTCAACATTGCTTACCTATGACACCTCTCATCATCAGAACACATACCTTGCATCTTCTTTTAAAAGGTCACTGTACTTTGGTCCAGAAGAACGGATATTAAAAGGATCAGAATTATCATCTATTTCAAGAGCCTCAGCAAGACGCCTAAATTTGAGGGTAGGAGGAAAAAAACCAGTATGTAACAAAAGCACAACCAAACAATAATAAACATACAAATCCCTCCAGCCTCCCAAACACATTGTCACTAAAGAGTAAAGATATGGGTTACTAACAGATGAATTTGAAACTGCTCATTTACGACTTCTCACTAGAATATTCTAAGATCTCAGATAACTCAATATAGATCCCTATAACACAGGAATCACCTCCACATTCATGAGTTTCCTAGGTCATGCAGAAAAGAATTTTTTCCACATCGCATTAACTTCTTGAACCTAGAATTCTTCTGAAAAATGTAGCAAGCAATTTAATTGCCCACCTGTTCCTCTGAAGAGCTAAGCATTCTTCATCACATTGCAACCTGAATTATGAAAGAAAATTACAATTAGAATCACCACTACTACTCATACTTTTCAAATTATAGCTTTGTTGGCGCCATACCATTATCACAGCCTAAAAAATTAAGAAGAGTGTGTGAGCATAGTTTATTGTATTAGATCAGATAATACAGCTAAAAACAAACCAACAATTAAATATCTTTAAGCACACAAGCTCTTCTCTAGGTCTCGAACAGAAGCAGCAATTACCAAAGCCATATAGGAGTTGAGAAAAACAGCTTCTGAATCAAGATTTCATTATATTGGTAAATTAGATCATTTGAGAAAAAAAACCACAGTTGATATTGGCATTGAGGGAATGCTAGAAAGGATGCAAAATTAGTCAAGAAAGATGTGACAAGGTCACTTACTCCTATAACATCACGAAATATTATCAGCCAGTGAAAACAGGAAAGTTACCTATCCTTATGGAAGATTATGATGTATCATAAAAATCAGTATTTCAACTGAGCCCATAACTTCTAGCATCAGTAGAGTTGTGAATCTCAGTTTCTGTCTCATCTTTGAAAAGCTCTTTACAATTTTATTTTAACAGATTAAAACATCAGAAAAGGATCAAAAGTACAAACAGGAACAAAGTAGTTGAGGGTCATTCTAGGCAAAAAAGAGATTATTCTATGGTAATTCTAGAGACAAATTAATGCTTATATTGTACAATTGTGAGCATTCAATTAAGAGAAACACACAGGATAGGATGAAAAAAAAAGTCTCAATTACTATTTCCTCTTTGCGTCTTTCTTATACCATGCTTATACAGTACTAATACTGTCTTTAAAGCTGTATGCAGGAGTCAATACAGGTCTCCCTCTTTTCCCTTGTTTTTTCCACCAAATTTCTTCTGAAGCAGGACACTGGCCCAACTAGAATGAAGCCAGAGACTGGGATGACCAAGTGCTCCTGTGTGACATTTCTGTTGTTAGCTCATCTTGCCCATACAATCAGAGTTAAAATTACTTCAGTGTAGACAATTACACGAAGGGATTTGGGAATAATGTGTTCCACTCCCATAGACATTAAACAAATAAAAAGAACAGAATGACTAGCAAAAGTTCTTGAAGTATGCTGGTATAGCTTTTGAGACAGGAAGTCATGAAGCAACTGTAAGGGAAACTTCACTATTTTGACTTTACACATTACAAAGAAATATTAGATTTTAAACACATAAAACAGTCTGATTCTGCAATAATTAAATTCACAATCAGTAGAGGAGAGATGGTAGCAGAAAATAAACAAAACCCAGAAATAAGGGACTTAAAAGGTCAAGATTTCAGGAAATTAATTTTCTGACAGAAGGATATTGAAAAAACTTGACAATTCCTTAAAGAAATGATACTAAAAGGAAAAAGACAAATTATCCCAATTGTGAGGAACACAAGGAGGAATAGAAAAGTCACCAAACTTCAGTCACTAGTGCTTTTGTGGCTTAAAAGAAGATTTGAAGTGCCAGTCAGTATAACACAGAAACGCCCATCAAACTGAGACACAAATGGAAGAGATCTAAAAGGGTCATAGAAACATATTATAAATACTAAGACTGGGGGGAAATATGCCCTATTAATCATACAGGAAGGAATACTGGGTGATGAAACAGAAGATAATAGCAAGAAGCTACACTGTCTAGAAATCTGAAAAATTTCAAAAGAACTCTAAAGAGTGGCTAGAAAGAAACTCTGAAACCACAATTATATTTTTCCATACATTATTGTAACAACAAATCACCCAGTGACAGAGAACTCCCACATGAAAGCAAAAACATGAACTGCTAAGGAATTGCAAAATACTCTTTTAGCAGTATTGTTACAGTAGAGTCAGGCTATTCAGAGTCTTCCCATTTTAGCTGGAATTTTGCTCACAATATTATGTATTTTCCATATCAATGTTTCAGGTACACACAAGGGTTTCAAATATGTTTCTATGTGCATCTCCTTACCTGGCCTGTGTCATTTCTTTTTTTGTAATAAGTCTACTGATTTCCACTGAATCTCCAAGCTGTAAATCTGTTAACTTAGTGGCTATAGATATAGCAGCTATTCTGAAAAAGAAGAGTGTTAGATTTCATTTAAGGTAACACATAAACCTTTGAATCAAAGTTGTATAAAGCTATGGATTTAAACCTCCAGGTGAAGAAAGTATGACAGACTGACTATTTCCTCATCAGATTACAGAATCGGACTCTAATTCCACATCATCTAGTTTCAGGAATCTAATCTAGCTGCGTAAACTAAGCAGTTGAACTCTCTCATCTCCTTCAAGCAACTAGAAGCAAGACTAACAACCACACATGCTTCTTGAAGGAACTTTTCAAAGCATGAATTCTAAGCAAGCTTTAACTAGGCAATGCAAATATTCTTTCTTCTCACCTGCTAAATATTCAAACCTGCGAAGTCAATTTATGGATTATTTAGAAATTTGATTAGAAAATGTAGATGATACAAGCCATAAGGAAAGAGCAGAATACCTACTAAGACTGTTAAAATTCTCTTTATAAAGATTATTCCTCATTCCCTTCAATAACAACCCTCCCAGTCTGATTTTCTTCCTAAAATTTCTGTAACTAAAACCTACAGCACATCTTTAGTGAAATATCCCACACCATTCTAAAACAAAATCCTGAAAATGGAACATTCGATCCTCTGAACCACCTTTTCTGTGAAATTCAGATGAAAGGATATGTTTGTCTCTATGTTTTGCATCACATTCAGCAAACTAGTCATGTAGAAAGGAAGGATGATAACCATATTACATAAAAATCAAAAAGCACTTAGAGGCATCATCAGCTTCCTATTTATCTGGTGGTGACAAAGTGTAGGTAATGGGACATCAGATGATACAACATCATGTGTACTGATACAGCAGCACACTCCCTTTCCTGTTCCCTTGGACATTCTTTCATCGACAAATCTCAAAGCTGTTCCTACAACGTTTTTGAGAAAACTCGGATACTACATTAACTTGCTGACCTTTCCATGCTAGTACTACAAGACAGTTTGTGGTAGTAGTTGTACAACACTTTCTTGTGTTGGTTTTTTGTCTAGCGTAGATGATGGGGAAAAAAGCCAAACTTAACTGCCACAAAATTAGACTGCTTTTATCTACCTAAACAGTTGGAGTTACCATACAAACTTAGTTGGAATTAAATGTTGCTTTTGTTAATATCACATGGGCCAAAAGTAATTTGTAAACATACATGAATACATTTGACAAACACATACAAACACTTGCTTTAAACTGATCCTTTCTTTCTCTTTCTCTTGACTTGAGCTCCATTAGATAAATACACACATATGTGTTCTGCTTATGCATGCAAGGACTCTCACAGACTTCAAAGAACCACCTTCCTTGTATGAGTACTTTTGCAGTGCCTGAGCTATAGAAACAGTGGTGAAACAACAGCCTTCAAAAATGTAGACTTATAATCAATTACCTTTCCCTCTTATTATAAATGACAAGCATGTATCAATTTAAACTGGTATTTCAAAGCTGAGACAGTCTTCTGGTATGTATTCATAGTGAGGTAGATCTTAACCAAAAAAAAACCCCAAATCCTATTTATTCTAAAACAGAAAAAATTATCACCATGCCTGTAAGTCTGTCTTGCATTCAACTTAGCATTGACTACAATTAGTCTTAATTGTTTCTGATCAGTGCATTTTTTCTCCCCATTTTCATTAGGTGGTATTAAGTACCTATTACACAGATGTTAAGCCATCTTCTGCAAGAATTTGAATCTAGGCAGTGTTCAGTAGGAACACAGAGGCATACCCTAAGCTGGGCTTGTTTTGGGTCCTCAAATGGCAGTTCCAAATAAAACAATCATTAAGAAGCTATCTTTGTAAGACAGCAAGAACACGTGACCGTGCTCTCCTATGAACTGGGATGCAGAGCAAAACTCCAGTTGCGTATCAGCTCTCTAGATTAATTTTTTGACTCCCTCTCAACCACAGCCTCAGAGTAAGATTTTTTAAATTATTATTACTGTTTGCTATTTTCATTTCAAAAGCTCTACTCTTCTTTTCCTTGTCCCTTTCTTGCCCTCTCTCATAAAAGAGAAAGAGAAATAAGTTTAGAAATAGAAGATAAATCTGCTGCAATAGAGTTGGGTAGAACTCAGTCTGCATATTATGAGTCAAGATTTAGATGCCAAAACTCTCCTGCCTATATTTAACTATTTCAGTATCACTATAAATCACTCTTTAGCTTCCATTATCTGTATTGACAAGGTTCCATCACACATTAAGGGCAACTTAAGACAGCAATTCACATGGATACGTAATCACCTACATTTAGGAGCCTGAATCCAGACCTGCCCAATTAGTCTGTATCCAATTGCCCTATGTGGTTAGAACAGAGTTCCACAGATGGGAGATTCACGGTTTGACACGCCACCACAGTTAGAGTAACGGCAGTGAAGAGAGGAATGTATTCTAGCTCAGC
Source organism: Nycticryphes semicollaris (assembly GCA_013400055.1). NCBI lineage: Eukaryota > Metazoa > Chordata > Aves > Charadriiformes > Rostratulidae > Nycticryphes > Nycticryphes semicollaris. Next base: position 127,234 of record VXBJ01002598.1, on the reverse strand, counting down.
ATAGCTGGTATGAAAACTCCATGGAATATAAAAAAGAAATTGTATGAGAAAGTAGAAAGAAAAAAGTGGGAAAATACTTGTGAACGAAATGTCAAGTCCAAAATTTAATCAAACTGCAAAGAAATAAGACCAAAATTAAAATCATTATTACAGTACAAACCTTTGATATGTATTAGACGCTTCTGAGCAAATCATACTCTCCTTTCTCCTTCCACATTCACACTGAAGATCAACCTACGACACAAGAGCAGCTCTTTTAAACCTTTGTCTTTTTGCAGCCACAGAGGGATGTGAAGAGGTAAATTTATTCCTGTAAGAGTCGCATTTCAGTGGAATAATGAATAATTAAAAGTAACAAATAGGTCTTTTAAAAAAAAAAAAATCAGTACTATAAGTTCACAGAAAAAATGTCACGCTATGAATATATAAAACATTTTTTGTCACAACTGTTACTGGCTGCTAATCAAACCATACAATTCACCTCTGAATTTTCTTTATTTATCTAACCTTTGCAGAGCAGGATGTTGTCGGGCAGGATGAAGAAGGGTGACATGGAGCCATACAGGGGTGATTACAATATAGCCTTGGAATAACACATGGCTGTTTACACTCTTCATCTATAAGACATTCTCCTTTATGACAGATTCTTTTACATTTGTGCATTCCACATTTTAACATTTGATTACAGCGAAGTCCACAGGAAATGTCAGTAAGATGACAAGGAATGTTACTTCGTAGCTGGAAGAGGGGAAGAAAAAGATGACAGCTAATAATGAAAAATTATAAATGCAAGCTCAAAGTACTTTTACTGCTCACACCTTCATCTGGCACTATTGACACAAGAATCATAATACTAAAATATGTTAGGACAAAGACTGAGTTTTTCTTTATATCATAGCCCAATATAGCAACTGGTCTGAATGCATACGGCATAAAAGATACACTTTTCTAATTCAATCACACTAACCTCAAACTCCAGTAACATGTCAATTCCGAAGAGGCCACAAAAATTTAAGGCTAAAACATTATTCAGTATTCAAAAACATACAGCATCCAGACTTACTTCATGCTTGCCCATACACCACTTCTGAGTGAGATAGGTACAGGGCGGACATTTTTCCTCACTATGACATGAATGGTACACTGTAGTCACAGAAATATAAAAGCCAGCAGAGTTTTATTAGCATACTTCAGTCAAATGCAAAGGAAAAAGCAAAGACTGGTAAACCTGAGTTTGTATTTCAGAACTACCCAATTTATGGGAAGTAAGATTCTTCATGCAAGAATAATGTGTTCTTTTAAAGTATTCTTTAAAAATTACAATGGTAGGTTTTTATGTGAATATTCTTCAGTATTTTCTGAATTAAACAGCAGAAAAATTTGTAACTTCTAAGTACAGTTATACTATCAGACGGAATTTTTCAGAAATCGTATCTGTTCGGCCTGCAGTATACTTTCTGCTATCAACCAATGTAATTCCAAGGAACATAAACTAACTGTTCACTAGATTATCCTACAGTTTCAATAGAGCACTAAATCTTTGGAATAAAACATTTAATGTGTTGTGACTATTAATAATGATCAGAAAAAATCCACAATGCTTTTGCCAGTGAGTAGTACCACCACTAGTATTCATGGCAATTTTTAGTTGGTTGGCTTCTAAGTGGAGACTTTTGGAAATATTCATAACTACAGAAAAAGCATCTAATAAAAAGCAAATATATTTTCAGAGACTTATGTATGCATTTCTGTAGTTCAATTGAAAAAAAAAAAAAAAAAAAGAAACAAAATACCAAACCAAAATGCCCCAGCAAAACTGAACAGCCTGACTTACCTGGATGATTGCAGTCATGTGGCCTTGTGCATGTCTTTTTACACTCTGGTGGCTGAGTGCCACAGGGAACAGGGGGGTAAATCACAGATTCACCACAATAACAAGTTAACTCATCAAAACCTGAAAAAAACAAATTAAATATATCCCAATAGCTACAAATATATGCACTTCTCCACTACAAGAAATCTTTAAATAACAAGCAAACACTTTTAAAGCACCATTGCAGTGAGTTTATTAGCTTTTGTGGATCCTACAAGAAAACTGGACTATGATCACTTTTTTGGGAATTATGCTTGCTTTTAGGGAGTGGTTCCTTAGCGGCAATGTTTCAAAGTAGAGGAAGACAAATGCTTGTGTCAAGTTGAAAGCTGTTGCTGTCCTACCCCTGACTTAAAAATAAGGATATATGTCTTAAATTCTCTTCCAGAAAGCACATAAACCAAATCTTGTGCTCCAAACTTCCTCAACATCACTTTTTCAGACCAGTGGTTACATTTGTCCTTTTGCTAACCCTGCACATGGCAGTGGGAAGATTCCAGAGAAAATTACTGAAAGGTTGCCAGACTGTAGACTTCTTCCTATAATTGCTTCTGTCTGCTTCCTTATGTCATTTAGTATTACATGGGTCCTCATAAGCATCTTATGAGTCTGTCAAAATACTTCAAATCCAACTCTGTATGTTTCCAAAGTTCTCTGTCTCCGGCAGTATGTTTTCTTCTTTCACACTCACTGAACTTCATTTGTACAAACAGTGCCTTGATTTCTCCCAAACAATCTACCAAATTAAATTTCTCCCCATAGGTCCCATCTTAGCTACATCTGTACCCAAATCTGCTATCTCTGGTATCATTAGGTAGGTCACAGCAGCACAGAATTATAGAATGGTTAAGTTAAAAGTGACCTTAAAGATCTTCTAGTTCCAAACTCCTGACATGGACAGGGACACCTCCCACCAGACCAGGTTGCTCAAAGTCCCATCCAACCTGGCTTTGAACACCTCCAGGGAAGGAGCATCCACAACTACTCTGGGCAAACTATTCCAGTGTCTCACCATGCTCACAGTAAAGAATTTCTTCCTAGTGTCTAACGTAAATCTCCCCTCTTTCAGTTTAAAACTGTTACCCCTCGCCCTATCACTACATTCCCTAATAAAGAGTCCTTCCCCATCTCTCCTGTAGGCACCCTTCAGGTACTGGAATGCTGCTATAAAGTCTCTACAGAACCTTCTCTTTTCCAGGCTGAACAACTCCAAGTCTCTCAGCCTGTCTTCATAGGAGGCATGCTCCAGCCCCTCTGATCACCTTTGTGGCCCTTTGCTGGACCAACTCCAACAGGTCCATGTCCTTCCTGTGTTGAGGACTCCAGAGCTGGACACAATACTCCAGGTGAGTCTCATGAGCACAGAGTAAAGGGGTAGAATCACCTCCCTTGACCTGCTGGCCACACTAATTTTGATGCAGCCCAGGATGCGGTTGCCTTTCTGGGCTGCCAGCACACACTGTTGGCTCATGCTGAGCTTCTCATCTACCAACACCCCCAAGTCCTTCTCCTCACGGTTGCTCTCAATCCACCCAACGTGTTTGTGCTTGGGATTGCCATGACCCATGTGCAAGACCTTGCATTACACAACTACCTAAATTCTGTTGGCCTTTCAATATTTCACTCCCAGAAAGGTTCCCAATACCTCCCTCCTCCAATTACTGTCATCAAATGAAGCTGTCATCTCACACTTATCTATGAGATGCATCTATTCCTTTATGGCACTATCTGAAACTCTTGGCAGCTTTTCACTGTGGGTTTTTTGTTACATGCAGAAATTTCTTGTGTCTGGTTGGTTTTTATGGTCTGTTCAGTCATGTGAAACTCAGGCCAGATCCCAGTCATTTGCTCGTGTATCTTACAGTGCAGTAGAAAGGATCATAATTTCCTTCTAAGGAGACTCATTACGATAAATTCCAGCAAATAAGAATGCTGAGGAGAACATAATGTTAAGAGTTAGAAGGAAGAAGTAGAAATAAGTAGAAGAAGCTGGTAAGTTTCAGAACGCTCACGGATTTTCTTTGGAAAGCAAGTATGGTACAGAGTAGGGCTCTTGTTGTTCCTCACTGTAGGTCTTGAAACAACATATAACCCTCCAGGCTTCAAAGCCCCAAATCTTCCTTGGTCCAGGAAGCTAAAAGACCAGAGATCAAAGTCTCTTGATCCATTGAACAGCTACACTGGCTGTTTGCTATTCATGAGAAGCGAAAGTTCCTTAACTAGCACTAATTGAGATAATTGTGAGGGAGTGCAGAGAGGTCTGATCCAAAGAGTACAAATACAGTATCCAACAACTTAAAAAAAAGAAAATAAAGCTGTCTAATGCTGACATTTCTTTTCCACAAAAAATACATTGTTGTCTTGAAGTAGACTAGGTGTATATGGAGACACTGGCATAGAAAGGGACCTCAGCTCGCAGCACTGAAGAATTCACACTAGAAACACAAAGTACCTGGGAATCACACAGAACCACAGAGGTGTAGATGCACTCTAGTATTCCCAGCAAAAACCAGTAGTGGAGACGGAGGTAGGGGCATGAAATCCAGTCTAGGAAGTGGCAAGTGGCTTGCAGCTGACCATGCCGCAGCACATGATATTATGGCTGATGCAGCCCAACCACAAAACAATGGCTAGACAGGTGGATCACAGCTAAGGATGGACTTAGCATGAGAAGCACTCCCCATCAGCTACATCGTCAGAATCACACAATCTTTGCCTCTGAAATCTCAGCTAGCAGCATCCAGGGAAAGCAGGCAAGAAATCTTTGAAGATACTACTTAGCTGATTTACCTCTGGACAGATTCAGAATGGGAGACTTCAAAGACACAAAGGTTTAAGCCAAATGTTCCTAAGTATCTGATTCCTTGAATAGGTAGCTGCTTTTCCTGTGCTCAGCAAAGGGTCTCACCACCAGATTTCAGCAGTGAAGCTTCACCACTCAAATGCATCACATCCAACAGTGGAACAAATTTATAGAGATGGAAATCCTTAGGTCTAGCCAGGCATCTGAATCCTGGGTCTGAGAGTGAAATACAATCCTCAAAAATACTGCAGCAATGTGAAGAAGGTTAATGATCTCAAAGATCAAACCCATGAAATCCAGTAAAGAAAAGCAACTGCTCAGTAAAATCTGTGCCCTCTGACTTAACTAGACCAGAAGTTATTAACAGGACCTCTGAGACTGTTTGGATTACAATTTTGCTTTGTTTGGACGGAGAAACATTTTATTTTTTTTTTGAAAGAGAGGTACAGTTAGCATGCATATCATATTCATAGGCTGTTAAGACTGATTACAATGCTATTTCAACCACATTGAACTTCAGAGGGCCTTGTACCGTCTCTTTTCCAGGATGTTTCCATGAAAAGTTGGGAGTTCTTTGACTATATCCATGACATAGGAGAGATGCATGTGCTGCTGCAGCTAAGACATTTCCAGCTGTAAACAGTGTCCTTACAACGTAAGGAGAACAACACCTGCCTTTCTCCTTTTCACCACTGTCCTGAGGTCTGGTTTGTACTTTCAACATCTCACTGTCTCTGCTGGAGAGCAAAGAAGTCTTGGTGGACAATAGGATGACCATGAGCCAGCAATGTGCTCTTGTGGCCAAGAAGGCCAATGGCATCCTGGGATGCATTAAGAAGAGCATGGCCAGAAGGTCAAGGGAGGTTATCCTCACCCTCTAATCTGCCCCAGTGAGGCCACGTCTATAGTAGTGTGTCCACTTCTGGGGTCCCCAGTTCATGATAGACAAGGAACTACTGGAGAGAGTCCACCAGAGGGTTATGGAGACAACCAGGGGACTGGAGCATTTCTCTTACAAGGAAAGGCTAAGAGACCTGGGTCTGTTTACCAGGAGAAGAGAAGACTGAGGGGGGATCTTATCGACACTTATAAATATGTAAAGGGTGGGTGTCAAGAGGGTGGAACCAGACTCTTTTCAGTAGCGCCCAGTGACAGGACAAGGGGCAAAGGGCACAAACTGGAACACAGTAAGTTCTGTCTAAACACAAGGAAAAACTTTAATGTGAGGGTGGCAGTGCACTGGAACAGCCTGCCCAGAGAAGCGGTGGAGTGTCCTCCTCTGGCAATATTCAAAACCCACCTGGATGCAATGCTGTGCAGCCTGCTCTAGGTGAATCTGTTTTAGCAGGGGGACTGGACTAGATGATTTCTAGGGGTGTCTTCCAGCCCCTACCATTCAGTGATTCTGCGATCCTAAGAAAATTAATGCCTATTGGATGTCAATCTATTTCTAGCAATTCAACACTAATTTTCACTATCCCAAAAGTGGCCAGAAAGCCTAAAACATACACAGCTGACTTCTTATTTCTTCAGATGGTCCTGTACAGAGAAAAAAAATCACTAGTGTATCAAGTTGGGAAAATCCGAATTCTAAGCAGCTAAACAAGTTCTGCTACATACTTCAACATCTTTAACAGCAACTACATTGTTAAACAACAGTTCACTTAACTTAGAAATTATCTTTTTAAGCTGCCTTTTTTTTTCCTTGCACGATCCCTCATTTCAAGTGACTGCTGGAACAACATATATTAAATGAATACATTTTACTGTAATTCAATTTTAACTACTAAAATCCAACACTCAGTAAAGCCATCTAAAATGAAATAACTTTCTCTTTCATGAAACAACATACAGTCAAAATCAACTGCATATTCTTCATGTTCTGGTCAGTTTGGATCACATTCTCTGTCCAACTCTGATCAGTTAAGTGAACAAATTTCTGCAATATGTAAGAAATAGTGTACTCTTGCATTTAACTCACTTGTTTGCCAGCACGTTTGACAACTGCCCCGATGACAGGGTTCTTCACATCTATGAAGCCCACAGTTGAGTTTACGACCACAAACCAAAGAACACTTATGTTCTGTGTCCTAGGGGTAGGCAAAAAAGAAAAGCAGAATTAAACTATAAACTCAATTGATTTATTTTTCTCTGTGAGTTCATAATCTACTAATTGACACAACTGTATAGTGCAAAAAAATAGTTTAGGCTTGATCTATACAGTTTTTCCATCAATATATGGATACATAATTTCTAAAGTGGATTCCGTTAAGACCTCTGTTGCAGGCATAGGTTACATCATTGCTTATACTTCTCGCATTAATTAATATCCTTCCCCGCCACATTCTCCCTGGAATCTCTGCATTGACAAAAACCACATTTACACTGATTTAATTGCATTTAGGCTGGAATGTAGTTTTATATTTACACAGATACCCATAAAACAAATGCTGCAAAATAAACGCACACACACAAAATTTTTGAGCACAACCAATACCACAAGTAGAGACTGAAGATGTACACAAATGAAAAGATTAAAAAAAAAAATAATCTTTTAACATTGCAACCAAAACCAAACACACATCACAATGAACAATTTTATAAAACCACATGTAAACTTACCACACAGCAAACTTCATTACACTTGTGTCGTCCACATGATCTTTTCTTGTTGCATCGCTTGTCACACATGAATGTAATGGCAGCTATTAAAAAAAAAAAAAAAAACAACTTTTTTTGCCTTTGCTTATGCTGAGAACAAAAGCTGCAATGACAGTATTATGGCAAGGCTGCTGCAAAGCATGGTCTAGAAGAGACTAATACAGAGCAATTCAGCAAGCAAACTTTAAAATTACTTGCTCTTAAGCATTAATTTCCTGTATGAACACTTGGTTTCCTTTAAACAAACCCTTGTTCAAACGGATTTTTGACAGCAGAATACATGAAACTAGTTTATTTCACATTAGTCTTTACATCATAAACTTTGTACAATAGAACACAGAAAACCAGATACCCTGACACACTGGAGTACCACAAACGTCCAATTTAAGACTGCTCAAGTTGGTAAGGCAGTAAAAGCCAGCTAAATACAACTACTGCTGATACACTCATGAAACTAGAGTTAACAAAAAACATCCTTATCACCGTCCACAAGTACCGAAAGCAATCATTTCTGGATACTGAAAAGTCTTCATAGACAAAAGCTCAAATTAGGAAATATGCATATTACTACCTCATATCTTGTAAGTACTTCAGTAAGATCTTATCTAAGTACTTCAGTATGACAGGGGTACAAAAAATAAGAATTTCACTGAGATGCATTCTTAGATACTAAAAGCAGAATACCAAGAAGTATTCCAAATAGGAAGATTCTGCCAAGCTCAGATGCAAAGACCAGCAGCATACAACTGTGAAGCAGAAATTAATTTCGTTTTTCCCCAGGAACTTGGAAAAAGAATCCAGCAAAAGCATCACCTTACATCTGAGCTGTGCAAGTTGACCCAAAGACACAGGATGCCGTGGAGAGGGGAGGGAAGGGAAAACGGGCATTTTGAATATGGCAGGTGGCATAAGAAACAGTTCAAATTGAAATGGACAGCTTGCTTGGAATCTTTGAGATCAAACGCTGAAGAATTCTTTCCTTATGTAAAAGATGGATAACAGTGATTTATTTCAAACCTTTTCTCAAAAGTAGCACCGCCAACTTGGCATAGAAGCATGGATAAAAGAAGCAGCGCTCATCAGTCTGCCAACTTCATCAATCAAACCCAAAATTAATATGAGCTGTGTATTGTTTTTAAAACAATTTCACATTTTATATGTAACATAACATCATACCTTTATTTCTGAGCAGAGCACATGGAACTTCCTAGGAAACAAACAGGGAGCCATTAGGTTAAAACAGACGAAACAAGTGAAACGTCTAGAAAACTTCTAGTCAAATGATACAGAAAGAAGCAGCATTCTCAGTTTCATGCATGTAACACTTCTGTATAGAAAAGCAAAACAAAAGCTGGGAAAGAATCCTCAAATCTTTTAACACAATAGTCTTCCTTAGAGATTCAATGCCAATTAAAAAAACATGTCATTTTGTATTGCCCACTTAATTCAGCAGGCAACACCACGAACTGACAGAAACAATTTGTCCTATGAAACCAGAAACTTGCATGGAAGAAACCAAAAGAGCTCTCCCAAAAAATATTGACAGAGTGCATAAATCTGTGCTTTGACCAACTGTTCCAAAAATGCAAGTTTGACTTGATTTAAAAAAAAAAAAAAACAAAACAAAACTTAAACTTCACGATCAAAGAAGTTTTATCTAGATTAAGTATCTCAACACAAAAATAAAAAGTGATGGATGAAAAGAACATTGTTGATTGACTACATTTGAACCTTCAGTCATCACAACTTTACATTCTGATTTGTTGTTTCTGAGCATTATATTCTTCATGACTGATATAAACTATCACTGAAGTTCAGTCATATTTTTCTCAATAAGCAGTATCCTGGTGTCTGAGAAGCTGCATAAACTAGAACCCAAGCATCACTACTTTGTTTCAAGACTCAAAATGAAAGATAATCTGAAGCCTTCCACCCCATAACTACTTTCAGCAAACTTGCAGGAGAGTACTGTTCCAACCTCAAACAAAGTCTCAGTCATTTCTATGTACTTACAGACTTATACATTCAAGAAGCTGTCTCTGTTTATAAATTATATACAACAGGTCAGAAAAGTCATCAAGGATCCTGTGTATGACTACAGATAGTGGCACAGTTTAAAAATATACTAATAACTAATATATTGACTGCTGAGAATCTGATTGGTCACTATATAAATGTACAAAGAATGGGGACTAGTAAAAACTTCACTTTCTCTCCAAAAATTCTGCAACAAATCTACAAGCTATTACTATGAAGTTTTAGGTAGCTTTTTGTTAAGCTACCTTTCTTCCCTCAGATTACATTACTCTTGGTAAAGCTACTATTCTTTGTGCTATGTAAATATTGCACAATAATATAAGACTTTGCAGCCTGCTTAAATAAACAATTCTGGGTAAACTGCAAAAATACTTCAAAAAATTGCCTTCACAGTAAGTAGTCTATATTAGCACTTCATGGTAAAATCTAGTTTGCATCTATCAATTAGTCTGCAATGGAGGTTCTTGCAACTAAGGAACACAACACCTCTTAGACTTCTTAGTTTTCTTTTCCTCAACTATTTCAATTCCTTTTTCTCCACAGCTTTAAAAATCAACACAGATTACCTGTTTCCATAGCCAAGCTTTATACACTCACCTTTTTTTTGAAGCCACATCTACAATAAATATTTGATGTGTGAGAACACGGTCTACAGTCTCCTTCATGGCAAAGGCTTTCACATGTATGAATGAACTCTAGAAAAATGAAAATACAAAGATTAACAAATAATAAAAAAAAAATAGTAATTTGTGACCTGGAACTTCATAGGAACTTCACCAGGAGCGTCCCGGGTTAGAAGATAACAAACGTGTATGCAGCTGAGTTTAAAAAAAAACCCAAATACCTATTTGGAATTAAACGTGCATAAAATTTTACCATTATTTTCAACTTTTTATCCTGAACCTACACAGTCTCAGGTACACAATTAACATTGAAAATGCATACATTTTAAACACTTTTTACATTAAGATAGGGGAGGGGGGGGAAATTTGTGTGGTATTATCTTGCCCAAGTTCCAGAAATTTTAAGTAATTTTTTCTTCCTTTATAGCCCAAAAGAATTTCACTTATTAGGTTAACTGAAATGCAACTAAAAGCTGAATTATTCATTCCCTTTCTATTTCTTGTCCTTGTACTGACAGAATGGTTAGTCATTAATAAGGAGCTCTCATCTTGACAGCATTGGTGTCTCTCCTCTGTAAAGTCTAACAAATCATGGTTAAACACAGTCTGTAAAACTGGAGCTTCACACAATCTCACCCTTACATACACTTGAGTTACCTAATGCACTCATTAACATGTCAAATTGCTTCTGCACATAACTTTCCCCAATTTTCCAATGGTGCTTTTTACTTGATTACCCTCTTATAGCAGCAGGAAATGAGTATTTACTGTAGGCATCTGAACAAATTTATTTATCTTTACCAGTCTCCACATCAAAGTCAAAGGCCTACATAGGCTTTTAAAAGACATCAGTACATACTACTCTCTGGAAATTTGCACAGATCTATTCCTCTACCAATACAGGAAATGTGCATATAAACAAAATTTAAAAGGCTAGCTAGTGTTAGTGCTTTCTAGATAAATCTGTTTTAAGGTACTGTTATGAACAAACAGTCAGACTGCAGACTCTGCAGTGGGTTTTACATTCAGTCCAGGTAAAACCCAAAATCACTAATCAAGCATTTATTTCTTGAAATGCAACACTTAAGGACCACCTTTTTTTTGTTCAAAACAAGAAGATTACTTTGAATACTCTGATTCAGAAAGTTATAATTACCATAGCTGCCACAAGAAAGTGGTTTGCCACATGTTTTTCCACACGATGGGATAGGATCTGTGCATATTTTACGTTCAACACAACCTAATTCCAGTAACTTGCTGAGAGGAGTCTGACCACAGGGACAGCGATACACTACTTGTGGTAGTCGTGGACAAAGCGGGCAAGGCTGAGGATGGCATACTTGTGTACAGTTGTGCCTCCCACAATTTAATTTTCTGGAAAAAAGCAAAACCACAAGAAAATAAAATAAAGCAAATGAAAAAAGGGGAATTATCTAAGAGTATCATAATCACTGAGCATAAATAAAATGACCTTTTTCTTTTCAAAGCCTAAATTATAGTGACCTTACTTGCCACATATATTTTGACATGAGAAACTCCCAAATCCATCAGAGAATTCTTCCTTTGTCCCACACAATACTTCTTTAAAGCTGCTCCCACAGTAGCACACTGAAAAAAAGCAATATTCCACAAACAACACAAGATCATATCAGTGACAAAACACTCTCAGCAGTATAGCAAATATAAAATAGTAAAACGTGGAAAAATTGTTAGTCAGCTTTCAGAAGGATAATGAAGTTGATCTTCTTTAGATTTATTTCAGTAATAGACGTTTCTCAGTCCTACAGAAACTGGAATTTCTGTTTTATTTGTTACGATAAGAAGATAAACTAAAGGGAAGGAACCATCTGAACAAAAAGCTTACTTATTAAAGAAGTATCCGTAACAAGTTAACTATTATCTTAAAATTTGAGAAAATTTCCACAGGAATTATTCAGCAAACACATAATTGTATACTGGCACACACATACTTGGAAAATTTCATTTCCATTCAAGACAAAGTTCAGGAAATGTTAACAGAAATTGAGTACCTTCTTGAAATGTGCTTTCCTATACCTCTTTCTGTTTCTCTTCCGTGTTCCGCTTAACCAAGTCTCAGAATTACAGTAAAAATTAAATAGGATCACAGGACAATTCAGTTCAGAAGGGTCCTAAGGCATCAGCTAGTCTAAGCCCTTACTTAAAGCAGAGTCAGCTATGAGATCAGACCACGTTACTCAGTCATTTATTCAGTTGGGTCTTGAAAACCTCGAAGTTTCTGACAAAAGAGTTTTTCCTTACAGCTTGCATTTCCACTTAGGCTTATGGTCTTTCATCCTCCCTCCACACAGAGCATGTCTTCTCAATTACCTGCTGCTAGCTATTGAAAAGCTACTACTCAGACTTCTCAAACTATCAAAATCCAGTGCCTCCAGCCTGTCCTAAAAGGGCGCATGCTTCAACAGCCTAATCATCTTGGCAGGATTCTTTCCAGTCATGTTTATATTCTTAGCTAAAACAGAAAGTGATGCTGACAGGTTTTCCATATTTAAAAATGTTCTAGCAATAGATTTTGGTTTTGTTAAGTAAAGCACTTGCCTCTTCATACTGTTTTTTTTTTTTTCACCCTCTTGTTTTCACAGTATAGAGTGGATATATAAGGCATTCCAATACTTACCTTGCTGTACCGTTAATTGGCACGGTGAACATTTTCCTGCATGGCATACTTGAGTACAGCTGTGCTTACCACAGTTTAAAGTATTTCCACATACATTAGAACAATGAATTTTTGTTGATTGGCCACAGCGAACTGAATGACTGTAGAGAAATGACAGCATAATCTGTCAGCTAACTTAATATCTATACAGTATTTATTAAAAAGGAAAATATATTTTTTCAGTAAACTGCCAAAGCCTATGAAAGGGTTTTTAAAGAAAGAGTTTTTAAGAAATAACCACCCTCTTTTACCCCCTGCTTCCTCTCTCCCACCTCCCTAACTTAGGACACATCACAGTAGTGAGTCTACAGAATTTTCTCTCAACAAAATGACAAAAAAAAAAATGTGATGCTATAAATTAAACCTAATGTATGGTTATGCATTGTGCCAGAAGAGCAGAAATTTCTACTACAGATATCTTTCTGAAGATTTAAATGATCTTAAGTCAACTGAGCACAATGAAGATAGTGATGTGGACCTTAATTGTGAGTCAGTAGTCTATGACAAGAGATGGGGTTTTTAATTAAATTGTTAAAAAACAGGACAAAACAATAAATTCTCCTTTTTTTCTATTCTAGCTGGCCTCATACATTTGCTGTAAAATGTGTATTTGAAATAGTAACTCTAAAACATCTTAAGGTCAGAGGTACCATACAACTTGGATGCTATTACACTACATATGTATGAATGCTATCTAGAAATAAATTTTAAGTATTAAATGCAGTATTACAAAAAATCAGCAATATGGTGAAAGTAGCTGACACTGGGGAAAAAAAAATAATCAAAGTTGGTTGCATCTATTAAAATTCAAAATGCAAGGAATAGCTATAATAAGAAATAGGAGGTGATCTACTGTGGAAAATAAAATTCAGTAATCTACTACCAATCCATTTTTCTACTGAAGGCAACGTACTTTCAACTACAAATACTGCCACACAAATAGCTGTACCTTCCTTTGAAAAATTAGGATTACTTAATATTACATTCAAACTTTCAAAAATAATTGTAAAAGGCTGAAAACTATTTTTCTAGACCAGGAATGCTAATACTGAAACCAGTTTTTGTTAGTCTGGGTTCTGGAAACAAGCACAGGCACACTTTTTATTACACAGAATTAGTTCTAGGTAGCTAGAACAGGGACTCTAAAGACTCAGAACAACTTCATATGAGAGATCACAGATAGTATGGGCAGTACAATCTTGCTCTTGGCAATGACACTAAATGCATCAACCATGCAAAGAAGACAGAGCTTTCCAGTCTGGAATATACTACAGACTTCTCTCTTGAGAGTGGTACAGTTTCCCAGAAATGTACATGTTAGTTTTGAAAAAATAATTTCTGGAACAGAGTAACTCAACATTACATTTCATTCAGATAGAAAAGGTGTGAAACTTTTTCTACTTCTTTCTCTGTCTTCTATAAAATAAAATTACGAAATACTAGAATAAGATCTCAAAATCAAATAAAGTCACAGACAGCTACATGTGTCACAAATTCATTTTAACATAGCAACAATTTTAAATTATTTTTTTCTTAAAAGATTGAAAGTAATGGCATATTTTCAAAACAAAATTCTCCACATTATTTTAGCACACAAATAAAAAATACAGCTCAGAATAAACTTTTGTCTGTAAACTTTTAATAAACTGTAAAAAAATAATTATTGTATAAACTTTTAATAAACTATTTTGATATAAATTTTTCTTTGTATAATAGAAGCAGTCTCACCTAGTTTGTCCACATTCACATGTTTTTGTCACAAAGGCTGGGCATGAAGGGCAGGGCCCTGGATGGCACAGGCTTAAAAATAAGTCAAATAAAGCAAACAAAATTATAAAGTTAAAAGCAATCCACCATGACTCACATCTGCAGTACATTATCAGAATGCTATACAAGCCACCTGCATTCCTGCAAGGTATGAAAGCCTTATTAACACAAGAAAAAAAGTATTAGATTATTACAGTGGCAACAGGCTCAAGTATCGCTGATGTTGAAGGAAAAATTTAGTATTGCTGCTGCTGTCAAATCAACACTAACAGTGCTACTAGCACCTTTCATATTTTGCATTTCACCAGCAGAGAGGCATCAACTCATGTTCATCACTGATAACACTCAAGCCATCATGTGTCCAAACCACTAAATGCTTATTTCTTCAATGATCTTAAATAGATTAGAGGAAAAAAAAAACTTCTCTATGAATTTCTTCTTTTGAGTTTGTGGCTTTATCTTTGAACTCAGCATTTCTTAATGCCACCAGTAAGAGCTGTTGCCCCTCTTCTTGTAAGGTAACACATGGGAGATGCAGCCTCAGTTGCATCTGCCTCAATTTTCTTTCTTACCATCAAGTGCAATTTCCTGTGAGCTTCATCATTGTCAGCTTCATCATTACGTGATTAGCAGATCTCACCCCCTACTTCAAGAAACACTAGATGGTCCCTAACTGTATATAAGACCTCTGTTGGGCACAGACAATCCATGGTTGTGAAATTATACTTAATTAACTTGTCTGCACTCTTCCTTAGCCAGTTCCCAGTTACCTACCTTTGCAAATACAGCAACTCTCACATGGAACAATTATCAGCCAGGCCTGACCAGCCCAGATGACCTAGCCAAAAAAAAAAAACAAACCCCACCCAAAAAACACCCCCAAAAAAACCCCACTAGAACAAAACACAAAAAAAACCCATAAACACAGACTACCCAATTACATGGTAATTAGTAACTACCCCAACTACCATCACTACACAAATACTAATTAGTACACAATTTACTATAGTCATATGCAATATAATTGAGTCAGGTCAGCACTTTGTCAAGAGTGGTCTGGCTCCCTTCTTCCTCTAACACTCCTTTCCAATCAACAAGGCCTAATCTGTCACTCAACTTATGCCAGCTCTAACAGTAAAGCCAAAGCCATTACACAATAAATCAATATAACACACACAAAAAAACCCACCGCCACGAAAACCAAAACACAAACCACCCAAGAAACCACAACCCTCCTTTTTTGATAGCATAATGAAGAGTTAAATAAGCACCAAGGCAGGCACAAGGAAAGGGACAACAAAGCAAAACTGGATGGCACAAGGAAAACACAATACAGAGGGAAACAGGAAGAAAGCAAAACCATTAAATTAATTAAAACTGCAAAACTGTATTGTGGAGCTTCAGATAATGAAAATTAAGATATGCATTCCACAACAGAAAACCTCTTGTGAAAGGACAGTGCTATATATTGACTGTCTTGACTTCAATTGTCACAGACACATGTAGGATTCTAAAGGCTAGATGCCAGGTACTAAACTTAAGAATAAAATTAAAAGCAGATATAATCTCAAAACACTTTGGTCTAGGTCATAACTTGGAAAAGGGAGAAGACACATCATCTTCAGATACCCTGTAACATTAAGTTTTCTACTCGGTGTATTATTTTCCTCAGCACTGTCATATTCAAGGAATGCTAACATTGCTTCCATAAGCCCAGTCTTGGCACACTTTCTCATGATACTACACCACAGAATGGCATTTTATACTGATCACAGATATTTTAAAGTCATAAATACCTATAACAGTAGACTGCAGTCTTATAGCTAGATTCCTTCTTTTAGAAGTATCATGCAATTCATTTCCACACATCTCAAAGTCTTGGTAACATGTTTCTGAGAAAGGTTTAAGTAAGCTTGTGTCATTTGTTAACGTGAACGGAAAAATTCTAGTAATGCAAAAACTAAGCCTTTGAAGCTAAACTTCTGACTTTAAAAAAAGTAAGTATTCCTTATGCATCCCTTCAGATGCATGCACTTGCACACTACTTTAGCAAATGTCCCTGGTACAATTTGGTTTACACAGAAAAAGCATACTGAAGTTACAGTATGTTTACAGTTCCAAGATTTACTTGATCAATACAACAACAGTTAAGATAGAAATTAAAATGTCATTCACCACAGACACATACAGAAAGTGCAGAAAATAATCCTTAAATTATAAAGATAGGTGATAACTTAGAGTTTTACTTTGTTTTAACGGACTAAGCAAAATTTTAAGTTAAATGATTTAACAGTGTTATGAACTCAAAAAGACAGGCTGAAGACTTCAGTATTAACGTCCGTTCAGTGAATACAGAGCCTTATTTTTATGGAAGGACTATTATCTATCACTAGCATGGAGGAATTAATTCACAGTTTACTGCTGCTGCTCTACAGAACTAACAGAAAAGAAAAGTTGTGATGAAAGATACATCAAGACACAGGGAAAACTAAACTTCCTTTTGCCTGACAGTAAAAATACTATACACTGTAAGTCAGCCCAAAGGGACTTCCAGCAACTGTTGTGGAAAAGATTACAGCAGCAAAGGAAGGAAGACCACACACTAATATTTAAACTCGGAGAGAGAAAATTACATTTACTGCCTTTGTCAGTCCTTTTTCAAATGCTCTCAAGGCCTTGCGTAAGTCAGGTTGGCATGGAAAATTTCAGAGTCTTAGAAGTTTACGTTTCTAATTAAATTTATTATCAGGAAGATTTTCTTGAAGATTACGCTAGATGTTTATTTGATGTAGGAGCTAACAGTGTATTTAAACTAAAAATGTGAAAAGAACTCACTTTGCTAAGTGCTATGGCACACCACAGCTAACACTAGTAGCAGGCTTGCAAAGCACTCCCTTTTCAAACAGCTGATTTAGCTCTGCTCAGTTCCTCAGCGCTGCCAAGAGAGCTGTTTATAGCTTAAGATATACAAAAAGCTTTACAGGAAAACCAACACTTAAAAAATCTGGTAGACCACTGGATACACATTTAAAATTACTTCTAGTCGCTATTATTTCTCTACTTCAGTGAAAGTTCTTGAAACAAGTCAGGCAGATGGTTCAGTTGGTGGAAATGTTGCTGCAACTATTGCTGCTGACCTTCTGTTCATTCTCTCGTATGAATACACTTTAGACATACACAGACTATTTCTTCCAGGTTTCAGTTAGCTATAAAACAAAGACACCCCTAAGCATATCCTTTAGTCAAAAAATATCCAAACACAGTCTTCAGAAATTTTCTCTAAGTCATTTCAATATTCATATGATAAACTTACATGTTACAAAGATGGGGACAGTCTAAACACTGTCTCTTCTTTCCACAAAGTTCCCCACAGCTATGTGGGATTTCATTTCTGTTCCATTCAGGATTGTGCACCTTACCTAAACCACATCAAAGACAAAAACATATTTATTTTCTTGAATACAATACCAAATCTGGGAAAATATCACACCAAAAAGAAAAAAGCTGTATTTTCAATACTGGCAGTAGTCTTCTTTGAAAAACACAACAACATGAAACATTTACATATTTTTTCTCAGATTTCAGTGCTGATATATACTCAATTTCTTTGAAATTAAGTGCCACTGGAATATCAAGCTCCACAAGATTCATCCTTCTATACTCTCAGCAGGCACTTATGTAGCTGGTATTTTACATTATATTAAACTGATAAAACACAAAAAAATTAAAACTCCCTTTAGTTGGACAGCCTGCACAGCAGTTAAGAAAATTAATGGGTAAAACTCTCTTGCTGCCTCAACATAGAAGGGAAAAAAAAAAAAGGTACATCCCCCCCACACACATCCCACACCATTCCCAGAAAATCAGATCTAACTGGTAAAGTGATAGGGAATAGGGGCAGAATTAAATGAAAGGGCAAATTATAAAAGTCACGTCTCTAAAAAGAAGCAGACTCTACATAAATCAAAACATTAGAAGTTGACATTTTGATGAATGCACCAGGAAGTCTTGAAAAAGAAGTGATAAATCCAGTATGTTAGCTTCAAGTATTCTGTACTTGAGATATGCACTATTTTACTTAAAAGAAGAATAAGAAACCATATTTTAATTAATCTGACATACTGTTAGCAAATCTCATAGCTCTAAGTGCATGCGATGATCATCAGGGCTAAAGTTAATTGCCCTGGTTAGCACATGCAAAACTAATTTGGCTTTTTGCAGGAGGGGAATTAAATTAACAATGAAGCAACGGAAGCAGTGTTACAAACTTGGATTGCAACAATTAAAACACCAAGAAAATGTATTTTTGGTGGCATAGTTACATCATTTCAACTCTTTTAGTATATGTTTGTATATTCTACAAGTTCAGAAAATACAAATGGTATTTATTCACCCAACTTTCAATTAAACTAGTTGAATACCCAAGAAAATGGTGAAAATGAGAAGATTCCAAAGAAAAATGAAATAGGATTTTTGTCATGGTATGGTGAAAAAAACCCCACACAACCACACTCAACACATTGTCAGAATTTTGCAACAAATAGAAGACAGCTTTGCAAAAGCAACTGGTAATGTCCATATACTATATCATTGATGTAAAATCATCTATAGAAGATTGAACTCGTATGTTCCAAAATAGTGCTCTGCTAACGTTAACACCATGGACCACTTCAGGTTCCTACCGTAGATCTCCAAAAATTAGGAAATAGTCTTTAAACCGAGGCAGAATTTCTTTCCTATTTGACAGATGGACAACCTATCTTCAAAGTGTAATTTTCCTTTCGAATCAAAATATCCATTCTAACAGAATTATTATCACTATACTCATAAGATTTCACATATGGTCATACAAAAACTCTGTTACCTGTATCAGGTAAGAGTGAGACAGTGACACACTGTCCTTAACTGACCCACTGAAACATCTAGATAAAGAGAACTTTCAATAAAATTACCCATAACAGCATAAATACAGTTTCTTTAGGGCAAGTTTACTGACTCCCAGTCTCTGTCTCAATTCCAGAATATTCTGTTTTGTAGAAAGCAGAGTGAATCTTTCCAGTGAGTATGACTTAATGAAGGGAAAGCTTTCTGAAATCAACACAAATTTTGAAAGTGTAAATCTCAAACACAACTTATTTGCATGTAGGCAACTAAGTAGCTGTCACGGTTTCAGTTGGGATAGAGTTAGCACTAGCTAGAGTTGGGATAGAGTTAGCAGATGCTAGCAAAAAAGTTACGGTTTGGATTTGTGATGGAAATATTATGATAGCACACTGGTGGTTCTACTTGTTGCTAAGCAATCAAGCCCTTTTCTGCTCCTCATACCAGCCCACTAGCAAGGAGGCTGGGAATGCACAAGAAGTTGGGAGGAGACACAGCCAGGACAGCTGGCCCGAGCTGGCCAAAGGGCAATTCCATACCACGTGACATCACGCTCAGTGTATAGAGCCGGAGGAACAAGGAAGAAGGGAATGTTTGGAGTGATGGCATTTCTCTTCCCGAGTAACTGTGACACACCATGGAACCCTGCTTTCTTGGAGATGGCTGAACACCTGCCTGCCGATGGGAAGCAGTGAGTGAATTTCTTATATTGCTTTGCTCACATTCCCAGTTTTTTTATCTCAACACACGAGTTTCTTCTCACTTTCACTCTTCTGATTCTCTACCCCAACCCCAACT
This sequence comes from Nycticryphes semicollaris, assembly GCA_013400055.1. NCBI lineage: Eukaryota > Metazoa > Chordata > Aves > Charadriiformes > Rostratulidae > Nycticryphes > Nycticryphes semicollaris. The sequence continues at coordinate 107,096 of VXBJ01002598.1, read as the reverse complement.
CGGGGTGATGAGCAAGAGGCTGCATGGTTCTAGCTGCCAGCTTCTGTTAAACCCCAACAGTAACATAATGCATCTCTCCCTTTTTGTCATATGCTTACAGCTTTGAAAATGTTACACTCACTTCATTTATTAAACATGTATCTACATAAAAGTCTAAAAAGCCTGAATATTTAAGTCCTATTTAACTTGTATGCATCCCCAATCATATGAATGCTTCATAACGAAACATCATAAATGGCAAAATTGCTAAATCACTGTAAAGGTTTAGAGAGTTGTATGCTTGAATTGTGTGGCAAGATACAGCAAAATAACACATTCATAGCACATGCAGGTCATTTCAGTCCTTCTACAGAAGAAAAGCTTGGAGGTCAGTAGCCCGATTCTATCCTTGTTTTATAGAAACCACTATTTTTACACAGTGATATGAAAATATTAATCACTTATGTTTTAATATTTAATTTTTAAATGTTTTAAGTAGCAGATGTATGATCCTCTGCGCAGCCACTCTCCAATGTCAATAAAGATTTAAATAAGTTTAAATCTCAAGGATGCAGGCAAACAAGCAGCAATATTGGAATTCAAATTAAAAAAAATAATTAAAACAACAAAATTGGTTTCCTTTGCAAAAGCAAGCAAGAAACTCACCACAGAAACAAGTGTAAGTTTTAGGAACCTGCGTAGAAGCATTCTGACAAGCTGGACATCTCCAACCACTATTACCATCTGTAGGACAAAAAAAAATTAGAGATAAAAATGACTTGAAGTAAATAAATGAGCTAATTTTCAAACCTAGAATACGTGCTCTCACCTTGTTTCTTACCACCAACCAAACTAAGGTTTTCCATTTACTCAGGAGTAGTGAGAAAGCAGGTTAATAAAAATGCATTTCACACAGTATCAAGATAAACATAGCAGTGCTACTTCATTTGAGCAGAATCCAACTTTAGAGGCAAGACTAAATTTTAAAATTGCTTTTTTTTTTTCTATTATCATGTATCCTGCTATAAAGCATTCTACCAACATATAAACAGTCTTCACCATATCTAAAGACATGAGAAAAGAAAATATTAAATGTATGGGAAATTGGAGAGAAAAAGATAATTACCTACAGTCTTAAGCATCACCCGTATTTTCCTTTTTGTTACCCTTTCATGTTATGAATTTACATACTAAATGTATTGCTTTATGTCCAGAATAAATTAGTGCTATCTAAACCAGAGTAATCTACTCAAATTAATTAAAAGATTACAATACCTAGCTATTGACTAGGACTCTATTCAAGTTGGTATTTTATTAGATAGCAGTTTTCTTGCTCCTGTGTTTCAGTAGGGTGTTGGTTAGCAGTAAAGGTAAGGAAAATGAGATTCATGAAGATGTTTCCCAAATTCAGTATGTATCTGGCTATGAAAAATACCCCACTAGTGAACACGAAGGGCAGGGGAGATACTTTTTTTTTTAATACATATAAAAATATATAAACCGATTAACTCTTACTGTCTCTCTTAACCAATCAATTCAGTCCTAGTAATAAAGTTGTGATTTTAGAACTGGTCTTCGTGATTAAGAAATCTGACCAAGATTTATGATATTTCCACCTTATGAAGGCAGGAGGGATTGCACACAGGAAACTCATTGTGTAACAAGACAACTACGCTGCAACGACTGGCACATCTATGTTCGTTATCAATTGGATTGGAGACTTCTTACATTAACCATCATAATGCACAATGGTAATGATTTTCACAAACCGGAAATGATCCGGATTATAGACTGCCTTGATACTCCTGAAATGCAGATATAAAGCATGCCTATTCCTTTCAATACTTGGTACCTTTCATACATCTCGTTATCCTGGCTAACGTCACTGTACCACAATGAGTGATGCAGACACAGCTGTGCAATTACGAGCCAAGCAGCTGTAGGACAGTGACACAATGAATATACTCTGTTATTCATGCTCAAGACCAACCTGCATTGCCTGACCAAGATTTTTTTTTTTTTGACTGCTACAAGCTGAAGCATCTCAGAAAGAAACACCTTGGAGAGAAGTGTTAAAAGCTGTAGATAAAAACTGGCAGCAGGGGACTGTCGAAGCTGTCAGCACCCTATGTGGCTCCTCCCAAGCTAGCATACTACAGGATTTCCCATGCGATAACTTAGTACAGTATACTTAACGGTTGTATTAGCAACATAGTTTCTTACATTGTTATTCCATGTTAAGTTTTTCAAAAGCTGGAAAGGGAAGCCTATCATCAAAGCTTCAAGAAGGCAGCAGAAGGCCTCTCCTATCAGCCTGTCCTGTGATCATTTCTCCCAGAGCAGGATGCGTAGTCCTCTACAAGCAACAGTTTCTCTACAGTATAGTGAATGTCCTTGTAAAACAGAAACCTTTTACCAAGCAAAACTGCCTTTCAAGATATACTTTGTTCTTCTTAATCACCAATTATTGTTTGCTCCTGTAAGACATAACTACATTCATATGGGTCCATTCACAAGGAACATGCATGGTTGCCTTCCTCCAAAAAGACAGAAACAGAAGTTTTCTTCCTGTATTCAGATGCAGTTACAGTAGGATAGAATATGGTAGTATGACTTCTGACATCCACATTTGTAAGGAGTGGTCCTGTAACCACTCCTTACAAATCCTGATTACTGAACAAAGTAAGAAAGTAAGAATGAGGACGACCCTACAGAGTGAACATTCCACTCTCATTGATCTGCTCGTGAAAGTAGACAGAAATTCAAAGACACCTAAAAGGACACTTGTCTAAGCAGAATCAACATACATCACTCCCATTTACTATACATTGCCTCAGCATTTGCTATCTTCTCCCTCCATTTGGAATAAAAAGATTCCTTATTGTAATTATTTAACAAAAATTTTTCCATGCACTCCCATACTGCAGGCACCTCTATTTGTAGCACTTTGAGCCACAAAAATCTTCATCTGTTGTAGCATTCCCAGTATCCTATCCTTTCCTATTGAATACCTGTTGTTATAAGGGCACAGTGATGATCTCCTCAGTTTCTAGAAACCTAAAGGATAAAGGGGCTCAGAAGAAATTTGAGTAGCAAGAGCTGGGAATTGTACAGACAAGGGATGTTACATGCAGTTTCAAACAAGCAACTTTCATCTTTATATGCTTGCCTAGATGAATCACAGGTGCTTACCTAAAAAGGATCCAAGCAATCTGGAATAAAGAATGAATGCTAAAAGGCTACATGTCCAATGGCAGTAGCACAGCAGGAATTTTCAGCAAATATACAATGCCAGGTTCAGAAAAAGAACTCCAAACAGATTTCAGTCACTTCAACTGCAGTAGAATATACTAAAACCAACACTGGCAGTTCCATGTTACCATTTCTAAAAGGTCTCATGCAGTTCTCCAATGAGATAATCTGTATCAGAATATATTATTGCTTTCACTTCTCAGCTAGATACAATCAAACTGTTTTGTTCCAGTAACAAAAAAGTAACAATATTTGCATAATATTCAAGGCACACAGAATGGCTTTAGCCTTTGAACAGCGTGGCTTAAGGAAGAAAAAAAAAAAAAAGGAGGAAAAAAATGAAAAAAGGAGAAAAAAAAAAGATAAACAGATTCATATTCTGACCACTGAAACTCATAAGTCATCTTAGAGGCCAATATTGGATTGGTACAGACCACTAGCTCATCTAGAGGAAGGCAGGGTCAGAAGAGGGAGCAGAATAGTGTAGAGAATAGAGACAGTTGTGAGAACTCACATATCTCTAATCTTTCCACCTAAAATGAAAATACCAGTAAAACTACCTTTTCTGCAAAGAAAGGAGCAAATGGCTTAAACTTTTGTTCCATCAATGTAAGGGCACAAGTCAAACACCATCAATAGCATCAGCTTTTAAAAGAAGCAGAAGGAAGGGAGCAAGAAACAACAATTTCCCTTTATAAACATATAAAAGTAAAAGATCTTATGTGCAATACAAGTATTTTTGCCAACAGATTGACATTAGCTGTGCAATATCTAAAGGTCACATTTTTCCAAGAAATAATTCAAAATGTTAGTAAAAATGCTTGCTAAGGAGAAAGGTACATTCTTCCTTTGTTACACTATCCTAGAATAGTTCTGCACTTCTTCCCACCCAAGCATGCAGGGTCCCAAGCACATTTTATCTCATTGGCTTGGTAATTCAGGATAGTTCACTTCCCCCATCATCTGTACGCACCATGGTTCCAACCTGACAGACAGCTGCAGATGTTGGAATTTTGACAGCAGCACCTGCATTACATCAGTAATGTACATAATTGCTTCAGTATTTGCTATCCTTCCCCTCCTTTTGCAGTAAAAAGAATCCTTACTTGTAATTATTTAACAAAAATTTTTTCCATGTGCTCCCATACTGCAAGCGCCTCAATTTTTTGTAGCACTTTGAGCCACAACAATCTTTATCTGTAGTAGCATTCCCAGAATCCTGTCCTATTGAATACCTGTTGTTACAAGGGCACAGTGACGATACCCCTCAGTTTCTAGAATCCTAAAGGATTAAGAGTTTGCTAATGAACGAAACAGGACGTTCCATATGTACAATATGGCAATCAGCGCAAGTTTTATTATCAATCCCTGCTGTGTGTTCCTTTGAGCTTCACTCCTCAGCAGGGTGCCATTGCACTGGGTCCCCATTTGATCAGCACTGGTGCCCCGTGGCTCCTACTGTGGTAACGCTCTGCTTTCATTAAAGCCAAAGCTTTCGCTTGCAGAGTGTGGGGCCTTGTCCCTGAGGGATCCACACCTGCTTTTCCCTCATGAGAGCTACATGAGAAGGTATCACTCCACAGACATTATCTACTCTCAATACAAGTATTCAGGATTTCACCAATGTAATTTTGAGAAATTATGTACACATACATACTTTCAGGCTCGTATCATGAAAACAAGAGCTGCTGCAAGATCCCAAATGGTGAAACATTCAGTTACTTCAAAAACATACAAGTATGAATACTCCACACTGATCTTACAAACAAAACGTTCCTACTAGGCTGGAAGTGAAATGCAACACTGAAAACTTTGGGTGCTGAGATCAGTTAAGATCTCCTGGATTTGATTATAACATTTGTTGAATCAAGCAGATTTGAAGTCAACCACATTCAGAAAATAACGGGTTTTTTTTTCCTCTTCCAGAAAAACAGTGAATTACTGCATTAGGCAGATTACAGTGTTGTATTTCTCTTCTGGTAGACAGTAATTACTGACAGGATTCTAGTGAATTCATCAGCACTACACAAAGCCTGAAAAGTAGAATCTACACTGAAACAACCTACCATAAAACAAATGCACTCTGAAGTACAAGTTCTAATCAAGATAGGTATTTCTTGAAGGTCAAGAAATACACAACAGGGAACACACTGGAGCTATGGAATCAGTTCTACTGAGGCCTCCATCTTTAATATAACTAATTCATTATTAACTCAAGTTCTCTCACATATGAGGTACAGTAACATATTTAGTCCATAAATTCTTACAGGAAAATCAAATGGCCAAAAGATACAGTGTGGGAAAGTAATGGAAGACTGTCGCGGAGGGCTGTAAACATGCCCAGCTGACTCGCATGTGGGGTGCTGGAAAACACATAGATCACACTAATTGTTTAGTTCTGTGTGCTCAACAAGTAGAACATCTGCACTTAGATAACACAGGTCTGGGACAGACTCAAGGGCACCTTACCAAACATGTCTGAGATTCTTGCCCTGCTGTTGAAGAGAGCGAAGCACAGCGGAAAACTCTGCCTGACAGAATCCTTGAAATACAGGCCGGAACAGCAAGTGTGAGAGCTCTTACCCTCTCACTCCCTTGCTAACAAGGACTCTCTCTCACTCTGCGGTGCCTGCATCCCCTGCTTGCCTGCCTCTGCCTGGGTGCTGCTTCAGAGATTCCCCAATCTATGAGGTATTGAGACTAAATTTATGCTTTACCTTTAATCCGTGGTTTTGTGATTGTTCCTGTGTCCTGCCTGCATTGGCTCACACAGATGGCTATTTGAAATGCTATCAGTTATCAAGTATCTGAAGTCACTGTGTTGACAGATAAGCAAAACCTCCCTTATGCAAGCAGATGTTCTTTAGATCAAGCAATAAGCTGTTTCAGGAACATAAATCAGTTCCAAAGGTGGTGACATAAAACCAGCTAGGAGATAAACGTTCTCGGCAATAACTTTTAATTTGGCTTAGAATCTCATTCTTACCCAAAGGTCTGTTCCCTTCTCAAACATTCCAATGACTTTATGTTTCAAATCCTGTGCTGATATTTGTCACTTCCTTTCTACTGTCAATATAAAGCAAGCATGACCAGCCCTACCCAGAAGTCTGTCTAGACATCTTCAGAAATCCAAGAACCTTGCAACCAATCCTTTCTGCCAGAGACTGGCAGTCTGTAACAAACTCCTTTCACACATTTGGAAGTAGCTGCTATACTATTTCCTCAGTCTTCCCACAGAGACAGAAAGACACCTGAAGAATGGTAAATGCTAAACAAGCAGGGTACAGAAAAAAATAACCCTACTTCAAGATTAACATTTCAGTCTTCAGCATCTATCTGCATCACACAACTAAAAATAACAGAGAGGCTGCGATTCAGTCTTAACTTACATTAAAAGATACTAGGTAGATAGTTTTAATTAGAATAAATTACTTAGGATTATAATATGGTGTGATTTATGCTGATTGCCTAGATTTACTTTGCATGAGTAGATACATTTGCTGAAGCCATTAGGCCACAATAGGAAAATTGCTGAGAAAATAAAACTCTATCAGCTGGTACAATGCTGCATTTAGTCTTTTAGCACGATGAAAGTGTTGATTACACACTGATGGTAGTGTATTCCCCTAAGTCTGGGACTTTTCCATTCCCCATATTCTGCCAGCAAGCATAGGTGCATGAGAAGCATAAACCAGAAGATGAGGAGACTACAACCATCAGCAGAGACTGCAAATCAACATGGTAAGACCAGTCAACAGCCTGCCTGGAGACGGAAACAGAATCCAACAAGGTGTTACAAGACCCCAGACCAAATGGACTAAAAGACATGCGAGCAGCGTGTGAAGAGCACATGAGGGTCAGGCATATAGAACAAGGGTGTAATTGCCGAAGGATTTCTTTGTTCGTCGTCCCTCTCTGGAGGCATTCAGCTAAGCCAACCTTGCTGTTGTAAATCTGATGCCTGAGACTCTGTGCAGGAGCCTGAAGGAGAAAGCACACCTGAGAGAGAGGGTGTGAGGGTGTGTCATGTCAAAAGGGGCTCCCTTGCCTCACTGGAGTCACCCACTGGGACTCTGGTAGCAACTTCTCCTTTAACACTTCGACCAAAGCATTCAAAGGGCAGAACGTAGTGGAGTAAGAGTTTTAAAAGTGGTATAATACAAAGAATCTCAAACAGTTTAAGCTAATGATAAAGGAAGGAGCTTTCTGTCTTCTCTGAAGACATTGGTGACAGATTTCAGGAGTACTTTATCTGAGAACAGAACTAAGAAGGGGTTGAGTAGAAACATACAACCAACTACTGCTTGGAGCACTGCTTCTGTTTGCTCAGCCAAGCACAGGTGAGAGAAGATGAGACATTTCTTAGTGTGTAACAATACAGCCGCAGAGCTTTGCATCTCAGTGCACTGATTTCATTGATTGATCTTATACTTATGTATCCAAACCTGGAAAATAGATTCAGGTAGGCTACTAGATAGAATCAAAACAGTTAGGAGGATTACACAAAGCATCCAAAGAACCCTTGAAAAAAAAATTATTTAAAACTTGCTTTGTTAGTCTTCCAACATAAGAAACACAGGAACTTTGCTATAATATATATGTGCGAGAGGAAATATGTGCAAGAGAGAATACCAACCTTCCGCTTGTGAAGCTGGTGATCGTGCCCACTTCTTAATGCAATTGAGGTGGAACACATGGTAACAGTTCTGACAGCTCCACACTGGGGCTACAATTCGGACCACCTCACAGCATACCATGCATTCATACTTCTCTGTGGTCAGCTGTTCAATCAATGACCCTACAAATGAAATAAATTGTGCAAGAAACATCAGCTAGCTGAAATTTGACAATTGAAATGAAATGCCAATATTTCGTTTAAATTGTAAGATAACTTATTTTTTCTATGTGGCTATAAACAATGTATTGCTCTACTCCTGGAAGATTCCAGGATGAATTTCTTTAGTTTCAGAGCAGGAAGAGGGATTATGAGATACCCATAAAAGTGGCAACAGTAATTCCTGTTGATGAATAGCAACAAATTAGTGAAAAGTTTTAAGCTTCACTTAAATTTTAAGCTTTAACTTTGAGATTTTACTCACCACTTTATATAGGAAATTCATCTTCACAAAGTTTAAAACAAAAAGCTTAAAGCTCTAAGTTTCAGCCAAAATTGAATTTAATTACCATCCTCAACTATTCTTGTAAAACCACATCAAAAATATTAACAGTGAGGTCAGAAATAAGCCACTCAAACTGACTGCTTTGGGAAGGAATTACCAGGAAACAACAGTCAAAGTACTTTTGAGCCATATGAAATAACTTGAACTTTGAAAGTAAAACAAGAACTTCACATGAAAGACAAAACCAGTGTGAAAACACAGTTAGATGTGCAACCATAATAAAGGCACCACATAACTTCAGTTCTGCCAGATCAACTCTCCTATCAAGGTAAAGCTAACAAATACACTTCAGAAATGTTATTTGCTACAGAATTTTAAAATATCTTAGTTGCAAGTGTAAGCTGTAAAAAAGTACAGTTTTAAGATGGTGTCAATACAAGGGAAGGACATAATGAAAGAAAAAATATTAAAATAACAAAAAAAATTGCTATTGATTCAAAATGTCCTTGTAATACAGGTGACTGAAAGCAAGCCCAGGGATGCCTGGAGACTTGGAAGTGCTAACACTGTTTGCCCTCCTTAACAGAATATAAGCACTTTCAAGCTTCTTTGCAACTCTCCTTCATCAAGCACCACAGGCTTTAGAATCAACAGTCATTTCCGCTTAAATGCCATGTATGTTACCTGCTGCAAAGAAAGCATTCCTACCTAAAACACACTTCTTTTCTCCAGAAGAGTAAAGCTATATCATACTCAAAAAGGATAGCTGTCCCATAAATAGTTAAAAAGCACAGACTCAATCCCCTGAAAATACTGGTAGACACCATTTCCAAAATAGCTCCCAATTAAAGCATGCAACAAAAACAAATCAAAACAAACAAACAAAAAAAAAAGACTGCCATTTTGGAGGGGGAAGTTCCTTAAGTTCCCTGTAAAACATCAGTAATTTCTTCCTGCTTATTGTGTATGTTTTAAATTTAACAATAATGCTGGGAGAAAGACTGAGGTACCTTTAATGTTATGATCTGAGTAGAACCCTGGAATGTGGAAGTTAACATATGTAAGTTAGAAAGGATCAAAGAGGATCTTGATCCTTGAACTTCTGCTAAGGGAAAAAAGGTTCAGACTGGAGGTATCTTATACATCCCAATTATGCTACTACTTTCTCAGCTCTGAAAGAGACCCTAAAAAGCAAAAATCTTCAAAAGATTCAATACCACAGTAAACAGGAATTAATGTACCTGTCTCTATCATGTTGAGCAGCAGGAGATCAAGTTGAGATGCTTTGTAAAAAACAACTAAATATAATTCTCAGTGTTTGTTCAACTGGGAAGGGACATATACACCCCCCCCCCCCGCCCCCCGCCCCAAAAAAACCCCCAAAACAAAAACAAACTCAAATAAACTCCCTCCTCACAGCCTCCAAGAGCACAAGAGCAAATAGGACTTCTGTAGGGTGCTATGAATAATATGAGACTGTTTTATCAGTGCATTCTTAAGCTTGTCTAAAACATCAAGAAAAGCTACCTAGATTGTCTAAAACAAGAAAACAGTACTGTGGCATTGAAGACATTCAGGTAATTTCCATTTAATGTTTTAAGTAAGTCCTTAACTTGGCACAAAATTCACTCAGTCAAAACCTGTGTGTCTGCTTTACACTGTCACTGACATATCTGCCTATTCTCAAGTTCTAAAAATAGTATCCAAAGACTTCTTCTATTTCTAACTACCTTTTGGTACTACCAATGGAAAAAAAAAAAAATCCTGTTTGGAGCAGAATACAGTTGCCATATCTGGCATTTTCCTACTTCTACATAAAACATGAGAAAACTTATTCTGCAAAAATAAGTTTTAGGATTGTCCCTTTCAAGTCCCGTTATTCCAAATGCTCAGAATTTCACTCCTCACTCCTGCAACATACACGTTTTAACATGGTCCCTGACCAGGCACTTTGCTAGTAAACCCAAAAACACCTCAAAATCTGTTCTTCCCTAGTAAGCCTACAGAACACATCCCCACTCAGGAACCAAACACTTACATTTAATTATAATCTCTGAAACTGATAAAAATAATAATCCTCTTCAGTCAAACATGAAGACAGTTTAAATCATTCAAGATCACATAGCTAATACAGGTTAGTCAAACAAGCTTACCTGTATGAGTTTCTTTGTTTTTCGGTACATCACTTTGCTTTTTCCAGTACTGGGTCCAGCTGAAATGAAGTGCAGGTGCCTGATCCCCCTTTAGCAGGAATTTTCTTCCATTACACTTGACAGAATCAGACCACTGATGCCTGATTTCACCGGTCAAGTTTTCATCATTTTTGTGAATAGAGAATTCTTTCTTCCTCTCATTTTTATCTTTCGGAGTATATGCAAGAGAAGACTTCTTACCTACTTTTGCATTTTTACTACGATGAGAATCATGTCTTTTCTGACACTCCTTTTCTACTGGGGGTTTATTCCACACAGGCTTCCGGGGATACCTTTTGTTTATATAATTGAAGCCTTTCTGCTCATCCCCACTACCAACAGGTGCATCACAGAATGCCTTTCCAACAGATGATTCTGAAGAGTCAGACTGAGTCAAATCCAAAGATGGAACACTTTCAAACAGCTCTGCTTTCTGTTTAGAGCTCACTCTCTTTTCCCGGTCATGTACTTGCTTTCCCTTCTCCCTGAAACCTCTTCCAGGTGCATGCATCAGATGTGTTTTCTTCGGCTTTGCTCCTCTGCTATCTGCATTAGGTACCTCCCTGTCACTTTCGGAGGAGAAAAAGTCATTGCATCCTCTAGGAGGTACTCTTCTCCCAGGTGCTATTGCAGCATCTGTAATTCCTGGACCTGCAGCAGCAGTACTTTGCCTTACCTTACTTCTAGTACATGTGCTTTCATTTCTTGATCTGTGCCATCTCTGGCTTTGCAAGTTGCGATTCTTCAAACTTTTACTGGTACCAAAATATTGGTGGAAGTCTTCAGAATTTCCACACTGACGTTCCGGATTACAAAAGCCGTGGCGCTTTGTGGAAGAGCTTTCATTATCTGTACCTCTTTCAGAAGACAGACTATGAAATGGTAAATTACTTCTATTCTGATTACTGTTAGAGTCTTTCCTATCTTTATTTACCCAGTTTATGTCTGTAGATTGTCCTTCTGGAATGGAATCAGCAGCATCAGGATTGAAATTCAGTGCACCTAAAAAGTGAAAAAATAAAGGCACATGTATAAGACTATTAAATAGTAAACAATTCTTTTCAGGAAAACTGCAATACATGCAAAGGCATGAAAGTTCAATCTATACCAGACTTAACATAACAACTACAAACAAGTTTCCAGAAACTAGGGTTAAATCATATACTGCTTTGTGGAAGTTACCTTCTCATCTTCGAGAAAGACCCAGAGGTAAGATAAGAACATAAAAACATAAAGTGAAAAAAACCTGTACATATACAAGATATGCAACTGTGATAATCAGTGATTAACACATGCTGGAGTTTTTCCTCTGCACACATGGATATTTATATATATTGCAAAGACAATATACATAACATAGAACAGGTCAAGTTGGAAGGGACCTTAAAGATCTCCTTATTCCAACCCCCCTGACACAGGAAGGGTCATCTCCCACTAGACCAGACTGCTCAAAGCCCAATCCAACCTGTCCTTGAACCACCTCCAGGGATGGGGCATACACAACTTCTCTGTGCAACCTGGGCCAGTGTCTTACCACCCTCACAGCAAAGAATTTCTTCCTAGTAGGTAGTCTAAATCTACCCTCTTCCAGTTTGAAGCCATTGCCCCTCATCCTACCAGTACATGCCTTTGTAAAAAGTCCCTCCCCATCTTTTCTGTAGGTCCCCTTTAGGTACTGGAAGGGACTCTGAGGTCTCCCCAGATCCTTCTCCAGGCTGAACAATCTCAAGTCTCTCAGCCTATCTTTGTGGCCCTATGCTGGACTCAGTCTAACAGGTCCATGTCTCTCCTGTGCTGAGGACTCCAAACCTCGACACAGTACTCTAGGTGTGGTCTCACGAGAGCAGAGGGGAAGAATCACCTCCCTCAACCTGCTGGCCACACTTCTTTTGACACAGCCCAGGATGCAGTTGGCTTTCTGGGTTGCAGACACATATTGCCAGCTCATGTTAAGCTTCTCATCAACTAAGCACCCCCAAGTCCTCCTCCTCAGGGCTGCTCTCAATCCATTCATTGCCCAGCCTGTATTTGTGTGTGGGATTGTCCCAACCCACATGCAGATCCCACAGACTTGTGTACCTTCAGGTTCCTTAGTCTCAAACTTGAGCTTCTCCTCTAGTGCGTGGTTCTCCAGTCTCATAGTCCCTGCTTGTGCCTTCTGCAACTTGGGCTGTGTGGTTAGAGCAATTGCTGGTGGAGACTGAGGTGAAAGAGTAATTCAGTACCTCAGCCTTCTCCAGATCCTGGGCGACCAGGTCTCCCATTTCCTTCCGGAGAGGACCCATGTCCTTCCTAGTCTTCCCTATATCTCTGACATACTTATAGAAGCTTTTCTTGTCCTTGATGTCCCTGGTCAGATTTAATTCTATCTGGGCTTTAGCTTGCCTGGCCACTCCGACTGTTTTTCTGTATTCTTCCCAGTCTACTTGTCCTCGCTTCCATTTTCTGTAGGCCTCCTTTTTGCTTTTGAGCTTGTCCGGGAGCTCCCTGGTCATCCATGCAGGCCTCCTGGCTTTTTTGCCTGACTACTACTTTCTTGGGATATGCTGCTCCTGAGCCTGAAGGATGTGATCCTTGAATATTAATCACCTTCCTTGGGCCTTTCTCCCCTCCAACACTTTATCCCATGTTACCCTGCCAAGCAGATACTTCAAGGAGGCAAAAGTCTGCTCTCTTGACGTCCAGGGTAGTGAGCTTGCTAAGAACCTTCCTTGATTCTCTAAGGATCTTGAACTCTACCATTTCATGATCACTGCAGCCAAGGCTATCCTTGAGCTTGACATTCCCCACAAGGTCTTCCTTGTTAGTAAAGACAAGGTCCAGCATGGCTCCTCTACTTGTGATATATTATTACAAATTATTTCTATTTAATATATTAAGATATATTAATATTATAGTATATATATTATTCATAACATTGTACATTACTATAAGCTAGGTTACATAATATTATACAATAATATTACACTAGATATAAATGGCAAACACAAATGCTTTTAAAGCTGTAATACTAACCTGATTTTGAGACAAGAGAATCAGAACATAAGACAGGTCTTTCAAAGCAGCTGGGGATAGAGCCAAGACTCAATTTTAACTCAAGCAGAGGGGACCATGTTACCCTGCCAAGCAGATACTTCAAGGAGGCAAAAGTCTGCTCTCTTGACGTCCAGGGTAGTGAGCTTGCTAAGAACCTTCCTTGATTCTCTAAGGATCTTGAACTCTACCATTTCATGATCACTGCAGCCAAGGCTATCCTTGAGCTTGACATTCCCCACAAGGTCTTCCTTGTTAGTAAAGACAAGGTCCAGCATGGCTCCTCTACTTGTGATATATTATTACAAATTATTTCTATTTAATATATTAAGATATATTAATATTATAGTATATATATTATTCATAACATTGTACATTACTATAAGCTAGGTTACATAATATTATACAATAATATTACACTAGATATAAATGGCAAACACAAATGCTTTTAAAGCTGTAATACTAACCTGATTTTGAGACAAGAGAATCAGAACATAAGACAGGTCTTTCAAAGCAGCTGGGGATAGAGCCAAGACTCAATTTTAACTCAAGCAGAGGGGAAGTGGAGAGGGAGGTGCTGATCTCTTCTCCCTGGGATCCAGCGCCAGGACACGTGGGAATGGCTCAAAGCCATGTCCTTCTGGGGAGGTTCGCACTTGACACGAGGTAACATTTTTTACCAAGAAGGTGGTCAAACCCTGGAACAGGCTTCCAAGAGGGGTGGCTGACGCACAATGCCTGCCAGTGTCTCAGAAGCTTTTGGAAAATGCCTTTAATAATATGCTTTAACTTTTGGTCAGCCCTGAAGTGGTCAGGCAGTTGGACTTGATGATCATTTATTGTAGTTCCCTTCCAGCTGAACTATTATATTCTGCCATTAGGATTGCAAACCCCAGTAGATACAAAATATAAGCTTATACACCTGAAAGAATCTGGACTGCAAGCAGCTTCCCTGGACACATTCTATTTCTCACTTTAGCACGTGTCCTCTGTAAAGAACTCAAAATGTAGTCTTTTTTTTTTTTTTTTGCCAGTTTCTTTTCTACCACTAATAAAAAGGACTACAAGGATAAATTGTAGTCCTTTGGCACTATAATGTAAACTGCAGTCTTTCAGTACAGATTACTTAAAATAGTTTCACATATTTTGATTTCAAGACAGGATGCAATCCTAGAAATACATACAAATCTTATTTGAAACAACCATTCTATTAGTTGGTTTAAGATTTCTTTTGTATATCCTAAAATTTAAAGTCTGATGGATAGATATATCAAGGTAAACCAAGAAGCTTCTTAATGTTTAATAAAAACGTGTTTTTCAAAAATCACAGAGCTTGCATCGAAAAAGTGTGTTCTATTACTAAAGACTGTTGTTTCTCCAGTTACGAGAAGCAGTTAAGTAAAATTTATGCATGAATTAGAAACAAATTTCTGTACATGGCTTTCACATGAATGCAGTAAATAACTTGAGTAAGTATGTTTTGTACATCAGTAAAACATACTATCTTATACTGACATAAAAACACGCAAGACATGGCTTTTAAATGCAGGTTTCTTAGAAACAGTCAAATTGACTTTGGCACATGGCATCCAAGAAGCATAATCAGGACTTGAAATTTGGTATTCTTGAAAGCATATTCCAAATAATGTATTAAGTTTGAAGAAACAGATGGGAAACTAGGATTCAGATATTTAAAAGCACTTCCAAAATATGAATAATTCATTAGGCTGGGTTTTTTTATCACCCATGAATAGGATTCCTATTCTTACTGTCAGCTTTTACATTACAAAGAAAACCCCAAAGATGTGGTAAATTCTACTCAAACTGATTTCTATTTGCCAAGATAAGAAACGGCAAAATGCATATACAAGTGTAACAATCAGTAGCTAACTCTGGCTCAAATCTCCTCTGATGTGCTTACACATACATACTCAAAACTCCCAAGAAAAAGGGAACCTCCAAAACTAGATTCCAGTTTGTATTTCTGTATAATAAACAAAGAAAATCACAGTACCTTTAGAAACAAGCTCCATGTTGCAGATTTTAATATCCCTAAGAGCTTGAATGTGACTTAAAACCAGCATGTGACCTATTCTGCCACAACATTATACACATTACACCACTTCACTTCACCATTAACTGTTTGACAGATCCAGGATGACCTTGCAAAGTTAGGTCATCTCTGTGAACTATCCTTCAGAAAAATAATTTGATAAGGACACTTTTAAAAATATGAAACAAATTAGTAAGTATTAGTATTTCAATAAGTATAAGCTCTGCTTCAAAAACAGATTTTATTTCAGGGTCCAGTACAGCCATCAAACTTAATAACTTAGGCACTTTTTTTAAGAAGAGGTCAATAATGATATTTGAAGGTGCCACTTAAAGACATGCCTAAGTGACATTTCTTAACACAGTTTTAGCCAGCAAAATTAAATTAGACTTTTAAGAGCCATTAAACAATACACTTTAATTAGGCAGAGACTGTATACAATTGATAAATAAGAATAAATATAAGGAGAAGAAAAAAAAAAACTATTGAAGAAGTCCAGCCAGACAAAAATATAATGGGTACAAGAGTCCACAGGGTAGCCCCTTAGATGTCAGAGGTACTAATTCTTTATCCTTAAATGAATTAAGCTCTGCCTCCTGGCTAGGGAGAACTCTGATTTTTCTTCTGAAGCTTCAGATCAACAGAAAACTGGAACTAAATAAACAACAATGATTAGTACCAGCCCTTCTGACTGGACAAGCATTTATTTTTAATTGACAACTACTTATTGAGATACCCATAAATTCAACCAAAAATAGTGTTACCTTGAGTATTGTGTGCAGTTGTGGGCTCCACAATACAAAGATATAAAAGTATTAGAATGTGTCCAAAGGAGGAAAACAAAGATGGTGGAAGCACTAGAGGCATGGCTTAAGATGAGCAGAGGATACTAGCTTTGTTCAGTTTGGAAATGAGGAGACTGAGGGGTACCTCATTGCTCTCTATAGCTTCCTCATGAGGGGGAGGAGAGAGGGAGGTGCTCATCTCTTATTCCTGGGATCCAGTGATAGGACACCAGGAAACAATTTAAAGCTGCATCAAGGGATGCTCAGATTGGGTAGTACTACAAAAAGGTTCTTCAGTGAAAGGATGGTCAAGCAACAGAAAAAGCTTCTCAGGAAGGAGGTCACAGCCTGAAGACTTTCAGCATTCAGGAATTGTTTGGATAACACTCTTAGGTATACGGTGTAACTTTCAGGTTGCCCTTTGTAGATTCAGGAGTTGGACTTAATGACCCTTGTGAGTCCCTCACAACTCAGAATATTCTATAATTATATGTTCAGTTTACATACTGGCTCCCAGCAGAAGACAAAGAGATGTCTTCAGTTTTAAAACAATTCAAATAACCTATTATTTCACCTAAAGAAAGATGACAGTACAGAGTACATACACAACAATCTCTCTGTGTCAGCACCGCATGTATCTAGATAAGAAACGGTCCAGTCAGCTGAATACACACCACAAGTTAGAGGGAAGACACTCTCTGAAGGTCTTACAGTATCTATATTACACTGTAATACAAAAAATAAAACCCCAAAACAAAACAAAAACACAAAAAAACCAAAGCAAAACTCAGGAATGCTGTATTATGGCAATCTGAAATTTTCCCATATCATTGGAGGCTTTAAACCTCTTCCTCACAGAACACCAAGCTTGATCTTTTCTGTCTTCTCTGATCATTTCATATATTCACACACAGCATCCTATGATTTCCAGAGATGACACAGACTTTGAAAAGGTGTATTTCTTGCTAAACAGGAGTTACACTATTTCAGTCTTAAAGATTCATGCTGTGCAACCCATTTTCATTCAGAACAATCTGCCTGCCCAAAACTTATTATTTCAACTGTAACAGCTCATCTCAATAAAAGATACGATCCCTTCCCACAACTCTTGCCAGAAATTATTAGAGAAAGATTAACAGGCAAAACCACCGTTCCCATAGAATCACAGAACAGCTGAGTTTAAAAGGGACCTTTTGAGATCATCTAGTCCAAGTACCCTGCTCAAACAGGTTCAGCTACAGCAAATTGACCACTACTGTGTCCAGCTGGGTTTTGAATATCTCTAAAGACAAAGAGGCCGCAACACCTTTGAACAACCTGCTCCAAGGTACAATCATCAGAGTAAAAAGGATTTTCCTTCTTTTCAGATGGAATTTCATGTGTTTTAATTTGTACCTGTTGCCTTTTGTCCTTTACCATAAAATCAGTGAGAAGAATCTGGCTCCATATTCTTTACTCCCTTCCATTAGGTATTTGTACACAGCACTAAGATGACTCTGAGATTTCTCCAGACTGAACAGTTCCAGCTCTCGCAGCCTTTCCTCATCCAAGGGATGCTCCAATCTCTTGATTGTCTTCATGGTCCTGTGTTGGACTTTCTCCAGCGTGTCCATGTCTTCCTTGTATAGGGGAGCCTAGAACCGGAGACAGCGCTCCATAGGTGGCCTCAACAGTGCTGAGCAAAGGGAAAGCTGCACCTCCCTTGACAAGTTGGCAACACTCTTCCTGATGTAGCCTACGATACTTTGGCTTTCCTTACAAGGAGGGTGCACTGCTGACTCATGGTCTGCTTACGGTCCACCAAAGACCCCAACGGCCCTGTTTGCAGAGTTGCTTTCCAGCTAGTTAGCCCCCTGTGTATATTGGTGCATGGTGCTATGTTTTTGTTGTCTTTTGATGCTATTGTCCAAATTCAGTGCATCCATATTTTGAACAGAACATGAAGTTTTACCTAGACCATTTCAACTTCACCATAAGTAGCTTTATCATCCTAAGTCTCTACTACAGAATGGATTTTGCATAAAGATAATATGTTCACCCTTATGGTGGGCTATTCAATGCTTTGTAGCAACTGCCTGCTATCTTCAGTTTAATGATGCACTGTACCCTGTATGACACAGCTGTCATTGCAAAGGCAAAAACCCAAAACTACATTCAACAGCAATTATGGCAACTGATGGAAAAAAAATACAACCTGTCCCTTCTAGGTGCACAGGGTTAGAAACTAGAAAGGTATATCAACATGAATATTCATTCTACAATTGCTTTATTTCTTATGTTTTCCCCTTTGTCTCTCATACTCATTCCCTGCATCTCAATAGTTGTTCACCACTGGCAAAATATCCTGGATGGGCTGCACATCTGCTGTGACCCAAAACTGTCATTCTTCGACCTCAACTGCTTCCCCCGATCTTCCTCTGAGAGTCGAAATACCTTTTGTACTTAAGCTCTCAAAAATCATACACTCACTGTGTCCATGAAGTTACTGGGCAAAAGCCAATTCCCATCCAACTGTGGCAGAAGCACAATTCAAAACTTATCTATGAGAGGTTCTTGATAACATAGTATGTATATACTATAACAAGGAATGAATTCCAGAAGTTAATGCCATGTGCCAATATACATGTTAGCTTAAATATTATAAAGCAAGTGTATAAATGGTGCACCATCCTGACTAATCTACTGATTTTCAGGAAAGCTATTTTTAGGACACTATACCTATTTAAGGCCCTTTATTCCAATACACATACACTGTACAAAAGGTTTCAGAACCAGAGCTGATTCATAGCCTGACAGAATGGAAGATCAACAGACAAGCAGATATTTGCCTGCACCAGCTTCTCTTTACTAAAACTATCAGTCTCCACTTTCTGAGCCATGTCCCAGGCTATTCCACTTCCTACAAGGCAGCTGTGGACCCACTCTCACCCCATCAAAAAATTAACTCAAGTAACTTGTCCTTCTCCAGACTGAACAGTTCCAGAACAGAGAAGAGGCCAAGGATACTATTTAGGATACAGGCTAATGATCACCTTAATCTGAATTAACATCAGAGTGCTACAACAGTAGAGATTCATTATTTTCTTCTTCACCCCAGCCACAGAAGTCCAGGATTCTTCCTGGCAGAAATCTAATGACTCTATACAATGAGTTACCTCATTAAGTGACCCCAAAGTGACATTTATTATCTGAGAAGTCTACCCAGACTGCAAGAAAATCGAGGAACATGATGAAAACACTAAACATCGTGAATGACTGTGGGCAACAGTGTTATTTCTAGCTACATGCTCAAGACAAAAATGAGGCTGGAATATGGGTCTTGAAAGGCTATTCGCCCTCCTCCTCAGCAGCCACAACCAGTGCAACGAAAGTTAACCCGAACCTGCATTATGAAAGCCAGCAGGGAAAAACAAATGAACGAAAAAAAAAAAAGTCTTCTCTTGCTCTTGTGGCGTCAGATCCCGGCCCAGGTCGGGTCCCTAAGCCGGTCTCCATCCGTGAGCCCTTTCCTAGATCACTCTGGGCAGGTGGCGCCCGCTGCAGGCGGTCACCTCCCGCACGCCCCAGACCAAACACGCCTCCCGCACCAAACACTGCAATATCACAGCGGCCCGTGGGGCTGGGGCAGATCAGGCTGCGGGCAGCACCACCCTTTGCCGGGTTGCGTGGCCGGGCAGAGAACAGGAAGTTTTCCAGAAACCAACCGTCTTTTTGTATTCTTTTTTCCTGGCGTTCCCGTTCAATTGCCATCAGAAGCTCGTACGCTCCTCCTCACACAAAGTACTGCAACCTGCGGCAAAGGCGAGCCCAGCCATTTTGAGGGCCACCGGTGCCGCGAAGTTGCGGCGAGCGGGGGCGGGGCGGCGGCAACAGGTGGTGCCGCAGCTCGCGCCCCTCGACACGCCAGCGCTCGGCCGCGACCGCCGCGGCGCGGCCCTCGGCCCGGCAGCATCACTGCGGAGCGATGACTGCTCCTCCCCTCCCCGCCCATCCCACCGGCCCCTTCCTAACTCCCCCCGCCCGAGCACAGCAGCCACACTTACCTGCGCCGGGCCGCGCCTCCGCCATGCCAACGCAAGCGCCCCTCTCGGAGGTCCAGCTTCCAGGCCGCCGCGCACGCGCACAGCTCGCGCCCACTCCCCGCGGCGGCCCGCG
>VXBJ01002598.1:67483-86521 GCA_013400055.1 Nycticryphes semicollaris | reverse complement strand
ACTCCCCGCGGCGGCCCGCGGCTCTGCACGCGCAGCCGCATTGGAGCTCCGAGCGCGAGAGGGAGAGCAGAGGCGGGCACGAGGAGGGAGGGGCGGAGCTGGGAGCGGGGGCGCGGGGCCGCGTGTCTACCTAAGGCGGTTGGGGGGAGGGGGGCAGGGGGCAGATTCTCCCGGTGCTAGAGTGAGCTGGAAATCGGGAACTTTGCTGCTGCAACGGAGGAAGAAATGAAAACTGACAGCGACAAAGAAACGGCAGCGCTGGCAAATTAATTGGCCACTTGCTTGGCAATCAGCCGACTGGCTGCGGCCTTTCCCTGAGTTGTGTTTACTGTACTGGCTGCATTCCAGAGCCCGGATAAGCAGGCCAGGAGCAGGAGGATGGGTACAGGACAGCTGTTCACTCTGCCTCAGTTCGTAAAAGAGGTGCTGTCTGTAGGCAGAGGTAGAAAGTAGTGGTGTTACCAGGCTATCTGTTGCATCCTGCATGTCCTGCTCTAGGGAGGTGGCAGAGCCGCAGGCTTGTCATCCCGAATAAGTGCTGGAGCTTAAGCTTCTGTTAGAAAGCCCACATAAGGATTCCCATACTACAGCTAGTGCTGCAGACAAATCTTACCATGCTCCAGCTACAAATATTCTGTAGAACTGTATGCTTTGTCATACTGCAGGTTTCAGCAGCGGTGTTTAACCATCGTATGATTCACACCTCCCTGCTGAGGTTTGTAGTGCCATGGTTACAGTGCATCTACAGAAGAGTTCTATGCTTTTACTGCTGCCATGTGGCTCCAGAGTCCTTACAGAGCTGCTGATCTTTTCAGACATTGCAGTGTAAGTTCACAGTTCCATAGTGTTACCAAAGGCAGGCTTCTGATTTGCTTATAACCATACGCTAACTAAAATGAGTTAATTGCTGAGCTTCTTACTGTGTGAGAAAATAGTTGATCATTGAGCTGATACTGATAAGGATGGGATAATAAGAAGTAGTTCATCACCTCAAGGTTCTCTCTTATGTCAAAGTATGTACTCCTGTACTACTTAGGACAGAGCTGTAACTACTTCAGAGGACATCCTTATCATCCTCAAGAAGCTGGCAAACTTAGAGTAAACTTTTACTGCCCTGACATGACTCAGTACCTTAAAAAGCTAATGTGAGGAGGGATGTCCTTACCCAAACGGCCACCAAGGAGCTCACGCCTGCACAGAACTCTTTTGCCGATGCTGCAAGACTTAATACACCTCTGCAAAAGGGCTATTCAGTCATCCTAATGAAATGTAAGACCAGGTATAAGGTAGGTGGAATAATGAGAATCTGTTGTGTATAAATGATGGGTGTATGTCCCTGGTAAGGTGTGCTACATTTGTGGATTTCCATTTGGCACCCGGCATCAAATAAAGCAATATCTCCTCTCTAAGCTACTTTTGGTTTCAAGAGCTTTTGGCAATAGCAAGAGCTTAGATGGCAATAGCAGCTGCTGCTCTGAAGACTGGCACGTCAGGAACACTGTTGCACAAAGTCTCTGCCTTCTGCCCTCCACACCCTCCTGGTGAAATTCTCAGACCAAAGTTCCATTTGCTTCGTAGTTTTTCCCCTCCTAGTGGATAAAGTTCATGACTGCAAAGCCTTTATTGCAGAAATGCTAGCTGTTCAAATCCACCCCAGACTCCTGCAGCAAAGGAAGCCTGCCAAGTGGTATGGCAACAGCCTTAGGAAGATATTACATGTATTGCCGTGGATTTTGACTGTGTTTGAAGTGATTTGCTGTATGTAAACATAGCAACCATCTGAGACTGCAGAGAAAGGCAATCATCTCTTTCTCTGTTTTTTTCTGTATGGTTTTCTTGCTGCTGTCAAGAAACTTGCAATAGTCCTCTGGTTCCCATAGACTTCCTGTCACTACTGTAGAGACGTTACCATAGCATTCACATTGAACTATTACAGATTTTAACACTGCTTTACATGAATATCACAGCATTACCATCCACACTCTTTTTTTGCTACCACCAGAAAAACAGTTGCTGTATGGAAAGCGCTATCGGGATTTGCACCTGTATGTGCTGCAGCATAAATGCTAATTATTAGGTTTATAGAGAAAGGGAACCCCTTTCTCTGTTTTATCTAAACTGATTTGTTTTTTTCTTTCTTTCTTTTGGCTTCAATTTGCCAATTTGTCTTAAATTGGGCCAATCCCATTCCATCCTGACAGCCTAACTTAATTGCCCAGCACTTCTGTACAGTTATGTGATTTTATTCTCTTCTTTAGTTTGGTCAAAATGGTCTTTTATCTTTTCCTCATTGATTTTTCTTTTCACCACAGGGACAGGGGCAAGGATGTCCCCACTATATCATATGCCCTCCCTTAAAATATATTCTTTGTTTCTACTTTGTCATGCTTGGATATTTGTTTCCCCATCCTTTTGCTATTTATCACTCATTTCTTTTCTCAGTGGCTGATTTTTTGCATCTGACCAGTATGACTGTCAGGAAGCAGATAGTATAGAGACCTTCATATAGAAAGTAGAGCTGGAAGCCGAGTCCACAAATTCCACAATACCTGAGCAAGAAGAGCAGAGCAGTTCAAGCAACAGGCCATGTTGCCAGGCAAGGCTGTGGTGACAGGGCAACTCAAGCCAGAAGTCAAGCCAGCAGGTAAACATCAGAG
Source organism: Nycticryphes semicollaris (assembly GCA_013400055.1). Lineage (NCBI taxonomy): Eukaryota > Metazoa > Chordata > Aves > Charadriiformes > Rostratulidae > Nycticryphes > Nycticryphes semicollaris. The sequence goes on along the minus strand of VXBJ01002598.1, from coordinate 83,864 downwards.
GGAAGGCACAAGCACACACCTGCAACGTAGTTCAGGCAGGCACTAAGGATGAGAGCATTAATTTTAAAGCTGCGTGGGAGAGAATGAGGTGCAGGCACCCACTGACGCTTCTCAAGCCCTGACAGCTGCTTATAAAAGTTGGCACTGAGCCCACTCAGACAAACCCCCAGAATGGTGGGAAGGAACATGAGGGAAATGTATTCAGGGCCCTTACAGTCACAGATCTCTTCTATATGTAGCAGGGATGCTGGTAAACAGCCTTGTCTTCAAGGAAGAGGGGAGATAAGGTAGGGAAGCAGAAAGAAAGGAATCCCTAGCTATAACCATCAGTGCCAGCGTACCAAGGAAGGTAAATATGCTAACAGAAACATATTCACTCCTGAGCTGGCATCATGGTATAGTCATTTTTCAGGACCAGTCAGCCCACAGTTTGGTCAGTGACTGCTCGGGAGATGCCTTGACATGAAGACAGCAAGGCTGCCATCATGCTGAGATTCTGGTGAGAAAGACAAAATGGCTTAGTGATGTGGTTTAGTGATGGGTCGTTGTGGTTTTGTGGGGTTTTGATATCAGAGTTAGGTTGATAGCTGGACTAGATGATGTCAAAGGTTCCTTCCTACCTGGACAATTCTATGACTACAGCCAATCAACTTCAAGTCTAGATGTTCAACATGAGTCTCCTGCATACATACAATAACCTTTTGTGCAAAGGATTTTCTGGCGTTCCAGATTTTTAAAGAAGCTTGTTCCTAGGGTGTTACAATCCCTACAGCCAGAGGCAGTAGTTTAATACAGTACTGTGTACCTCTTCAGAAAGCAAGGGAAGAGTTATAAGGCGGTGTGTGCAGCACATAGTGTTGTTCTGTCTCTTTCGTCCTTTCCTTCCTTACATAAAGCTCTTACAGACAAGCAAAAAAAAAAAAAAAAAGTCCAAAAGATGCTTGCTTTTTTTTTTTTTTTTTTTTTTTTTCTTTTCCTTTTCCTTTTTTCTTTTTTTTTTTTTTTTTCTTTTTCTTTTACTTTTTATTTTTAAAAAAGGAAACTACGTAAAAGTGAAGAAGCTTGTCAAAAATGGAAGGGCAGCTAAAATAATTATATCTTTGAGGATTACATAGAGACTTTAAGGATATCATACTGGAGACTCTGGGCAAATGCATATAAGGGGGAAAAGGAACCTGCTATGGTTTTGCCTGTTGCTGGGGATAGCTTTTCAGAAGCATCCTTCCAAAAGCAAAATTTAGGCCTAAAATTGAAAATAGAATCTGAACTTATGACAGATGAAAAGTAAACCACACCATGAAACAGGCCAAAAGGGTTTGAGGAACAACTTGCATAAAGCATAAAATCTAATAATAAATCCCTTTTCAAACACTTCAGGCTCTGGAAGCCTGCCAAACAGTCTGCAGCACCAGGAAAATTAAAATAAATTTAAAGGAGCATACAGAAAAATTAACGGAAAATCTAAATTAATTCTTTACATATGTGTTCACTACAGCAGAACTGGATGAGAATCCCAAGCCAACTCTTCTTCTTTATGGGGGGACTCACCAGGAGTTGTGTCTTGAAAAAGTATGGAACATATAGAAAAAATTAATAGTAGCAAATCACAAGAACCAGATGGCATATAGCCAGCAATTCTCAAAGAATTCAAGGGTGAAATACAAACTGTCCTGTACAACCTCTAGTATAAAACTGCTTTGGTAGCAGGAGGTAGGGATGTGTCAACTGTAATGTCAATTTATTAAAAGGAAGCCACAAGAAACCTAAAAAAAGTACAGGCAATTGAATGGAAACGGTAAGATAGGTTAGATTTAGTGAGCATATGCATAAAGATGCTGTCATAGGGATGAGTCAAAATGGCTTTTGTAAAGGAAAGAAGTGCTTCACAACCCCACTGAAACATTTATGAGTCAACAAGCTTGTGTCTAAGGGAGACAGACTCTGGAATCCTGACCATGGATTTCTGGAAGACATTTGTCACTCATCAAAAGCTCTTAAAAGGTACACTGCCAATAAATAAATAATTGCAGGGGTAAGTAACTGTTTGAAAGACAGGAAATAAGTCAGTAGGAGTGAACAGACCATTTTTACAGTAAAAGGAGGTTGCCAATAGATTCCTACAAGGATGTGCTCTAGTACCTGTGCAACATATTTCTCAAGGATCTGGAAACGGCAATGTCAGAGTCTGATGATGGTACAATGTTATTTAGGGCAATGTAGGCAATGGTAGGCTGAGAAGAACTGCTAGCAGAAAAATCTTAGAACAGTGACTGAATGGGCAAAAAAATTGGAATTTAGGGACATTCGCTGTAAAGTGCTGCATATAGGAAAAAAACAGCCTATCTTCACATTTGAAATGAAATGCCCTGAGCTGTTGCAACAGTTGTAACAGGTAGTTGTATGTCTTCTCCGTGGCCAGCAGTGTAAAAGAGAGCAAATCAATTATTAAACATTGCTAAGAAAGGAGTAAAGAATAAAACAGAGAAAATGTCGTGAGTGTATAAATTGGTAATACTTGTCTCCACGTTTGTCCCCTGTTGCTTGTTCTATTTCCTGGATTTCAGGATTGATCTCAGACCCAACTTACCACCTTGCCTTTGCCAGGTGATTTCTGGACTGTTGATGAAGCCTGTTATTGTCACCAGCCCTGCTTGGGTACTGTAGGACTGTACTGTGAGTGGTAAGATCACTGCCTCTGCCTGTTTTATGGTCAGTCCCATCTTGTCTTCCCTTTGGAGCTATCCCCACTCCTGCCTGAGAGGTCAAGTCTCCTTGAACTCTGAGCTGAACACCATGGGGCCAGGCCCTAAGGCTGTGCATCTCCAAACCCTGGCCATGAAGCAGAGATAGGGCACAGCCTTGCAGGATTCTTTAATGTCCTCTGTGTCCAGATTGACCCCTGCCCCTAACTTTGCCAAACACCCTTCAGTGGGGATCAGGTGAGGGTTCAGGGCACGTGTGTCTAATCATTACAGCCAAGGAACTAGATATCAGCTGCTCTGCAGTCATAATCTCCTGGCTTTCAGGGCATCCCTGGACTGAATAACCTCTATAAGAAATGCAATGACTGTTTCTCAGAACCCTGAAGTCTTATTCACTGATTTAAATTGGTGTCTTTGGTGACCATTGAATATGCAGCTGGGGCTGTGATTGGCAGCTCCAGCTGGGAAGCCGGGTAGTTCCTGACTAAACAACCCAATTTGTATATTGGCTGTGGAAAACTGGCTGGGAAGAATGAGTCCTTAATGCCCAGTACAGATTACTGCCTACCCAAATTAATTCCTTTGGTGAGGCAATTGGCAATGCAAGAGGTTGGAATAATTTGTGTAATGGTTGCTTTCTGCTGCTCCTTGCTTCTTACTTGTTTTCCTTTGCTCTGGTATGGTTCACCATGGGCTGCAATTCCCGTCAAGGTGTAGCTCCACAGATGTAGAGCACCATTTTTCAGGAGTGCATCTCCAGCTGAGTTCCCAGAAATGTCTCCTTTTATGTGTTTCCTCCATTTCTTCTTTCATGTCTCTTCTGCTTCTTCTCAGTGTCCTTTCCTCTTTTCTTCCATAAGTGGCTGCTGCCATCTCTTAATTATGTGTGAGCTAGGGTGCCGTGTGCTCCTCTAAAGTTTTGGGGTACACTGGGTTGCTTACATTGATTTCAGGGTTATCTGGTACTGGCTGTAACTGGCACAGGGCAATCCTGCACATGTCACTTCTGCAACCTGCTGCTGAAGCCCTCCAATTTATGTCCAGTCCATTGCATTACAGAACCACAACCTTCTCATTAACTGGCAATTGAGTTTCTTTTTTTTCCCTGCAGGAAAGGAATACCCAGATCCTGAGGGCAAAAGTCTACCCTGGGATCTTCTTCAGGCTGTCTTCCCCATTTCAGCACCCCATGTGGGTTGGTCCGGACTCCCATGTTTCTTTTTTTTTACAGTGTGTGAAGCACCATAGCACAGCCTCAGCCCAATACTATAACACTGCAGCTCTGGCTTCCCAGATGCCAAGACTGTACCTCTACCTCAGCCTCCGCTCCCCACCTCTCTATACTCCCAGATAAATACAGTGATCTTGTGGATGTCTGTGAGAAGGAGGAGGAAGCAGAAAACACTACCATCTGTGACAGTTTGAGAAACACACAACAATTGGTTGTAATTTAGACAAATTAATGACCCCTCCCACTTGTGCAGAGGAATCAGGGAAAAACAAGGAAACACGAGGTTTGCAATATAAATAGATTTAATATGTTAAGACTAAATAATTAACATTAATGGTACTAAAGAACCAGTATTGATCCAGATACCAGTATAAAATATACAAGGATTATACTCAAACAATTATATTAGCCCGAAGCTGTGCACTCCCAGCAGTGGGCAGCAAATGTTGGACACTGTGAGTGCTATGGATTCAGAACAAAGGGAAAGGCTCAGGGGTCCAGCACTGGGGCAAGAAGTTCTTTGGACTACCGCCATCAAGGGGGAGAGAGAGAGAGCACTTTGCAGCAAACTTTCTAATTTATACTGAATGTGACATTCATTGTATGACATAATTCTGTTGGCAAGCCTGGGTCAAGTTCTCAGTTCTCACTTCTCGTCTGCACCTGGAAAACTCAAAAAGACTGTGAGACCTTGAAGCCCACACTATAGCTGGCTACAAATTAAACATTTTCACAAACTTCGGCCAGTTCCCTCAGTACCCTTGGGTGGATCCTATCTGGCCCCATAGACTTGTTTATAGTGAGGTGCTGGAGCATGTCCCTCCACACCTCCCTTTGGATTATGGGGGCTTCATTCTGCTCATCACCCTATCTGCCAGCTCAGGGGTCTGAGTACTTGGGGAACATCTGACTACNGGTTATGGGGTCTTCATTCTGCTCCCCGCCCTATCTCAGGGCTCTGAGTACTCTAGCCTACTCTACTACTAAGGACTGAAGCAAAGAAGGCATTAAGTACCTCAGCCTTCTCCTCATCCTTTGTCACCATGTTACTGGCTTCCTCTGTTAAATGATGGGGATTTGCCTTAGTCCTCCTTTTGTTACTAATATATTTATATAAACTATTTTTATTTATTGTTTGTAATATCCAAAGCTAGACTAAGTTCTAGTTGGGCTTTGGCTCTTCTAATTTTCTCCCTATGTAGTCTTAGAACATTGTTGTAGCCTTTCTGAGTAGCCAGTCCCTTCTTCCAAAGGCCATAAAATCTCCTTTTTCCCTCTGAGTTGTAACCATGTCTCTCTGTTCAGCCAGGCCTGTCTTTTGCCCCCGATGGCTCATTTTTTTGGCACCTGGGGACAGCCTGCTCCTGTGCCTTTAAGACTTTTTGAAAGACATCCAGCCTTCCTGCACACCTTTGCCCTTCAGGACTGCCTCCCAAGGGACTCTGTCAAGCAGGCTCCTGAAAAGACCAGTCTGCCCTACAGAAATCCATGGCAGCAGTTCTGCTGGCTTCCCTCCTTGGTTCTCTGAGAATCAAAAACTCTTATCATTTCATGATCCCTATGACCAAGACAGCCTCCAACATCCCCCTTGAGTCCTTCTCTGTTTACAAACAGCAGCTACACCAGGGCTCCTTCCCTAGTCAGTTCCCTCTCAGCTGTATTGGGTTCCCAGCTGATATCTGGCAGGTTGAAGTGTCCCACAAGGACACAGGCTAGTGACTTCGAGCTGCTTGTAGAATGTTTCATTTACCTCTACATCCTGGTTGGGCATCCTACCATGATATCAGCCTTGTTGGCCCTCTCCCCAATTCTTACCCATAAAGACTCAATGCTCTTGTTCCCATCATTAAGTTCTCAACATTCATAAAACTCCCCAACACAAGATCCACCCCACCTTCTCTCCTCCCTTGCCTGTCCCTGCTGAAGAATTTGTAGCCACCTAATGTAGCACCTAGTGACCAGTCACGAGAGTTGCCCCACCGTGTTTCTGTGATGGCGGCTACATCATCATTTTCCTGCTGCACAATGTCTTCTGGCTCCTCCTGTTTGTTGCCCATGCTGTGAGTGTTAGTGTAGAAGCATTTCAGCTAGGCTATTGGTCCTGCTACCTTTTTGCAGGGAGAAGTCTTAACTTCTACCTGACCTTTCCCAGGTGCATCCATAGTTTCTAGACCACCAATAACCCTCACATCTTTGCTGCTGGTTGCACCCCCCTTCCTCCTTGTCATGGTTTAGGCCATACTGGCCTATGACAGTGACTGGTGCTCTCCCCCCACTTCTCATTCCCAGGAGAAAAAGGGGAAGACATAAAAATATTTATGAGTTTAGAAGGAACTAAATTACTTTAATGAAATATTAATACTAAAATTAAAAGGAAATAAGGAAATAGATACAAAACTGTATCAAGATGCCAGGATGACATCACCAGCAGACACTGGGGAAGTCCCAGACTGGACTCAGTGACAGATGGGAACCGGGTTCCAACTCTGGAATCAGAAACACGCAGATTGGGATCAAAGGCAGATGCACAGACTGGGTCCTTTTCAGACATTGGCCATTGAAGAAAGAGGGCTGACCCCTTGATCCCTCAGGTTTTATACTGAGCATGGGGCAGATGGGATGGAATACCCCTGTTGGTCAGGTTTTTGGGTCACCTGTCCTGTCTGCTCCTCCCCACAGGTTGGGACCTCTCTATGCTTTTCTGTTTTTGACCCTCCAATGGGACAAATAAGAAAATTACCTGACCTTGGTTGTTACAGCAATAAGTAGAAGCAAGAACCTCTCTGCGTACTGTTCCTTGGCATGAAGTGCAAACATTGGTCTTACCACTCTAAAAGTGAACAGTTTTCTGCACAATACGCTCTTAATTCAGAGAGTTAGAAGAGGCCTAGTGAAGAAGTAACATTACTGAACAGAAAGTTGGTTCTATTTTAACTCAAACCAGGACAACTTATTTCTAATAGAGCACATTTGCTTTCTGCAGAACCCTGGCCTTAACCATCTAACCTAATAAATTGCTTTTGTACCTGACCTAACCATGGCCTCAGCTTCTCAAATTTAGAACAAGTAGCGCTCAGCTCCATTCTCTAGGAAGGGTGCTTCACACGGGAAATTTACCCCAGAGGGAGTTATTGCTTTGACAGCGTTCCTTACACTCTCCTGCTCTAATGAGTACTTTATTACATTGTGGTAAAGCTCTCAAAGTAAAAAAAAATAAATGAGAAAGCTTGAAATGTTGAACAGAGCACTTACGCAGCAGAAAGTTTCAGGCAGATTAAACCAGCAGCAACTTTGCAAAGAGCATTCTGTAAATAAAGTCCAACAGCATGAGCCGAATAGAAAAAAGTTCCACAAACTAATCCACACTCCACACATCTATCCTGTGTACTAGATATTGAATGATTGCTGTGGAAATAATATGATGTGACCATAATTCAAGAGTGGAACAACACAGTCAGCAGTCACAATCTTAACTTCTGTTTCTCTAACTGACTGAAAGCGTGGCCTGCAACACATGACGTTTTCTCCTAGCTTACTCTCCATATAAAGATGTTGTGTAAGTAATAGATGCAGGCAGCTATGATGATAAAAGATGGTAAATGTTATCCTTAAAAATCTCTTTACGAATGCTTGGATGAAATTAAAAGCTTGATCTCTTGCCACGAATAACATGGTCCCACGTTATTCACGCCCGAAATGCTGTCCGAGATACTTGAACTGGTACGCTCCCGTTTTTGGAGTGGTTTCCACCAGGGAGTAGCAGCAGTCACGTACAGCCACATCTAGACAGCAGGTCTACCCCACCAGCAACCACCAGCTGAGCACTGGGAGGCTGGCGCCACCCGTCCCCGCGCCTCACCGGGCACCGAACGCCTCCACTCCGGGCGAGAACAGCTCCGGCAGAAAGACCGCGGCAGCGGCCCTCAGAAGTGCTCCTGCGTTAAAAAGAGGGGGAAGAAAAAAATAAAGGAATCGTAGAAACGCGTGGCAGACGCAGGAGCGGCTGTTCCTTGCAGTGGGCCGAGACGGTGTTCACCGAGTGCTTCCAAGACTCAGCCTCTGCAGAGAGCATCATCCGACGTCTTTTCCGCCCCCACTAGTCAGGCAGTGATGGGGACAACCTCGAGGAGAGGCGGGTGAGCGGGGTCCTTCCTGAGCCGGTGGCGAGGCGTGTGACGCAGTTTTGGTCGTGCTCCGCGTCGCTGGGGGCGCTGGGCGGAGGGGCGTGTGTGGCTGCCCGGGGCGCTGCAGAAGAGGAGGGCCGGCCTGGGGCGCGGCGGTCACTATGATGCCCGGAGAGACACCGCCGCCGCCGGCCGGGACTGCAGCCGCCGGGGCCTGCGCCAACTGCGGTGTTCTCCAGCAGGTAGCAACTGGCGGCCGTTCCTGTAGCGCTGCAACGCTTGGGGCGGGGTTTTTGCTTAAGAACGCGGCCGCGGAGCTGCGCCGGGCCGCTGGCGGGTGGGAAGAGCTGGGTGCCTTAGTCATCGCTCCCGGTGCAGCGGGAACTTGGATAGGGAGTGTGGCAAACGGGCTCCGTAGAAGGAGGAGCAGTAGCGACCTTTAGCCGGGCGAAATGCGGAAAAGTAGCTAGTGTGTCTGCGGCATGGCTAGTAGGGTCTGCGTAGTGAATTTCTAGGCGTATCCTGTTGAGTTTGCTTCGATGCAGTGAAAGGAGTGTCATTATTCACCTCCAATTCACCTAATATAACGCTTTGGGCGATGTGGTGTTTTTTCTCTTGAAATGAGGGGGAGGCCCCTGCTGAGAGTTCAGAGGATGGAGGAGGTCTTCCTACACACTTAGAATGAGTATGCATCTGGGAAATCTATGCTTAAATGAGTTAGATGCCGTTTAATGATAATGTTCTGCCAAAGCTTAATTTGATTTTAAAAAGAAAAAGTTATCGGGTTTTTAGTGTATAGTCTGCTGTAAAGGCGAAATTTGAAGAGCTTTTATAGTAAAGCCTCATCTAAATCTGCAGACTTTTGTAACCTCTGTGTGCGTTCTCTATACGTATTTGTATAAATAAATATACTTTTGGTGAATTAGTAACTTGTTCACAAAGAGAACCAAAAAAGATGACAGATTATTGTATTATGCAGAACATGAGCAATCAGTGTCTATCTACTGTGTATAGTACTATTTTGGGGGGTGAAACTTCTTTACCAACTTCAGACTCTTCCTTACAGAATATAAATGAATATGTAGCGGCATTAATTACACTGAAGCAAAAAATGATTGATGGAGAGTAAGTACAATTGCATAAGTGGATGTTGGGGGGGGTTGCTTTGGTTTGGGTTTCGGTTTGGGTTCTTCACTCTTGGTTTTGCTGTTTATTGCTCTTAAGTTCTTTAAGAAATACAAGAAATAAATTGTGTGGAATGTATGTATTTGGTAATGCACAAACCTAAATCCTCCTCAAAACTGAAAGTAACGTGTTCACAAGCAGGTCCTAAATGTAGACTGTAAGACTTTATGCCCTAAAACATCTACACATAGTGGTAGTAGAACAGGGCTATTTTTTGTATCTGTACTAGCTTATATAGTATTATGAGTACTGGCAGAAGCAGTTCTTTGAAGACAGTTATTTAATTTTATCAGTTGTGAAGTATATAGTATGAGAACCAAAAGTCAAGCGCACGCGAACACAAGTGTTTGCGATAGAATTTAGTCTAAGCATTGAGGTGTGAAATGCAGTTTGGATTAAATCGCAGAATATGGAAAGTGAGGCCGAACTTTGGTTAGAATGTCTTAAAATGCTTCCCACAGTTTGCTTTCTTTTCTGTGTTTGCTACCACTTCTCAATAGCCATCAGCATATTATTGTATGGAATGATGTATCAAGGTATGTTATTTACACCTCCATACTGTGGTGTAATATCCTTGCTATGTCTCCTAATTGTAATGATTTATTTCTCATGTACCCTTTTCCAGACACACGTCAGTCTGGCTTTAGCGAATTGAAATTGCAGTCCTGTATTCTGGTTTCCAGAAATATTTAAGACAGCCCTTATCGTCTTAGCTGAGACCCTTTTCTTCAAAGCTTCTTTACTTTGTGTCCATAGATTCCCTTTCCTACATGCAAACTTGCTGCCCTCCATCTCTCTGCCAGCACATATATTTCTTGTGGGAATTACCCACAAGAAAATTTAGTTACTTGCAGCTCAGCCCCTTTTTTTTTTTTTTTAATTACTCTTAACTCTTGCAAGAGAAAGTAGTACAGTACTCTCTCTACTGGAGCAACTGCCACAGTATTTCTCTTGTCCTTTCTTCTCTCCATTCTTAAAAACCATAACATTTGAGGGAATGAGAGAATAGCTTTCCTTGGTGTTGTCCTGTAGACCACCGTACACCTTGGATCAGAGTAAGTGTTACCCTTATGGCTGCTAGGAGAATAGTGTAAAGATTAACGCCTTTTAGGAGTCTTTGGAACTTTTTTTTTAACATTTATGTGTTCTTTCCTAGGAAAACAACCTTTTAAATTTGGGAACTAGGATATGATTTGTATGTTGTGTTCTTTACATAAGTATATGATTTGTGTGTGTGTTTTTTTTAAAGCTGCAAATATTTAATTGTTGCAAATTCATGTATTTGCCAGTTGGTTGGGTTTTTTTCTCTTCTGTTTTAAAGTAGTCTGTTTTGAGGTTTGAATGGCTTAATGAAACAAAAGGGTTATATTGACTGTTATCAGAAAATGCAAACCAATCTTATACTTGCTGCATTTATCTATAAAGTAAAAGAAAAGGTATCCTAAGGTGTGGTTGTTAAAATCAGGCGAGAAAATGAGTAAGTCTGTTTTTTGCTTTGTTGTTGTTTTTTTTTCTTTGCAGTCGTTTACTGACAGAGTATCAACAGAAGTGCACTGATATCCTTTATTATTCTGTTAGTGTTCTTGCAGAATTAGTATATTAATGTTTGCTGTAAGAGGGCTTGACGTTTTTCACTTAAGACTTAAGTTAAGAGATAGTGCCTCTAGGTGAAGAACAGACTGGGTAGGCTTTGTAAAGAAAAAAAGGTTTGGAATTAAAACTAGCTACTCAAGATCTGTCTGGCTTAATATGGACTATACGAAAGGTGACTTGCTGAGAATGACTCAAGTTTTTTCAGGTAACAGAAGAAGCTCTGGTTATTCACTTCAAGCATGTTGAAATGTTTCAATTAAACACTGTTCTGCATGTCCTGGTTTTCTTGGGTGGAAGTCTTTACTGGATGTTTCTTTGCAAGTGGTGACTGGATTGAAGTATACTTAAGGATATTTGATAAACTGCTTTTAGTTTCTACCTTAACAAGAGGTTACAGCTTCAGTTTGCTGAGCGGTAAGTTTGGTTTTAAACTGTTTGCTAAAAAAGTTCTCGATGTCTTAGTTTTGGGAGTATGGTGTTAAAACAGCAACAGCCCTGAGCTTTTGATATAGTCCTTTCTTTTATTGTGTTTTTGAAGCTATAACTAACAAAGATACCCTCGATGAAGAGATAAATGTGTCCTTTACAATACCTGTGTGAAATTCTTTCCTGGCCCCGTGTTACATAAAAGTCTAAAGTGACCAAGTGGAGATGCAGAGAGCATCTTTTGGTGGTGGTTGAATGTAAGCATATTTAGGGCAGCCCTATTTGTACAAAACATTTTGTCTTAGAGTTGTTGTTGCATGCCCTTGCTTATTCTGCTTAATTATAGAAGAAGAGGCAGCGTATAGTCTTTACACAGTTCATCCTGCCTTCTGAAAAATCCCACAGTTGGACTGTGTTCTTATTTTACAATGCTACATGCTAGAGACATTTATTGCTGGGAGTTCAGTGTAGCCAGCTGGGCAGTATTCCTGTGTGGCACATGCCATGTGTTTGCATCTAACTTTAGGCTCAGTTTAATGTAATCTTGAATTTTCTTTGAGTGTAAAATGTTGGATGAAAAAATGAGAACAGTTAGACTCTTAAAAGTCTTTGGGTATCTCACAGCAGTTTTCTATTGGAGAAAACAAAATATACTCAGACACTTGGCCTGAAGAAGAATCAAAGCATTGAATTTGAAAGCACACATATTTTCTGGAAGCTTCATTATTATTATTTTACTTCCTGTTTCAGAGAAATCTCTGCTCTTCGTTGTCAAGTGGAGCAGATGCTACAGAAAATCCTACCTTTGGAAAAGTGCCAAGAGGAGTTGAGTTCCTTAAAAGCAGAGTTGGAGGAAAAAAAGGTGTGCTTGTAAGGTTTAAATAACTTGTGCTTTCTCTGTTGAAGAAAAACTATGTATTTAATGCTCATCCTAATGAAGCGGGCTTTAATAAGCCCAGGTGTTATTTCCGGCTCATTGGGACAGATACCTCTGGTTTTAGGTGAAATTAATTAAATGGCAGCAGGTTTCAGATAGAAACTAAAAAAGACTGAGCTTTTTGCCTATGATTTTTTGATCACATTATTTGGGTGTTATTTCCTTATTTAAGAAGGAAGGAGATACATTCAAGGCTTTCTGTTATGATCTTACTAGATTACTGAACTCTATAATTTGTAGTACTAAAAAAGGTGCAAAGAGGGTATGTGCAGAAGAGGATTTTGCTTCTTGTAACGTTTTGAGCGTATACTTGCACATTGTTAGCTATTTGAGCTTATTGCTAATTTCTGTCCCATCTCTTAGCTGAGATTTAGTCTATAGAAGAAAAGCTTTTGACTGTTCAAATCACCTAATAGCAGTTAATGTCTAGAAAATACACATCATTTCTGCAAAAAACACCCTACCCTCTTTCTTGTAGTTTTTCATACTGGTACAAGGTAGGATATTAATTTTGTTTTATTACTACCTAGCTTTTTTTGAGCGTTAAAACTGGTTTTTAAATCCTCTATAATCCGACAGCGTTAGTAGCTGATGTCCTGATCCCGCTTTTTCTGAAAAAGTGTGATTATATGTGTGGTGTATAATAGATGTGCTTTTGACTTCAAGTTTGAGTTCCTATCCAGATAACTGTTTGAGACATATTCAAAGAATAGATAAATAAAGATGTATTTGTTTGTTTGTTTGTTGTAACTTTTGCCTTTAAAGAAGAATAATAACCTGAATTTTCAACTTGCTTGTTTTCTCATCCAATGTGATTTTTTGGCTCTGTAGTCTTTTCATTACAATAGGTACAGTGTCTGCTGTCCATTTTATTTTGGCCTCAGTAAGGACATATTTTAACTGTGCTTTCCTTCTCCACAGAGTTCTCTCAAGATTTATCGTGAGAGTCAACTGGAATACGTTAAAATTAAAGAAGAGATATTAAACAGTGATGCTGTGTGAGTGATGCTTCTTTTTTTCCATGATCTTTCTTTCCCCCTCTTACCTCTTCCAGAATTTGGTTTTGTACCTTATGTAGTTATGCATTCCATTTTGCTAAAACTTTTATGCTTATGGGTTCTTAGAACAGGAGATATGATGGAAGAATGGTCTTAGATTTTGCAGCAAACACTCTGGAAGATAGTATTAGTTTGTTTGTTATCCTGTCCTGAAATGACTTTTTGTGGTTGTTAGCAAAGGTTTTTAATAACAGCGTAAGGTTGGAGAAAAAGCAGTAGTTTGTCCAGTTTTAAATGGTTTTTAGACTTAGCTTTTTGTTGTTGCTATCTGTTTCCATTGTGTTGAAAAGTCTCCGAGGCCAGTATTAAAACGGTATTGCCCAAGTGATCACTTAATAATCGGTCCTTCATTGTTTTTGAAGAAACAGCTTAGCAGGTCCCGAACTGTCTAACATGTTTGCAAATGGGCAGGAGAGATTTGGTACCAAAAATGGAAAAGCCAAAAACTAACCAATCTGCCTTACATAATAGAAATGCAAAAACCAGAAGCCATTTTTCACAGGTTGTGTTTATAACTTTAGGTTGTGGCTGAAGGTGTATTTATGTGCCTGTATTAGCACACTGACTCTTAAGGGCAAACTCTACCTTTGTAATAGATAAAGCTGTTTGTGTGAGAACATCAGCAATATGCCACTGATTTACATTTTCAACTTCGGGGGACATGTGGGTCTCGCAGGCCCTGAGCCTGTGACCCAGAGTATGTTTTCTCTGAAATGCCTAGACTTTGGGGCTTTTTTGTGGCTTTTCGTGCAACATAATTCTGTACAAAAATGCTTTCTTTTTAACAGGAGAAAGAAACTGGAAACAAAAGTGAAGAAACTTGAAGGTAACTTTCTACATTATGTTACTGTGCTGTTGTCATACTCCATCTCTTGATTCCTGTTTGTCATGGTTTGGGCTGGACTGAATACTGAATTTGGATACTTCTTATTCAAAGAAGTAGTTGCAGTTTTATGATTCTGAGGCCCCAAGGAGCACAGCAGGGCTTCTGTGGTGCTTAGTCTCTGAATTACATCAGTACTCCTGCAATGTGTTTTCTGTTGAGTATCTTCAGTACATGGGGTAAATGAAGTTGGAAGGGAACTTCTGGTCATGAAAACATCAAAAGATGGAGTCTGTCCAGCCAACTCACAGTGTGGCCATCCACGTGGTGAAAAAACTTTTCCTTACAGCCAGTTAGAAACCCTCTTGTTTCAACTCATGCATGACATCTCTCCTCCTCTCACCAAGGACCACTAAATGGTCTTGTTCCATGTTCTTGATACCTCCTTGTAGGTACAGGGTGCTGCTCTTGGATCCCTGTAATGTGTTTTTGTTTTGTTGTTGTTTTTTTTTTCCTTTCCTTTCAAGCTAATTAAGTCTAGTTCAGTGAGTCTGTTTTGACAGGGCATGTGTCCTAGTATTGCAATTATCTTGGCAGAATTCTTCTAATGTTTATAATCATATTTAAATATGTAGTGATCCTGACTTTTTGTTTTGTTTTGTTTTTTAAATATTCTGGCAATTGGGTTTTGGTTTGTTTGTTTTATTTTTAAATAGCAATAAATCACTTGTCTCAAGGCACTGAGTTTTTCTTGTTTTGCTAATAGAGGGTGGATATGCACAAAGCATTCTGATACTTAACTTGCTGTACTGTTAGTTGGCAAGGCAAATATTTTAATTCTTGGCAGTTATACAGCTGTGCTTAACCACAGTTTAAAGTACAATGAGCTGAGTGACTTTATCTTAGTGTTAGAAACCCCCCAAATACCCATCTTGTGAACTTCAGCTAGGCCAACAGCAAAGTTCTGCATGTGGTTGTGGCAATCCCAAGCACAAATACAGGCTGGATGGAGAATGGATTGAGGGCAGCCCTGAAGAGAAGGACTTGCTCAGGATGAGTCAGCAGTGTGTGCTGGCAGCCCAGAAAGGCCACCGCATCCTGGGCTGCATCAAAATTAGTGTGGCCAGCAGAACTAGGGGAGGTGATTCTGCCCCTCTACTCTGCTCTCATGAGGCCTCACCTGGAGTACTGTGTCCAGTTTTGGAGCCTTCACTACAGGAACAATGTGGTCCAGAGGAGGGTCACAAAGGTGATCAGAGGGGTGGAGCATGTCTCCTATGAAGACAGGCTGAGAGAGTTGGGGTTGTTCAGCCTAGAGAAGAGAAGGCTCTGAAGAGATGTTACGGTGGCCTTCCAGTATCATCTTTGAAAAAGAACCCTCTTTTTAAATAAGATAATAAAATATGGAAAAAAAAAAAAACAAAAAAAACCAAAACATGGCACATCATTCTCAATTTCATTCCCTTATTTCTCTTGTTGTATATTGTTCTGTAGTACAGTATCATTACAATATGACCCACTTCTCATTCTTATGTGTGAAAAAAGTAATAAATATATTTCAGTAGTCCAGTAATTATGCAGTGGAAAGATGACATGGCTTGTATGTATAAGATGTTTTCTTTATGAGCCAAAATATAATTAAGTAGATTTGTATTTCACACTATCTACTTTTTTTTCTTGTAATCTGAGTTGCAGACTGATGACCAATGCTACTTAATTTTCTTTTATATTTTTGCTCTCTTGAAGAGGCTGCAACAAAGCATACACAGAACTTTAGAAAGCTGAAAACTGAAAAGAAAATGCTTGAAAAGGAGCTAAAGAAAGCACAAGTAAGACTATCCTGCTTTTTTTTGCATGAAGCTTCTATTAGAAGCTTTCAAGGGAGTGGGGGAAAGAAGCTACTAGTAATAGAGATATTAAAATAGTAGTTACATTTGTTGGGGATATTGAGTAACTAAACATAGCAGTTGACCTTAAGAGATAAAAATTTTCCAACTCAAGCGTGACTTCAACTGAATGTTGATTTAGGTTTCATGCTAATAAAGAATAAATGCTCTACAAACTATGTATGGTGTGAAAAATTGTTATTTGATTTTAACAGGGAAAACTTGATGGTGTACATAAAGAGAAGCGCAGAAAAGGTAAGTTTTCACCGTTGATTGTAGTGAGATTTGTGTGGTATTGTTCCATTTTGAACATTTCCCTTCTCTCCCTCTCCTATTTTTAATAGTTAAGCATGTGGAGACCCAGAGTTCAAGTGAAGATCTTAAAAAAGATATAGACAAAGGTAAGATTTTTTTTT